>NW_010577575.1:398533-411304 GCF_000705375.1 Tinamus guttatus | reverse complement strand
GGTGCCGAGACCCCGCGCACCGCGGCACCGAGACCCCGCGGCACTGAGACCCCACGCACCGCAGCACCAGGACCCCACAGCACCGCAGCAGTGGGACCCCGCGGCACTGGGACCCTGCGGCACTGAGACCCCGCGGCACCGAGACCCCTCAGCACCGGGACCCCGCACACTGCGCGCCAAGCCCTGTGGCACCAGGATCCCACGTGGCCCACATTGCGGCCAGCCCCCCAGGCCATGAGAGACGCCCATGACTCCAGCGAGGGTGGCTTGCCTGGGAAGGGCGGCTTGCGTCAAAGCTCCATGTGAAGGCTGGTGCCCGAGACCATGGATTCATAGAATCGTTATGGTTGGAAAAGCCCTTCAAGATCATCAAGCCCAACCGTAAGGCACGCCAGGTGTGGATGGCGAACAGACGTGGCCTCAGCTTTTTCCACACACTTGCCTTGGTTTCGCCTCAGCACCAAACGCTAGTGCTTGACTAGCAACAACGTGACTCGTCACTCACACTCAGCCTCCCACGCTTCACCCCCTTGGGAACAGCCACCGCAGGAGGCAAGTGTAGGATACCTTATTCTGGAAGCTGTTATTCACTGGAGCAAGGCGATGATACCGTCTCTAAACCAAGCTGATGTGAAGACGAGCAGTTATGCTCCTTGGCATAACGACCTAACGTTTCCTGAGAAGCAGGCAAGTGGTAAGACAGGGCTTCTGAGGCCATGTTAGAAGAATTAGTGGTTTGGAGTCAATGCAGGGCCAGGACTCCTAGAGGAATTAAAGTCCAGCGGCCTCCAAGAAGGCCCCTTGGTCTGAGCTGGATTCCCTGCAATATTTGGTCATGCAGCTCCTGCACTGACCACCTCAGCCTCACAGATGGGTCCCTGGCAAAGGGGAGATGGGGAATGCCTCTGCCAGCCCAATATTAAAAGCAGAGCTATGGATGCAAGTTAGCGGTGGCCCTCACCAGGGCTGTGCTGCGGAGGCGCTGAAACCCCGTTGAGCACGTGCGCACACACCAACCCCGTCCCAGAGCGGCCTGGCGTAGAGGCCAAGCTGAAGCGCCTGGGTGAATCCAGTCTAGGCCTCACGTAAAAACTCCAAGTGAACCCTCGGAGGCCTCCTGGAAGATGCACGCATGTCCCCGGCCAGCTCTGGGCCTGCCTGGGGGATAGCGCCCTGGTGATGTGGGACGAGCAGGGTAGGACCACACCGAACCCGCGGGCAGGAATCCCAGGGGAGCCAGACACCACCGCTGGAGCAGCCCGGATGGCCGGCACCTACAGCACAAAAGGAGAAGGAAAAATGGTCTCCGATGTGCACACAGCAGTGTTGCGCTGAGAAAGGCATACCCAAGAGCAGCTTTCTACCAATTACTGACACAGAACTACTACTTTTTGTGGAAATATTTCTCCTTAACCTGCATCCTAAAGGTTAGTCAGTGTGGCCCATTCATGAATGTTCTTCCGCCTCACTTTTATTTTGTGACTTCTCCAGAATTCATATTCCAGGTACAGTTGTACTGATCATAATGATTTCCAATAGGACAATTAAGAGGAACAACATGACACGAAAAACAACTATGAGGAGACAAATGTATCTACCACAGCAGCCCCAAATCCAGACTGTGGTTGCAAACACGGCTGCGTGTTCATTACGGGAATACCTCGGTGAAACTGTGACAAATCGTCTTCAGCAGAGAGTTAAGAGTTCATGGACAAGTTTAGATCTGTTAGTAAGTTCCTCATGTTAGTAGCATTATCTTAGCTGCCTACGATGTATCTGTTGGCCATTAGTATTTGATGGGTTTTTGCATCTCCTAGAAGACCTGTGCTGTAAAGAGAGTAATCCTGTGCTGTCAGAGAGGCAGATTACCATACCTGCATCCAGAAATCCAAGAGAGAAGGCTTCATTGCTGCTTTCTTGGATAAACAGGGGATAATGGCCAATAGTCATCGCTGGCCATCAGTTATTTCACGAGCTCAGTGAAGTAAGTTGATGGCCTGAGTCCAGTTTTCAGCCCCCATCGAAAATAAAGACATTAAAATGGTAAAATGCTCTTAGCACAATAACAGGAGGAGTCCAAGACTGCAGACCAGGAATTAAAGGCGTAATATTAGGGTGTGGTACGTATATTATATTCTATGAACACTTTGGTCAAGACTTCATATACCTTGGCATGGTATGAAGGGGTCTAATTAAAGCCTAGACTCCTTGCAAGACTTTAATTTGATAAATTCAACCTAGATTAAACTACAGGCTTGTCTGTACTAGATTTTTCAAACACTAACCGCATGCCACACCTGAAATCTCAGCGTACACAAGATCCAAAAAGCATTTACCTACTCATCTCCCCGCGGCTGTTAAGGTTTATTGGCAGGGCTGTGGGCCTCATTATGTTCATTATTTATGTCTTAAAGATAAATAGAGGACCTCTATTTTCCTGCTAGAGCATTATGCATGCATGAAATGCATCTTCTAATTCAAAATCTGATGTTTAGGAATTCACCCAAAGCCAAATTAAGTTAAAGTAAAGAAAAAAAAAAAAGTAAAGCTCCTAATGATTTCAATTTCAATGGCCTTTGGATCAAGCTTCCATCTTTCCTGACAGCTACACTGTCTAGTGTCTTAAGATATGCCTGGAGAGGTTTTTGAAATCCTCTGTCTCTTATCTGCGTGGGACCTTGCCAAACTTTTTTTTTCCCTCATCTGTCTGTGGTCTCTGTCAGTGTCGACATTCGTTTCTGCCCCAGCCGCAGCCAAATGAAGTGCATTGAACTTACATCAAAAGTGATTTCAAAAACATTCGCTCTCTGAAAAACATTTTCAGATCCAACCTTTTATAAAAATGACCCAGAGCAGCCTAGAAGGCCGCAGAGCAGCAGACCTTCGTCTGCAGGCAGTACAGTAATTCCAAAGAAGAATTACCCATCTCTGGAGAAATGAGCAAACAAGTATGGAAATTACAGCAGGTTATATGGGATTAAATTATTTATGGCAAACCTCATCTCACCTGGAAGGTTCTGCAGTCCTTTTTTCCTGGCATTGTAAAAACTGGATTTTCCATTACTTTGGTATTCTGTTAAAGACTGAAAACATTTATGTTTCCAATAAGTTGCTAATCCTTCCAGAAGACATGCCGCTGTCTGCAGTGTGATTATGACGCTTTAATACAGTTCTCCACAACGCTTTGAAAACATGCATAATTTTGGCCATTACTGGATAGGAGATGCAGGGTCTCTTTCTCGAGAAATGGATTTATAGAGCTCTTGGTGCAGTTTTATGGCTCTGAACAGCTAGCGATGCCATAACGCCCCGAACGGAAAGTGCTTAAACTTTAATGCCTTAAAGAGGTTCAACGAAAGTACCTGTTCTGACGCGTGGCCTGCGCCAACGTTACTGCTTGCTTAAGCCGTAAAAGGCGGCAACAGATGTTAGGAAGGACAGATTGCTCCAAGGTGGGATTGTGCCAGGACGGATCCCGCGTTCCTGAGCACAGCGACGTGGCCCTGGCCCAGAACAGTGCCCGGTGGGTCCCCAGCAGGAGATGCAGGTCCCGCTCCCTTGGCTTCATCGTCACACGAAGCGGAGCCCGCGTGCGAGCGTAAGCCCCCCTAGCTCTTCCCTTAGTTCTTAAGGTGAGCAAAGAGGAAAGGTTAGGCAAAAAGCAGTACTCAAGAGCACCCATTAGAAGGTAACAGAGCTATTGGGCTATATAATATTGGTGGCTAAGTTTTAAACCTAAGTGAAGTTTTTTATTTGGCAAAGCAGAAAACTTTGGTGAGAGTATTAATGACAGTGCAACTTTTATTATTATTATTATTTCTATTTTTTCTGCAGCCTTTGCAAAAGTAAAACACTTTGTAATCCCTTCTTTTATGCAGAACAGATTGCAGTTTTAAGCAGAGGGCCATAAACTGCAGGTTCAAAGAAACCTGAAACCGAATTAGCATAAAAGCTGGAATTCTCATTTACAGGAACAGCAAGGTAAACCTCTCTGCAGGCAGTTTATGGTTTTTGATTGCAAATGGAAACGAAGATAAAAAGTGGGGCTCTGCCCAACAATAGGGCTGCTTCATTCTCCTTAAGGGTCCAATCCCGTAAAAGTATTGTATGGTCTCTACTGCTTCCTGGGACACTTCTGCACACCTGGAGGAGGTTGGAAAGTGATCTGAATCCAGAAGAGAAACCCTCCCTGTCCCACAATTATGAGGGCATTTCTCTCCCAAGACTCCTTCAAATGACAAGGAGCATTTGAGGTGACCACCACAATTACCTGCCTTTCCTTCTGCCAGTGATGAAGAGCAAGAAATCACCACCTTTGCTTCCTGATCAGAAAACACACACATTTTCCCTCCTCTTCTTCCCGCTGTTCACATTCCGAGTTACCAAACACATTATGGAGATCATTGAGTTGCACTGGGCTCCTCGAGACCATGCTCAGCTCTTACGCTGCCGGCTGCACTGCACCGTCTGACCAGAAGCATTTGCAAACTCCCCTTCCAAATAAGGAGGTATAACATAAATTCCTCCCTGTCCACGAGCACACTTCATAAAATGCACCATTTCTAAGACGTGGCCATTATCTCCTCCTAATTTGTGCCTGCCAGTGGGCTGGGAAACTGCCGAAGTATTTCAAATTAATTTGTCTGTCAATATCTACGTACTGAATCAAGGAATACAAGAGGGATATTTTTCATCCTCAGTCAGAGGAGGAGACTTTCTTATCACTGAATAAAGCATCTCTTATTGTGTGCTGTAATCCCACTCTGTTTTTGCAGGTCTTTTTTAGCCCAGGAAATGCTGAATCAGCAGTGGAAACCAATCAAGTAATTTCTTTCATTTTTCTAATATTCACAGAAAATAATGAAAAAATCACATCTTATGTGATGAGAATGTGACTCTATGACTGAAATCTATTCTTCTACGGGAAATTTTAAAGCAAGCCCACTGAAGAAATATTATTGAGGGAAAAAAAAACAAAACAAAACACCACATACCACGTAGCTAATGCAGGGTCTCTTTTGCTGAACAGCTAAATCCCATTTTTGACTGTCAGCTCGTATTTAGACACTACATTATGAACAATAAATCTGTACTGTTAGCCAGCTCCTAAACAGCACAAGGACATTAACTTGGCAAAAGAATGACCATTACTTTGACGAATGAAACCTTCACCTAAAATATTTATGTACCGTATGATAATATCCAATTGATAACCAAGGGAGAAAAGGAAAAAAAAGAAAAAAAAGGAAAAGAAAAACCCACCCTGCTGCAGATTCAAATAACTGGGACCAACTAAATCACACACCTAAGAGGAGTTATTATGGCATTGTCAGGAGAACCAACAAATGAAGGAAAAAAAAGAAAAACAAAAAACAGAGATAAATATTTTCCATAACAAAACCCAATTGGTTTCAGCGGGATGCGGCTCCGTTTCTCATTAGTTATCCTTCGCTTGGGCCGCGGAGGGGTGCAATAGCCCCGCAGCCATTATCAGCGCCTGCCAGGGTGCCACCGTATCGAGTTATATGATAAAGCACTCAGCTGACACCAGAAAAATAATCATTCTCCTTCTCCTGCACCACCCCCTTTTTCACAAGGAGGCTTTTTACACTCATTAAATGCAACCTTATCTCTGAAAGACTGCAATCCTCAGCAAATGACAAGTGTGCCTAATCTCATTTTCTGACAAGCAATTCTGACAGCACCTTCCTTTTGATTTCTAAGACACGTAGCTAGACATATATTAATCTGTCAGTCATCGCCCCTAGGAAGGATGGAGGGAAAAAAAAGGAAAAGGAGACGGAGAGGAACATTTCTGAATGTGAAGGCAACAAGGCAAGGAGAGCAGGGGTCCTTTTCCGGCTGCTGCAGCCCACACGGCCACGTTTCCCGCTCCTCCCACGCGACAGTTCTCGACGCCTGAGCAGCAGCGGCAGACACGGGCATCACGGTGGGGCTGCAAACGTATTTGAGTCACGGCGCCCTTCCGGCCCAGGAGGCAGCGCGGGGACAGCTCCGGCACCTCTCTGCGGGAAGGGGGGCCGCCATCCTGCTGCCCGTGCTTCGGTTTGCAGCGCAGCATATACAGCGTGGCATGAAGGCCACGTGTTATTGTCACCCTGATGCTTATTTAACTTACAGACACGGGACTCCTCAGTCCTGGGGCTATGAAAGATACAGCCTCATTTCCAAATTTGCAGATTATGGAGTGTTCTGCAATCACATCTGATTTTTGCTGCGGGAAATACCTTGTAGTCCACTCACGATTAGCTGCCATCGGCTCTGGTAGCGCAACTTGCTGGAAACAGGTTAGTCGGTACAGGCAAAGCCACTTGGGATGAAAGCATCCAGGCTGCATCATGTGGTTGTTGGCTCTCAGCAATTCTGGACTGCCACCAAGCTGCTCTAAACCCCAACTGTTTAGTACGACACTGTGGCCACCAAAGACACCTACTGGGACAGATGCAAGTTGTGTTTTGAGGCTATGCAAAGACTTTTGAGAACTTCCACCTATGACACCATGAGAAGATCTGCTTTAAAACTGGCAGCATCATGTGGTGCTGACAAAAAGGGGTGAATCTTGGCAAGCAAGCAAAATAAGGACACTTGCTGCATGAGGTGTGATGTACATCTGTGAGCACAGGTGTGCCGGGTGGGAGGACGTAGGCTATTTGGTAGCTACCAGAGCTGCCAATGGCATCTCCAAATGGGGCCCACAGGAGGACAGGAGACTCCGTGCCGTGGGAGACCGGACCCGCTCTCTTACCCAGGTCCATAGGGAGCTATCTCCTAAGCGGCCTTCTTAGCGCATGAGTCCTTAGCAGTCCCAGCCACCAAATGCTGACCTGGAGCAAGCTGCCCAGATCTGCCCTTTCGCTCGCTGACCGGCTGCCACCAGCAGGTAGCAGCTCCCGTGGGGACACCGAGCTCGGACCCTGAGCCATGAGTGGCTCCTGTCTCCTCCTGCCGCACAGTATCCAAGTGCGGGAGAAACTTTCTTGTTCATAATGGGATGAGGGGAAAAAAATCAAATGAAATGGAAGTACAAAGGGGCTCCAATCCAATGCTTTAAAGTGATGCCATTTTCATAGTAATACAGTCATTAAGTGCTTGTTTGATGGTGCAAAAAGTAGGCCAAGATCTTTCCTAATACATTTTATTAATCAATACCTGCACTAGAAGATGGGAACAATTAAAGTTTGCCTCTTCACTCACACAAAAGCAGCGTAAAGCTTGTGATCTACTTAAGTAGTCCGCCACTCAATAGAAAGATAAAAAGACTTCTTTAGTTTTACTTAAGAGCTGAAATGATGTTAATACTTCAAGTGTTTAGGCTCTGATTCTCCGCAAGGCAGTAAATTAACAGTGACAGGAAAGCTGCCTGACATCGCAAAGTCCTGTTCCTCGCTTTTCCCCACTGATA
Organism: Tinamus guttatus; assembly: GCF_000705375.1. The sequence goes on along the minus strand of NW_010577575.1, from coordinate 403,881 downwards.
TCATAATAACTGGAAGCCTCGCAAATGCATTCTGGAGTTCACTGAGCCTGAAAATAACACCGGAGATATTTCCTTTGCAGTGCACAACACTTTAATAAATAAGCCTAGCAGACACTCGCATTTTCTGCTGATGTGTCTTACAAGGATAGATGTGAACCTGACAGTTGGGTAGTTTGCATTTATGCCCGCTTTTTTGTTGTTTGTTTGTTATTAAAAATGGATTTTCTAGCTGCATATAAACTTCTGGAGGTGGAAAAGAAGGTGTAGGCTGAGCAGTCTCCTCCTTAGGCTGAGAAGTCTCCTGCTGGGGGAAGGCTTCCTGTGGGAGAAGCAGGGAGACCCTTGTGCAGAGCACACGAGCTCCAAGATGCGACCTCTGACGTCAACGTGGCGCTGGCTGCTCCAGGTGGGAAAAGGGAGAGTATTGTCCAAACTGCCCCAAACACTGCCCTCCTCGGCAGCACCAGCTCAGCCTCCGCAGCAGGGACCACCGTCGGGTGACGCGTCCCCCATCCCACTCCACCATCCCCCGCGGGTGAGGCACACCCCAGCCTGCTCCACGTGCAAGCAGAGTGGATGCTGTTGCTCACGATGGCCCAGTAGGGCCATCCATCACAGAAGACTGTGGTCATGACCCCAACTTGGCCATCCCAGCTCTTGTTCTCAGGAGTTGGACTGTACAAAGAAGAGCCAGTGACCTCTAACAAGCAAGGAGAGCAGAGCGAAAACCCTCAAGGCAGAGAGCCCTCTGGCTCCTGATGGGCTCTCTCTTTCCTGCACGAAGCTCAGACACATCACACGTTGTCGCACTGCCCAATGTCAAACATCAGGGCCAACCTGCTGCCTAGGTTAGTCTATTATTTGATCCTGTAGCGAGAGCAGAAGGATGTGCCTAGGACATCACACTGGTTCATGGTGCATACACATGGATTTCAGTACACTGAAGAGAGAAAGCAGTGACAGTGTGGTGTTTAAAACACCTTTTTCATATAATCATTAGCAAAAATACAAACGCAAATGATTTTTTAATTTGTATTACGAAGACTAATCAAGGTAAAGTCCCAGCCAAAAGAGAAAATTTCTCCCTCATCGGTATTTGGGAAATCTTGGACATTGACCCATGTCCCAGCAACACTTTCACAGTCGGCCTCCTGCTGTAAAATTGTGGTCTTGTTTTTCTCGACGTTCCAGCCATCAGCCACCCTGCTCTTTCCAAACCACCTGTCAAAACAATGTATGAGCCCTCCTGAGGCTTCCTTGGGGGTCCCAGCTCTTCTCATCTGCGCCCCGGCCGGGAGCCGCGGGCAGCCGCGCTCCGCACCAAGGTCCCCATGGAGCTTGCACACTGAGGCTCCAACCTCCTCCCCACATCCAGAAAAGCACTGAGCACAAGTCCCCCGACAGGAAAATCCTTCCAACCCAGGGAACGATTTCTAGCAGCTTTCAAAAAGCTGTTTTTTTCTTTCATTTAGGATTCTCACAAAACCCAACTTCTTTGTCTCTCAAGCTCCCTTGATCTCTCTCACTTTTAGCTGTCACATGGAGTCAATTGGCTGCACCTCTCTGCTTGATAAAGACATGCCAAACGGTCTGATGTTTCTTTAATGAGCAGGTAGATAAGACTCAGTCCTACAAGGTGCTGAACACTTTGACCCTAAGCTGGCAAAGCACTTAAATATCTGCTTAACTTTTGAAGCTAATGGGGCTGTTCAGACATTCAGACTTAAGCCTAGTTTTATACACATTGCTGGATTAGGGGCAGAGCCTTTGCAAGGCTGAGCCACAGATACTGAGGAGAAAGTCAGAAAAATACAGCTAACCTAGTGAATCGCAGGACCGTACAGTTTCCAGATAAATTATGAAAAGCCCCTCCATTATTAATTAATGTGTCAGTCCCGTTGCATGTAATAGTATGTATATTATTGTGTTAGAGAGAGCAGGCAGGTTTATTTTCTTTTATAACATAATATTTCCTAAATGGGATGGGACACTAATGATCTGCAAGGATGAAGGCTCGGCATTTACTTCAAAATAAATGTCTGAATGTACAACAAGGAGGGACAAATACAGAGTAATTCAAATAAAAATTAATGATAGGAAGGTCACGGAGAGGAAGCAGAAAGAGTAAAATTGATACCAAAGCTGAGCAGTTGTTCCTGAGATTCAGTTAATCAGCTGATCTATATCCAGCCTGGATTATTCCAGACACTACTGGGGGAGGTGAGCTGCAGGAATCTAATATAATACATAAGAGCCATGATAAAACTTTAACCTGTTTTGATAATTCAGCTCCATGTTCTGCTCCATGCATACCTCTAAGAAAGGCCGCCAGATTGTATCACCGTTGGTTATTAATCTATTTGTTCCTACAAAATCTCTTCTCTTTTTCCCCCTTTTCAATAATTCGCCTTTATTTGTCTAAAAAGGAGCTGATTCAATGCAGAGAAAATGATGTAGCGTATCAAAACACGAATGAAAAATTAAACGGGCAAGGAGATAACGGATGTTGAACCAGGATGCAAAAGTTATTTTGGAAATATTTGATATTGTCTAAAAGAAAAGAGCCTGGCTGCTGCTGGAACACAAGTCACAGGCGCAGGCCAGCCAGCGAGGCGAGACGGTGCCAGACCCCCAACGCTTCCGTACAGCAGCCGCTCCAGCAGCTTCTTCCCGAGTTACAAAACCCCCCACCAGACGTCCAAGGTAATTCCCAGCACTGCGGTGGTGCATTCAGGGCACCTGCAAAATGCTCCAGCAAACAGAGCCCAGACAGTAGCCCCTCCGCCGCGACGTCCTTGCTGCCCTACAGCCCGGAGGCCAATGTCCCCTGGCCACCGGGCACAGGGCGGCAGCTCCTGGCACGGCTGGAATTCCCTTCCCTCCGCCTTGACGCCTCCCTGTTCTGCAGAATTCACGCCGCACTCGCGCAGCTCAGCGTCTATTTATTTACTTAAGAAGCTCCAAGGTGGTTTTATCAATCCCTGTTCCACAAGCCACAACATCAAGGCTCCTCAGGAGCGCATGGAGCTGGAAATACCCCGGAGGTGACGGAATCCTCCTGCTGGGTGACGCAGAGCCACCGTGGAGAGGACGGGTGGAAAATCCGGTGGAGCCGGGATTTTCCACGGAGGCCTCCAGCCTCCTGGCCTCATCCTGGAGGGACGGCTCCCGAGAAGGCCCCCCGTCCCCCAATAAAATCCCCTTCTCCTTCCTTCCGAGTTCAAACGGCGCCTGGCAGCGCTGCAGAACCTACATGCCCGGCATGGGGGATCCTCTGACGGAGCCTTTTCTGTGGGCACACGCAGGGACAACCCCACTGGCTGCGGCTTTATTTTTTATTATTTTTTTCCCTCAGATGACGAGGCAAAGGTCCTGATTAAAGGCCCTCCAGGAGGGACAAAAGACGGCCGGGGACTTCAAAGCGCCCCGGCCGGGGGCGGCAGGGAGGTGCTGCCCCTTCCCCGCGCTGCCTCCAGGCCCACTTGGTGCTGCCTGCCGAGCACAGCTCCTTGCGCTTCACAGGAGCAGAATGAGCTGGTGACCCCAGCCCTGCGGGCGGCACTGGGCACTGCAAGTGGGAACACAAATAGGTCCATGGTGCCGGCAAAGGCAACGCGCCTTTCTGTGTGTGTGTTTTTGAGATATTTGTGGAAAAACAGCGCTGGGGTTTGGCAAAGCGGTGGCACCGGCGCTGTCCTCATCATGCAGAGCATGCAGACACCTGTGGAGCCACCCGAGGCGACACCATTGCAGGTGGCTCCTTGACCAGCGGAGTGAATATTTGCTGCTTTTGTGCTTGGGGAAAATAATAATAAAAAAAAGAATCTTTGCTTGCTGACCCAGGTCGTGGCGGAGAGACGCTTTTTGGGCAAACTGTGCTCTTGATCAAATGGCACCCAGGATGAGGTAAGTGGGCTAATTAAAATTCCCCAAGTGTGTCTACAGCTGGGGAGCTGCTGAAAGAAAACAGTTGGCTAAAGCCTTTTGGATCCTTTTTTTTTTTTTTGGAAGAATGGGAAAGTGGCTTTAAGGGATGCTGAACGGGCAGAGAGCATGCAGCCAGGTGCCGTGCAGGCTGCGCCACGCTACGGCCACGCTGCGCAGGACTCGCATACAGGAACACCCTGCGGCCCAGCGGGGCTAGCTTTGGCCCATATTACTGCTACACTTTTAATGATGAAAAAGAGGCCTGCATTAGCATGCATGAACAAAACACCATCTCATCCAAGAATTAGAAAAAAAAAAGTCAATAAAGTGCTATCCCCTTAACATTCGATAGTGTCTCTTTCCATTTTCACCAAAGAGATTTGCCTTCTCCTTCTTTTCCTTTTGCATTCAAATTTCAATCTGCTACAAATTTTCCACGTTACAGGATGAGCCACCTGTTTTCCCACACTGCACCGCACACTACAGGTAAATCCCGGCAAGCAGGGCTTATTCCGTGTTCCCTTGGCCAATGCGAGGCGACGAGACCCCCGCTCCTGAGCCTGGAACGAGATTAGTTACTCACTGCTCCTTCACCACACGCTGGAGATGGGGATTTACAAACCACTCCTCCCCAATTCCTGACATCCACCAAACAGGCCCTGTCTCTAACAAGAGCACTTTTATTATTATTATTTTATATACTAACTGACAATGGTGGAAAGCCTCATATTCACATCTGTATTATTATAATAAATGCATTATAAATGAGTAAGTAGGAAACAGTAAGGAAATGATGTTTTACTTTTAAATGCTAATTATGGAGCCCTGGTGCAGTTAATGTGTAGGGTGTTCTGTCAATTTTTAATGTTTATGCCAAGTGTAGTCTTCAATTTAACATGAGCTTTTAATCCTTTGAGTACTAAATTGCCTTTTAATGCTTGCAGCACAACATTGTGTTTGCACAAAGTCAGGGCTGAAAAATGAATTTACTACAAGATATGAGCATGTGTGGCGGGGGGAGAAGAGCACAAAGGACAAGCCTTTTTTTAATGATGTTGTTGGAACGGTACAAGAGGAAGGAGCCGCTTTATGGATGTACCTGGCAATTGTCTGCAGTGGCAAAATGCTGCTGTTGATTTAATATCATCACGGAAGCATTTTCAGACACGGAGCTCTTTCAGGCTTGAAAGAGCTTATCCAAAAGCTAGACCAAAAATTCATGGCTTGCGCCCATAAAGGCAGCCACAAGAAAAACAGGATGCAAGAAATTATTAGGAAGAGATATCTGCATTTTCAATGTGGCAAAAGAACCTATGGGGAGAGAGAGTTGTTCTAACTGAGAGCGCTGAGAGGAAATACAGAGAATAACGCTCTTCTGGAGAGCAATAGCAGAGTGGGTTTCAATGTAACTTTCCAGATTT
>NW_010577575.1:349288-398473 GCF_000705375.1 Tinamus guttatus | reverse complement strand
TTCGTGCCGTGTGCAGTGCCGGACACGGCGCCGATTCCATCTCCATCCCGGCGCTGCTCACCTTTATCCCTGATACGATGCAAGGGAGTTAAGGCAGCTTGCACGGCTAATCCCTATTTATCTCCTTGGTGAAACGACTTTTTAAAATGACCGTTCGCATGTGTAAAGCTTCCAATTTGACTTTCCCTTGGCAGCAGCTGTCCCTGCTACCTTAACCAGCTTCACTTTGGCCAGTGGATCCGTTGCTGTCCTGGTGCCCAGCACAATCCTCCCGGTGAGTAACACTGGGGACCTAAGACATTTTTTGTCCCCCCAGGAGCAGCCCCTCAGCTCTCCCACCAGCTTAGACCACAGCAGGGAAGTGCAATCCATAAAACTCCTTTTCCCTCCACACTCCGTAAGATTTTTAGAGGATCTTCGTGATGCCTGAAGAGATCCTGGATCCCCTACCTCTGTCTATCACCCCATGTGTTACAGTGCTCGGGTAAGTGGTTTTCTGGTTAGCTCTTATGACTTTTGCACGTGCACGCAAAGGAAAACTTTGGCAATAGAAGGGAGAATCTGATGTGACCAGTTCACAGACGGGCACCTGTAACGCCACCACATCATCCATACTGCTGAGACCTAACCTAATGGCCTTATTTACTCAGTGGCTTTGATCTGGTGATTTAATTTATGCAGATAAAAGTAATTTAGATGCCAGTTTTAAATGCTCAGGCTTAAAATGCTGACATTGCATTTCAAGAGGGTGGATAAAGTAGAATCCGCAGACAAAATAGAGCATATCCCGCCCCTGCTGCACACGTATGCACAGAGCGGGCTGTCGTTAGAGCCGCACTCTGCAAGAAGGACACAGTTGTGCAGCCTCATGCAAGCTCTGCGCAATGTCATCAGCAATGCTCAACATATTTGAATATCCTTATGTTGAAACACTTAGATCCCTAGTATGATGATTGGAAAAATAAACCCCTCTTGTTGGCTGGATACCAAAGCGCATTTTGTTCCGTCCCCCAGAACAAGACATAAGCCCAGCGATGGGGGAGCAGGGCTAGGAGGCACGTGGACTCCCTCTTTTGGGTCAATAAACATGTAGTTGAGGCATTTAGGGATATGATTCAGCAGATATGGTGGGGACAGGTTTACAGTTGGACTTGATGATCTTGAAGGTCTTTTCCAACCACAATGGTTCTGTGACTCTAGAGGGACTCCAATTCGGCACCCAGTCCTGCAAGTGTCGGGGTCCCACGCAGAGGAATCATCTATCACTTCCATCGCCATAGCCACATATCGCAAAATAACACAGGAATAGGGCCCTACATCTATAAAACACAATTTGCTCTCATCCATAGCCGGATGCCTTACTTTTCCAAGTCCTTTTCCAATAAAGTTCTTTTTTTTTTTTTAATAAGCTTTGCAATCTTATCATTAAAGGTTGTGTTCTTCTCATTTCCTATTAGTGCCATTGAGGTGTTCAGTGCCTATGCTAAATCCTGTTCATTAATGTATCTCGGCATCTTATTTTGTATGACTTCCGGATCTTGATGCTATCTAAAGATTTTTATATAGAAACAGAGAAATTACAAGGTTTATAATTTCCCTCATACATGCAACAAAAATAATAAAGCATGAAATTACAGAGCTGTGACTGATTTTATATAAAAGTTCAACTATTTCTAGGAGGCTACAGAGGAGAAGCAGTTGCTTTAGGTCCTCTGTGTGTGTGTATACACATAAGTATAAATATAGTTTTACATGTATCTTATAGACATCAAATACGTCACGCTTGGGTGAAAAGCAACAGTAAAAAAAAAAAAAAAACAGAAAAAACTTTCAGAATTGCAAGACTAGAATGCAAGGACATTCTACAAGCCACAGCTGCAGACATCTCCTCCAAGGAGACGTCCTTCTTGCTTCTTGGCCAAGCCCTCCAAGCAGGGATCCAGGTTACCTGCATCTGGGGAGGTGAGCTTGGAGGAGCACACACTCAGCCAGAGATTTCTGATTCTTTGCGCATCTGCCATGGTAACAGTGCCTCAATGCTGGCTCCACTCTCGGACTTTTTAGTGGGCCTTGCCATGGATGAAGCAGCTCTAAATCAGTGACTGGGCCTGCCTGGAGAGAGCGGACAACCTGGCTCTTGGAAGCTTTTGGAAACAAAAATGGGTTTTTGAGTTCACAAGAAACTAAAATTCCTCCACACCTCTCAGGAGTTAATGAGATCAGACCAAAGGCACTCAAGGAACACCAGCAACTAAGATGGCAGACAGATAAGGCAAGACTTTTAGTGTGAATAAATAAGATGATGAGGCCGTACTACTTCTGAGGTCCTGCGGAAGATCAAGTGACATTGGATCTTTTCGGTAATCGTTTACCCAGCATATTCTAGACCACTGCTGGCCTTCAACAAGCACACATATTTTCCTGGTGCCAGAATCCCCATCCGACATGTCCAGGATGCTGAAGGCCAACCCAGTGCCTGGCCAAGGCTACGCCAGCCCCGCACGTCAGATCCCTGCTCTCCGGAGCAGTGGAATGAGAGCCCGGTGCTTCCACAAGCTCTCAGCTCCAAACCCACTGCCAATGGTGGAATCAAAAGAACTGTCCCCACTGCGGAGTTTGTCCATGAAGCCAGCTCATTGCCAAATCATCTCCCTAACCTACAATTTCAGGGAGTTGCCTGTCCGTGTCCTGCTGCCCCGGGACAACATGTGGCTGACGAGTGCTGCCGTCTCACCTCCCTTTCCAGCCTCCTCAGATGCCTGGTCTCACTGCTGCAAAGCAAGAACACAGCCTGGCGTTTCCCTGCCGCTCCTCTGCTACAACTTTCAGCAAAAGAAGTGATATGTATATATATGTACAGAGAGAGAGTGTTCATTTAAAGGTATATGAAGTATTTGGGCCATGCAGCCTAATTATGGCCATACCATGCAGTCAGGAAGGGCGCTTGGGCTCGAGGCAGATTTTACCATCCATCAGCCCGACTTATTTCACACGAGCTTTCAAGCCCGGAGCAGATCCCCTGCACACACACATCCCCCTCCCGCCGGCCGATCTGCCCGCGGAGCAGCGCAGGCTGCGCGAGCCGCGCGCAGGAACGGGGCTCCGCGCCACCCGCGCGGGAGGATCAGCGAGGGCACCCGCGCACCCGGCTGGCATTTCGCTTTTAATAATGCTGATTTAAGTGGAGGATTTCCCAGCAAATTGGCTAGGCTTCCATATCCTCTAACACCTTCACAGTGTTTGCATCCTAGCGCTGCAGTTGCGGAGCTGGAGGGGGCTGCAAGACCTGGGTAGCAATGTCAGTTGGTGGTAAACACCGTATGCTACAAATCCATGATTATTTAAAGGAATGTATGTATAAATATTCTTTGAATGTTTCAAGCACGTACCTCTCGTATGGTAATGGCTTTCAAAAGCTGTGAATTTCATTAAATCACTTTCATTGCCCTAGCTTTGAATGATGTATAAATACTGTACGTAAGAAATATGATGGGCACATAGAGCATGCAAAGCTGCATAGGTCTACCCAGCTATAACATGGAGTATGTGCCTGTTTTCAGAAGACCTGTCAACTTGGAACTTACACGAGATAATGCCTGATTTTGAGCTCCTTTATTTTAGGGCAAATCTGGAAGTCACCTGAGCCCAAGCAAGCTATGTGGCACAGGGAATCACCAAGAGATCAACTGGTCTGTTGGGAAACAAAATGCCCTCGTGCAAGCCTTGCATGTAGTCCACAGGCCTACACATCCCCTTTCAAAAATTGCCATTGAGAAGGTTCATTATTATTTTTAATCTATCAATGCTTTGCTTATAGGTCCCAGTTACCAAGCTAGATTCTGGGTGCCCTGGACTACACAAACTTGAAACAAAAAGATGGTCTCTGTCCTGGAACAGCACATCGTACATCCCAAGCTACCACTGCCTAACCAAGCCCAGGTTCGTACACTGCACTTGCTTCCTTAAAAGTGCTCACAAAGAACAAACCACATAAACTCTTTTTCTGTAGTTGAAATAAGTATACAGAGTGTTTTAACTAGACGGCGCTTCTACCATTTCTATTCATCCAAGGAAAACAGCCAGACAGAAGTTTCCTCACTCGCAATGATGAGTGCAGGCTGGATCCTTAACTCCACGATCCCCTCCAAATTGCCTGTCTATCCCACACCCAGAGCCAGCTTCTCCGTCTGCTGAACTATCACACCTGCAGTCCAGGTGTCCTCCCAGGGTAACCTCTCTGCTTGCCTCCAGGCACCACCGCGCGGTTCCTCTTCTCCTTTCTGAGCACATTTGCAGACGTAGCCATCCATAATAAGCTTTAAATATGTATTATACTACAGCAAAAACCCCTGTGCCCACCAAGTATGGGCTGGAAAACCAGTTTAGATCCGCAAAGAAGCTGGTATTAAGATCAGGGAGGACTGAGCAGTTCAGCCTGTCATGCATGTTAAGGCCTGCGAATAATAAAAGAGTGCTGGTAATTTTGCTAAAAAATGAAATTCCTTCATTTCTGCAGAATAAACAAAAACAAAACAATGCATTAGCTATGCAATAGTTCCCAGCACTGCAGTTTGAAAGTGTCATTAACGACAGATTATACCCATGAAAAATATTTTTAAAAAGTAATAAATACACCAAACTTTACATATACTTTTCATTTCCTTCCTACATCCTCTCTGTGGGAGGCAGACGCAGATTAAGCCGGTATAGCCAATTCCTCCGGTTCTGGGAAGCTGGAGCCTATTTCTTACGGTTCACGTGTTAGAGACTGTGCTCTGAACTAAAGCCTACCTGCAAGCGTAAAATCTGGGAGTATAACTCTAAGATGTTCCACAGATTTTAGAAATTGAAATACTTGAAGGAGGACTAGAATACAGTCTCACTGTCAAGACATCAAGCTCATCTTTAAATTTCCAGGTCCTGAGTAATAAAAATTCCCTTATTATTCTCTCTTAAAGAGCTGTTTTATGACACGACTCAGCTGGACTTCTCTACACTCCAATCTGCTGAAAATACAGCTTTATCACTTAAATGAGAAGCTGTTTTGGAAGACAGAGCATGGCACAATAAAAGTTCATTTGCAAATTCATGTGGATAACATTTCTGCTGACCTACAGGTTTGGCTGTCATCTTGTCCCTGTTCAAGTCAAGGGGAATATCACCCTTGATTTGAAAAAGGAGCAAAACCTGCTGTTCCCCACCGAATCCTCACTGCTGATCAGCACCTTTCTGTCGTAAATGGAATCACACTTGTACATCATCAGGTGGTCTAATCCTGTATTAGATGGTCCTGGCAACACTTCTTAACTATAGGTTTTACTTCAGTGAAGGAAATCACTTATGGAACTCAGGAGCGTCTTTGCGCTGATTATGAAATAATCAAAATAACAACCAAATTCATCCAATCTGAACAAAATCCGGTGTCTCTGGCAAGGCTGCGTTCTGCACTTAGGGCACTGGATTAACACAGTGAAGGGGTTGCTGTGTCCAGCCCTACCCCGCTGACACCTCCACTCCCCTGGGCAATCTCATGACAAACATACAGTCTAGAAATGAAACAGCTACAACAAGTGGAACAGATTAAGCGACAAAGACCAGAAGCCTGAGAATGCATCCCAGGACAGGAGGAGAAAACGCATCCACAGCATGGAGCTGTGCAGTGAAATCAGCCACCCGAAATTCAGAAAAATCCAGCAACTCCCAAACAGAGCAGTCTGGGGAAAAGTCCTTCCCGCCGCCAGACCCAGCGCATGACGCAGCTCTGACCATGCGAGCAGGAGCTTCAGGCCCAGCACCTGCGTGACGGGTCAGCGCTGCCGTGAGCAGCAGTGCGCGCTGCGCGAGCTGCTCTTTGCACACGTGGCTGCCCTCCCAGGCTCTACAGGAGGTAAGCCCAACATCCACATTAAACCCAAGGAGGAGAACACAAAGCACCTGCAAATGGCAACATCCCGAAGCAAGAGATGAAAAGTGGAGAACCACAGAGCAAGGGTCACAGTCAACAAAATCTGAGCAAGCCATCTTTCAGCCTCCATCCATGACAGAAAAGGGTACCTAAAGCTGCGTCTCCCATGTGATTGTATCTTGAAAAAAAACTACAAAATGATGAGACCGAATCTTCTCTCTGGGATACTGCTTTAAATTACAAGTGATTCCTCTGAAAATGATGGCATTTAGCTGGCGTGAAAGAGAAGACAGCTAGATAGCACATGCATAATTTTAAACTGGGCACTGCATCAAAAAAAAAAAAAAACCTCCCAAATTAATCCACAGACCGCCTAGACTGCAGACGTTATTCACATCATTGCAACAGAGTCAGCCTTGAAAAGAGGCAGAAGGACAGGAGGGCTGCGAAACCTCCACGCGTGGTGCAAGGCTGTTGCCTTCCCTAGCACTGTGCTGGGCATGGATAACACCCAGCTGCTATTGCCATGACAGTTGTCAATTAGGCCTTGTAGACAAAGTCACCAGATTTTCAGAAACACAAAGCTCTAGCAACGGATCTCTCAAGGTTACCAATAAAAGACAAGTCCTAAGGGTAATTTCAAGAGCAGCTCCTCAGCTGCTAGCCGGTTCCTGCTGCAGAATGTCACTCACACAGAAAGTCACAACGCCTTGATAGGCTTCACAATTCCCCATCAGTTATCCAGCTGCTTGGCTAATCAGATATTATTACCTCCTTTGTGTTTCCTTTGCCAACCCTCCCTCCCTCTCTTTCTCTGGCAAGGTTGCTGTAAAAGGACTCAGTAATGATTCCTATCTAAATATTTCACTCGAAACACAAAGGTCTGTATTTTGCATACCATGGAACTTTTGTTGCTTTGTCTTTCGACAAAAAGCTCCCCAGGCTTCTGGGAATAAATACCGATAATTGTGCCCAGCCTCCCCGGAGCACGTTGTATATTAAAAGCACACAAAATCGGGTTCAAATGCAGCAATCATTGAGGATGTGACCGCAGTGCATCCCAGCGCTGGAGGAACAGGCCTGGGAATCTGCATTTCTGCACTGCAGTTGGATCCAAGACCTTCCCGTTTCACACACAGCAACCCTGGCAGCCTGCGGGGAACCGGTCGCGAGCACCGAGGGTTCCCTCAGCACTGGAGAGCCCCTCTCACTGCAAGCATGAGCGGCAGCAACATCTCATACAGATTTTTAAACGTGTTTGGGGTTAGTCTGAAAGGTCTGTTGACATGAGCAAGCATATTACCCTTAAATTCCTTAAGAGATGATGCTGATCAGTGCTAAAAGCTTTCAAAAATCTCACCTTTTGACTTCAACTCCTGTTCTACGTGCATGCAGGACACCAGGTTTCAACTCTGAGTTAGGGGAGAGGAAACCTCAGTTTTCCCACACCAGCCAAATGCTGTGGCTGTTTTCTTTCCGCCAGTTCACTAAGATGAACTTGGTGCCTGTAAAGTCGTCCGCCAAGGGAATCTCCCCCAGGCTTTGAGCGTCCTCTTCCTCGCAGCGCAAGCTGCCACGTTCAGCGCCGAGCACTGCCCTTGTTGGGCGGTGTTGAACCCGCCTGGAGCAGCGCCTCGACCAACGGCTGCAGTGTTCCCGTGCGACGTATGGACATGCAAGCTCGTTCCAAACGTGCTGCTACGTCCAGGCAGCCCCGCTCGGCGCGGCCGAGACTTCAACAACGGCAGCATTTTCTCAGCAGGACTTGTTAGCTTGGGCACGCTGCCACGGCTTTACAGCTTCTGCAGGAAGCTGGATGCAGCGCAGACAGGCCTAACGTGCCTTCGTATGGAAATGAGTGGTAAATTATTAATATTAATAACGTCTATAAACAACCGGTGACAACTTGAAGTGCCTTATTGTGTAGTACGTACAAGGCAGCTGTTCATTATCGTTTACAAGACGCTCCTGATACACACGACAACTCACCCAAGTATCTGCGCCGCGACGTCCCGCTTCCCGCATTCAGCGCGAGGTGCTAACGAGCGCTGAGCTGTGCACAGGCGAGGCCGGTGCCCACAGCGGCACCTGGACACTGCTGCGCATGAGTGAGGTTGGCGCCGCGGCAGCACCCACGCTGCACACAAGCAAGGCTGGCGCACGCAGCAGCAAGCAGCGCCGGCGCACGCGGGCTGCCCATCAGCGCCGCTTGTGCATGCCAGGATCTCGCCGCGCTCTAGCGTCACAGTGATTGCATCAGTGGAAACAGGTCTCATTCAGAGAGGGCCGCATCCTCGCCAGAAGCCTGACATGGTTCATGGCCCAGCAGATGCTTCAGCTCAGGGACTAACCCAGGAAGGCTGCGAAGGGGGCAAGCAAAGGGCAGTGCTGCCCAGCACCGTGCTGAGTGCCTCGTGTCCATGCGGGGGTACGCTGCCATGCTACAGTTTTTCTGTCAAGAACAGTGATAAAAATCCCTCCTCGCTGTGAGCTCAGGGATTTACAGTGAAGGTTTCCAACCTCCAGAGGCTAATTATTTCAAGTCATCCTGCAGGCACTCTGGGCCATGCTTTGTGTAGTTGGCTTCATGTGGTTGAACACCCGTTACCTCCTCGGCCTCTTGCTGTCATGCCACAAAGACACACTACTACTTCACACAGCAATTTTTAAATAGAAGTGGATGATTTTTTCAAGTAATTATTAGCAAAAACGTCAAAGGGAAAGGCACAGGCTGGCCATCCTACTGAGAGGAACCGCCGAGGCAGAAAACACGGCTGGTGTTCGCAGCGCGAGCTCCGCCACGCCGGCTGCAGAGCGGCCCTCCATTGCGCCGGGAACACGACACTCGCCTGCTCCTAACGTCCTCCTTCGAGGGGCGGCCCAAACCAACGTGCTCCGCTCCATTCATATAAACACGGGAGCTTTTTGCGCAACTGATTTTAATCTCGTTTCCTGATCTGAGAAAAGCCAGGGAAACCGAACACTCCAAAAAATTGTTTTTTAATTGTTGTTGGCAACCTCATCTACTACCTTCAAAGGAAAAGTTAATGGTATCTAAGTTGATAACAGCGATAGCATGGCGAGCAAGGGAGCTGTTTCTGTCTCTCTTTCACAAAGGGCAATTCTCAAATTACCAGATGTTTTCTTCATCTTTTGGAAAAGAGGAAAGAAAAAAAAAAATCTCGAGACCTTCACAGAAGGAGGCTGTTGAATTGCAAGGAGCAGGACGCGGCTCAGGGCCCCAGTAAAAGCTCAGCTCCTGAGTGGAGGCGCTAGGGCCATCCACGGCATGCTCTCCCTCACTGCTCCAACAAGCACCGAGCAATGCCCACGCTGGGCACTATTTTAGTGAACTTCCCACAGGGAAGAATGATGAGCTCTTGAGGTTGAAAGACTCGTGCGCACCTAAGGAACAAAGGTTGTGTCAACCTGGGCAAATTATTAAATGTATCTAAGACTCCATTCCCATATGTGTAAGTGGAGAAAGCAGCAATCCTTCCTGCACTTTTGCTGTCCCCTTTGCTAACTTTGCAAGTTCTTTTGGACACCAAGGAAGTCTTTTTATGTTTTTAATAGTACCTGAAGATTGTCCATACAATCATACTGAAAATAAATGACCAATAATGGCAGCGCTCTAATCAGATGGCCACCAAACTTTGGTCATATCTAGCCTTTCTGTAATTAGCTTCTGTAATGGGCTCAGTATAAAACAGGAAATAGACAACCCCCAGTCTTGGGGGACGATGAGGAATAGGTCAAACGGTGAGACAAAAAGCCAGTCAAAGCAGATTTAGAAATTAAGATAAAATATTTGTTTTTATAAAAAGCAGTGTGCAATAGGGAGACCAAAACCAACCCCACACCTACATGCAGTAAAGGTTATTGCACACAGTCTCCAAAAGCCAGGCAAGGTGACGTTAAATCCGGCTGTGCACCCCCACCCAGCTGTGTCACACCCGCGGACCTCCGGGTGAAAGTTTCACCAAGCATTGAGGCTGATCAGACTGGGTGTCCCCAAAACCCGTTTATCAGCAGAAATATCCGAACTACAAGAATGCGCTACACAGCCGCTCAGCTCATTAAGAGTCTCCTTTTTGAAGCCACTTCCAAATTTAGCAACTGAAATGCTATAGGTGCTTTAACTTGTAAACAGAAACCAAAGTCTGCCCTTTAATGACTGCCCCGATCATGACACAGTGAAAGGAATCTCATTGTCATTTAAGTCCCTTTTCCCAAGTTGAATTGATGGTATTGCTTAGCTTAAATTGCTGCATTTAAAGTGGTGGACAAAGCTGTGTGGATTTTTCTTTAACAGTAGGGTATTTTTCAGCTTAATGTCTGCTCCTGCTTGCCAGCAGCTAGAGCAAAATAAGTTTCTTGATCCAAAACAGAAGTGGCCATAAAGACACTGTTGTCGTGAAACTGGTTTAAACTTGCAACTTATATTCATACTAACTTGATTATTAAGAAGTTTTGCTTGTACATCTTCTTAAATAGACCCATAACTAATTTTTAAAATATAGATTTGGAAGGGATTTTCTATTTGCAAGCAGAGCCTGGAGGTATCTTCATGGCTCCTGTAGGGAGAGGCCTCAGTAAGAGCTGACACTGGCCCAAACGGTCCTGATGATTTCACTTACGATCAACTACAAATTCAGCCCTTAAAGATCATCTCTGCATGGGCTGCGCTGGGTCAGCCACCTCCTGCTGAGCAGCAGACATAAATGTTTGAGAATGACTCGGAGCAACTGCAGAAGTGCCTGGGGCACCACCTCACCCCTCTGGTCTTGCGTGGAGCAGGTGTCAGGAACGGAGAGGCGCAACCTGTCTCGGCCTTTCCATTTACATGCAACTTCATGGCAAAACACCAACAAAACTAACACAAATACACATGACGTAGAGTAGGAGTTGCCAGTATTGGAAAGAAAACTCGCCTGAGGCCAGGCCTAACCAGCAGCAGGAACTGGGGAAAGCTGGCAAGCAAAAAGCTGCTGCAAATTTATATCTAAGCATGAGTAAGTTCAAAAGTCCATGAACAACTCCAACATCCAATATTTTATTGGCATCAGTGGGATGAAGTAGTTGTGCTGTTCAGAGCATGTTGCTGGAAAAGTTATTGGACATCAGCTTGGAGATGCTTTCTTGGGAAACTGACTGATACCAAGTACATGAGTTTTCTGTAGGAAAACAAACACACCAACATCAAAGCAAGTTTCCTTTTCTATTGCTTGGTTTCTTCAGTAAAACAAGTGAAAACCAGGGAAGCTGGTGTCCCTTCCAGTCATTCCATTCCTAAAATAAAAATGTCAACAAACGAGCGCGCTCCTTGCCAAATAACCAGCTCCCCAAGCAGCGCTGGGTCCCTGGCACTCGTAACCTCAGTCTGTTTGAAGTCTGCCATTTAGCAAAGCCTCTTTGTCCTCCCTGACTTCCAGCTGTTTACAGGACACAGACACTTTCTCGAATATAAGTCCCAGGCCTCTCGTATCTCACGTGTGAAAGACTCACACTGGGGAGGGAGCTGTCAGACACGGCCAACTCAAATCCTACCCTAATTTCAGCAGCACACAGAAAGAGCCCACACCTTCTCACAAAGTGAAAATGAATACCTAAGAACTGGAATGAAGCTGTGGTGGCCACGGCTGTTTCTAGAGGTGGCCAAGGCAAGGGGAGACGAGTAAAGAGGCCCATGTGCCTGGAAGTGCAGTTAGGTGTATGCTTTGCGTTTTTTTTTTTTTTTTTTTTCGGAATTTCTCTTGCAGTAAATAATAGCTGTTGCTCTGCACTCTCATCTTCTCTATATACTTTCCTGGTACTATTTAAGTCTCAGAAAATCTTGACATGAGGGGGTCAAGTTGTACTGCATATGCTTTATAGAAGAACATGCCAAGGCACAGAGAAGTCAGTGGCAGAGCCCAGGCCAAGGGCCTGGTGTCTGTATTGCCCCGTTGTGGCTGCCCTGCACGGGGAGCGCGACGGCTGCGCCTCGCATGGACCTGCTCACCAGAGAGGGCAGGAACGGTGACACCGGCAGCAGCAACCGGAGGGCACCCGCAGAGCCTCTCCTACCCGTGAGCTGCCTCCCTGCCTGCCCGTGCTGTTCCCTCTCGAAGGCTCCTGCTCCTGCAGCAGATTAACGTTCCCTCGGGACACGAGGTCACCTCCGCTTGCAGGTGACACACAGGGACCACCATGAGCCTCACTCACTGATCCCTGAAACTCCCAAACGGAGGCTCTCTGACCAAGCGTTCCTAAGGCGCAGAGCCCTGTGGAGCAGCGCGCAGAGCCTCAGCACAGGCCGGCACTGCCAAACAGATGCAATGGCCACAGAAGCACGAGGGAGAATTGCCTTGCCTTGGACAGAGCCATAAATTTCTTTGATAAGCACAAAGATTTAGCATTCAGATGACACGAGACATCCTTGTCAGGATCATGATGCCCATCCCCAGCTGACCTGAAAAATGAAACATGCCCTTGACATGCAACCCCAGCAAATGCAAAGGCAATTTTACTGATAGCATGAATAAAATAAACTCTTCCTGACAGGACTAAAGAAGGGGAGAAGAAATGAAGTGGCTTTATGCCGTCCTCCCTTAGTTAAAACCCTTTGGACTTTCCTTCCACCTCACTGCAAAAGGCTGCTGATGCAAAGGGTGATATTTGCCTGCAATCCATCCCTGGGAAGTAATTAGTTTCCATTTAGAGGGATGACAAATTGATCAGGCAGGAATCTTGCTGAGCTCTGAATGGAAGCTAAGCTGTGATAGCTACAGCTCTGGTGAGTTGGGTTTGTAAGTCTGTCAATGCATTTTACAGTTTCAAAATTCAATCACCCAACAGCAGGAAAGACATCTCTTAAAAAAAAAAAAAAAAGAAAAAGAAGAAGGTGGGGGGGAAGAACCACCAAAGCCTCCACTTCCTCCTGCAAGTTCATTATCGCCTCTCCAAGGCATGACGATGGTGTGAAATGGGTTAGACGCACGGATGCCTCTGTTAACGGCCAAAGAAAAAAAAGTCGCACATCATTAGGAATGGAATAAACGATACCGAGGCACAGAGCAGAAATGATTTGATTAGCAATTTCCAGTTTTGAAAAGACCTGGAAGAGAACCAAATGACTATACAGAAGGTGTGATGGAGTTCTTAATTGCTGTAACTGCACAGGGAGACTCGATGATTTGTGACATATAATACAGCACAGTACGCTAACGCTAATAACTGTTAATTAACTGCAGCAATGATATACTCTCAAAATGCACATACAAGTTACCATAATTTCTAGATTAAAAGCTGCAATGGCAGAAGCCAAAGGCAGAGGGAAGGAGGCATGGAGGAGAGCGGGGGAAGCAGGGAGGGAGCCTCAGCATTTCCCCCCCTCCTCTGCTGTTCTGAGCACCGGCGCCATCTCACCCCAAGCAAAGCAGCCCGAAAGCACAAGGAAAAAACAAAACGCAGAAGCTGCTGCTACTGCCACGCGCCGCGGCTCCTGCGCGAGCCTCTCCCCCAAAGCAGCAGTTATTAATTCTGAAAGGCTGTTGCTGCACCAGGCCATCTGGCTGGGCCGTAAAGAGCTCAGGAGCTGCTGCTGAGCTCAGATTCCTGTCGGATCCCATTGGCCCCAGCAACATTATTCACTCGCAAATGTTGTCGCGCCATTTTTAGATTTCTTCCCTTTCGCCCCCTCATCACAGGCTGCAGGAGGCCGAGAGCCGGCAGCCTCCTCAGCTGCTCTGGGCAGCTGCATCCGTGGATGGGGCAGCAAAGGATGGAGAAGGCGGGAACCCAACCAGAGCACAGGCTAAACAGGCCTAGCAGCCTCCCTCCGTCTCAGTATCCTCTGGCTTCTCACTAACACAGCACGTTGAAAACACAGAAAAACTCTGTCCATTATCTTAACATGGAAGCACCCTGAAAAACACTAAAACACTTCTCTGTCATTCCACATTGCAACAAGACACCAAAATACAGAATCAAGAATGGCTGAGGTTGGAAGGGACCTTTGGAGATCATCCAGACCAGCTCTGCTCAGGCAGGGACACCGGGAACACGCTCCCCAGGTCGGTGTCCAGGCAGGTTTGGAGCTGCTCCGGAGAAGGAGGCTCCACCACCTCCCTGGACAAGCTGCTCCCACACTCTGTCACCCTCCTGGACAGACCCTTAGGAAACTGCAAAGGCCGAAGGACCGTCCTTCTTACAGTGAGGAGCAAATTGGCTTCCTATCTCCTGGTCTTTCATCCGCTCCCTTGTCTACTCCAGTTTCTTTCAGCCTAACAAACTAACCCTCCTTCAGCACACTCAGTAGTTATGATAACCGTCTATATAGTGGAAAGAAAGAAGAAAAAACACTATACTAATAACGAATAATTAAATTGATATCCCAACAGAAGAACTGAGTTCTAGCTACCAAAAAACATAAATAATTTATGTCTTAGGCATGATAGAAAGACTTGATCTAGCGGATGGTACAAGCCTGTTTTGTCATCGGCTGCAGAGCCAGAACCCGCTGGCACCTCACACTGTCTTCTCTAGCACTCTGCCCACACGTAATGGCTTGCCAAATGGCATTTTTATCGTTTTCCCTGGCACTAAAACCCCACAGTTGGGACATGCCCTTCCCTTTCTTCACCTCTGTTTCCTCTAGAGCTCCTAGCTGTCACATCACTCCCAGTTTTGCCCCCGTGACCGCAGTCTTTAAATAATATCATATTTTCCTTCCTCCCTAACTCAAAACTTTAAAATGGATTTAAATCTGCAAGGAATGCTGTGAATATCGGTCCATACTCAAGATAGACATTTAAAAACCCCTCTGGGAAAGAAAAGAATCTGTAACTGCTAAAATGCGTCCTGGGGGGGATGTCAGCCTGGAGTGAAAGACTCTTAAAGACTTTTTGTATGACAGCATCACACCCTCTGAGAGTCCCCGGTGCCATTAGGGGGAGGCGGCGAGAGCACACTTGGAAGAATTTGAGAATAATCAGCCTCAGGTATTAATGTTTTGCTCTAAGATGTAAAAGATAAAACATTGAAAGAGCCTGACTTTGAGAAAAGCGGGTGTTAAATAAGACATGAAGCTGCCTGTTTGGTTCTGCACCCACTTGCTCAAGGAACCACGGACACACACAATCCCCGTGCGCTACGCGATCACCAACCCAACAGAGACACATAACAGAGAGGTGAGGAGCAGGTTCCCTTCCCAGCTACACCACTGGAAACCAACAGGAACTCCCCTTGCTATTCTGGCCCGCGGCATTTCAACACCCCTTCATGCACGTCCTTGGGTTTAGTCTCCACAGAGATGTCTGCCCAGATCGTACGTGACATCGCTACTTCTGTTGAGGAAAAACGTTTTCCTATCTGATGGGAGAACTGAGGGAAACGGGTCTCCTTTCAGGTCTTTCATGTTCTGAATACGGGCTTTGTCTCAGCACTACAAAACCAGGCTGTAACAAGGACAGCTTGGCACCCTCCCTAATGCAAGGGGAAAGAAGCTTTCCAGCTTGCATTCCCCTTTGAATGTTCCCCCCATAATTAAAAGCAAAGTTTTTTTTTTTTTTGTCACAAGATGAAATTCCTTTGAGCAGAAAACCCAAGCAAAGCCTATGCATTATGTACTTCTTCCTTTAAGCCTTAGCTCTCTGGGCAATTAAATGCCTGATAAACTCTTACCAGGCTGGGGGGAAGGTGAGCACGGCCAAGGGAGCCTGGCTGTGCTCTGTGCACTGCTGTGCTATGACAGCCCACCTGGGAGCCCAGAGCTTTCCTGGTTTGCAGTGGCCATGAGGGTCCTTTCTCCATGGTGAGCCCGGTGATGCCCCCTCTAGACTTCCTATAGCCCCTCGGCTGCAACAGTCACACAGGAGAACTTCCTTCGTTGTCATGCTCATGGCCTCCCTAAACACGTCCTTGAGCACAGTGCAAGCACCTACCGCTATCTGCCTTGCAGCTTAATCCAGCACGAGTTCAGGCTCATTTGAAGGACGCCGGAGAACAAGCACTGACCTCCAGAAGCCCGTGGGGTTTATGGACTGGGACGCTCCTGCAGGTGTCCTAACCACACAGCACGATTGCTGCAGTCTTTAAAACGCCACATGCGCAACAGGGAAGCTGCCAGGGCCGGCCTGACCGCCGGGCTCAGAGGGGCAGCAAGGCAGGAGGGCTCCTGGGCGCCCAGGCGGCGCTGCTCACACCGCGGGCTGCCCATGAGCCCATCCACAGATGCACCAGGGACCCCTGGCCCCTGCAGGCAGCTCCAGGCTGCAGTCACCCTCCGGACCGGCCTCCGCGATCCCGCGTCCCTGCAGGACGGTGTCCTCGGCCGCCCAGCTCTCGGCCTGCCCTTTGCTCCCAGGCTCGCACTGAGGACGCCACGGTTCCCTAGTTTCTCAGCTTCCCTGTGACGCTGCCACTAGCACTGGTTCTAAACCTGATCTTCACCACTGAGAGCAACTGCCCATGTTCCAGCTGTGTCACCGCTGTACCCAGCCCAGGAATTAATTCCACTGATGACACCATAGCTGATGTGCCGTCTTCCTGGGTCACAGAAGTGCATTCTACTCGAGCTGCAAGAAATACAGCATTCCTTCACTTACCAAAATTGTATAGGTATTTGCTGTCCCAGATGGAAACAAATATTTTTTATTAAGATCTGTTTCAACAAAAAGCATATATAAAACAAAAGAGGGAGAAATATTTGAGGTTTGCGGTGGTTGGAATCTACGCACAGAAAATTAATGCTTTGACATATATTTTGCGCTTAATCTTTTGTGGCAACTTTTTTACATTTGTAAGAGTTATGGATTTTAAAAGTCACAGCTAAGATTGCTTAATGAGCATTCACCACCCTGGAAGTGGAAGCAAGGCTGATGTGGTTTAGTCAGCTGTTAGCTTTATTGCCTCTCTTCTGTACTAAAAGTGACAAGTTGAACACATTATAGAGAGCTCAGATGTGTTATGTAGATGAAGCCTGCAGCAATATCTGCCTGCTCTCTATTATTTATGATGTCTATATAATACAATGGACTGAGATTTAAGCCATTGTGATGCAGTTTGTTTTCCAGGGTTCTAAAGTACAGCACATTTTACAGAGAATTGCATCTCTGTTACATATTAATCAAATCCATCTTACATGCAGCTCTTACACTGTAAACTAAAGGGAAAGAAAGATTAAAGCGCTTGGCTTTTCCTCAGCTGTCAAGGACTGGCAATAAAATAATAATAAGGGCTTCTAAATAATGTGTGTGTGACAGGCCTTTGCTCAGCTGTACAGTCCTTTATGGAGGTTAACTACAAAATAAGTTCCAGTGAGTGATTGAGAACAGGCGAGTGTGTAACGCTGCAGTGCCAAGCCCTGAACAATCCCTCACGAAGTTCATTGGCAGAAATCTGCCCCACTTGCCAAGGCAAAGTTTGCTGCTGGCCCAGGCGCTCCGCAGGGCACAGAGAAGTTAACTCCTCATACCCAGCTCTCCAAATCCTGTCCTCCTGAACGCGCCTCAGCTGTAGCCTATTAAACCAGAAAACTCAACTCCAGTAACCACAGTCAGTCTTGCTCTTTTTGTTTTATTATTATTATGGAAGCCATGGGAAAGTTATTTTATGATAAAATATATAAAACTCTATAGAGGTCTGTGGTTTCAGATTTTTCTTTTTCATCATTAGTAGGAGTTTTGAAGATCAAGACATGGAATTTTTAACAAAAGCCTAAATCACTGGAAGTTTTTAAGATGGTATCAATTGTGGAATTTATTGGATTTTTTTTCTCTTTCCTTCCCTTTCCTTTCCTCCCTTGGCTTTTTTGCCAGGCAGTCTTTTAAAATTTAGCCCCTCCGTCTGCTCTGCCTTATTACCCCTCAGCAGAAGGGTTGGGCACGCCGCAGCTCGCAGGTGGTCGGCCTGCTCCCCATGGGGTTGTTTACACAGCGCTCTGGAGTGGCGGAGGGGAACGCGGAGCCCGAGGAGGGGCTGCTGGCCCGTCACAGCACACAGTGACGCTCGGCTGGGAAAGGAGCAGGACTGGGGCCTGCAGGCCCGGTGGCTCGTGCTGGCTCTGGCACTGCCTCTGTGCACGACGCCGGCAGCAGCGCCGTCCTCCAACGGCGGCAGTGACCAGCCTTTATGGAAATCCATAGGCGAAAAAGCAAAGCACTACTCTTCATACACAGTCTGGCGCAGACAGGGAAATAAAACAGGGGCCGGCGTGCCAGGGTGCGGGCTCGGTGTTTTGCAGCGCTCTGCAGTGCGCATGGCCAGGCCAGGCCGCACCAACCACGACTGGGTGCCCCAGGGATGCCGCAACCACCTCTGCAACCCCACAAGCTCCTCCTGCGGCCCCGCGCCAGCCCACGGGGCCCAGTCATGTTGCGGCCGTTGCGAGCAGAGCAACGGCTGTGCCGCGGAGGGGCGGCCATGCAGCCTGCAGGCACGGGGAGGCCATGGCCGGCAACTGCCCCGGGCAACGGTGGCAAACTTGGCTCCGAGTTTGGGACACTGCAAAGTCTAATGGCATTTAAAGCTGGGGCCTTCAGCTGGATCCATGGTAAAGATCAGGTTACTGGAAAAAATGTTCCCTCCAACTGGGGGCTGTGCTCTGAAGAAAGTGGATGTGTGTTTGGATGTGGGATTTTGGGGTTGGCTCATCTATAAGTCTAACAATAAAAATGAGTAGTGGTAATTTTAGGACCACTAATACCAGTAAAGCAGTTAGGAAATCAAAGGATGGGCAAACAAGTTTAGGCTTCAGGGCACCATCGGCTCCTGCAAGCAGCCAGGGCAGATTCCTGTCCGTCCCGCTGCCTGTGGGGTACGGACAGGCCTCCACTAGCTGCTGCCTCCCACCTCACAGAAACAGCATTGCTCCTTGCCAACCCGACACACTGGGGCAAATCCAACCTTTGCTCTCAAAGAACTGTCTTAAAATGCTATTATACATTTCCCTTGGGTCAGGGTGGTATTTTAACCATATTGCCATGAAAAGAAGATGTTTCCTAGCATTTTCTGTATCTCCCTCAGTATTGCGAGCCCCTCTTTTCCCACAGAACTGCTACAAATTTGGATTTTGATTTCAGAGCTCTTTTTTCACAGCAATACTTGTTCTGGAACATACAGGTGTTGCAGACACGAGTGCTTGGGAGTCTGGGTGCGTACTTTTTTTTTTTCCTTTGTAAGAATTAATTCTAATTAATTAAAAAGAAAAAAAAAACCCTTCCCAAAGCTGACTGAATTCCTGCATAATGCCCTAATGGTTTCAGGTTTGTTCCTATTTGCACCCCCTCTGCCTCAGTGTCTCACCACTGTCTCTAACAAATTGGCTTCTGATTGGCACTACTGCATGGAGGAGGAAACCAGCTTTCTTCAGGATAGAACGGATTATATCTGCAAATAGTAAATAAACACAAAGGCCCTGAAGTCCCGAGTTCTGGGGCATGGTTTTCCAGCTAGCTGAACCTTTGCAAAGTGTGTTTTTAAACTTCATTCTTGCTGCTACTTTGCCTCATATAACTGTAACTCACTGTGTGACTGTCTGGACAACCTCCATGATATTTGCACTTTTTCTTAGCCTCCGAAGCTCCCCATTCAAGAGGCCAGGGTAGAATCTAAGCTTTCATTTCAAACATGGAGAAAGTAAATTCTACTCCTCACAGTTCCACGGAAAAGCTTGAAAAAAACACTTATGGCTCAAAACCCTGGAAACTAAACTGCGAGCCCAACATGTATTCCTCCAAAAATCTCATTACTCGAAGCAACTCTTATCATCTCCTCTGGGCTGCCAACGCTGAACTTCTCCACTTGCTGGGAGCCATCTTAGACACTCTCACTGTCTTTTGGCTCTATCTACCAGGAGCCAGGAGAAGAAATCTCTTTGAAGTAGGGGCTGCCAAGAAGAACTGCCTTGGCTTTCAATTTTCCCTAGTGAGTGGGAAAAGATACATTCTGGAAAGAGATCAAAACGACGCAGAAGGAAAAAATGACCCTGCCATTCTAGCAGCTCTTAAAGGCTCCTCCACCCAAATACGGAAAGTTCCTGAAAGCAAGCGTTGCGTCAGGGAGATGCCATCCAAGTCCAAATGGGCAGCCGGGGGCCTGGCATCTTCATATCTGTGCAAGTAGCGCTCAGAGAGATAAAGCAGAGCTGGCCATGCAGCGGAGCAACCCCGCTGCACCCGCTGCGTGCTCTGTAGAGAGCGGCCTCCTGCCACCTGCCACCCCGCGATCGCTCCTCGCGCTATGGGAAATGAGCTGGGAAAACACAAGCTCAAACCTCCTGCGGTTTTGGTGTCTGCGTCAGGCGAGCCAAGCAGAATGCAAAGGCAAAAAACCTTTCAATTCCCCTTCTGCCCGGCCCTGAAAAGCAAGCACAGTGCTCCATTCAGGAGGGGATTTACCGCAGGGTTTGGAAAGCACTAAGTGTTAGACAGGAATCTTGCCCTGACTGAACCTACTTACAAACCCCGACATTAACAGGCAGCACTGCGAGGAGCCAGCGGCGCAGTGTGCTGAGAACAGAGCTGTAAGTCACGGCGCAGGGTTGCTGAATGAGCTTGGGACCAGCTGCATCCCTTTACTCCCTCAATAACGCACTGATATGGGCACATTCATTTTCCTGTTGCAAGCAGCTCACAGAAGAGACGTGCAGCCCATCCAAGGAGAGATTACTGTGGTAACAGATGTATGCTATACTGCAAATAGTAAACTTATGGAGCCCTAATCCGACACAATACAATTTAGTTTTGTACAAATCCTTTGAAGAAAGCATCACAAGATGCTCTATGGCAACAGGAAGATAGGTCCTGCTGACCGCGTGCAACCACCCAGGGCAGCTGGGAATTCCCAGCCACTCCGATTCCTGCGTTTGACCCCATCCGAGCAGGACATTTACCCCACTGGGGCTCCAGCCTCTCCCATCGTGGAGGACAATGAGCCCCTATTCCTGTTACAGAGCGCCTGGAGATCCTTGGCTACACAGGGCTGCGCTGCTATTAATACCCCATCATCCTTCACTGCCCACATCTGGGTCACTAACCCCCAGACAGCACAAACCACTTTAGGAAACAAAGTTCAGCCTGCAAAAACCCTGAAATTTTATAGCAGCCAAGCACAAATTCACTCAGCCCAGTAATGACAAGGCAAAAATGGAAATCTGAAGTCGCGTAATAGCCTAGCATTTAGCACTGGAAGCAAAGAAAAGCAAATCAGTACTTTTTAAGGGGCAACCTGAGGAGAGGAAGTGACTCAAGGGAGCTCAGGGAGAGCTGTTCCAGTTAAATGGGCCGGCACAAGTGAAAGATCAACCCCCAGCTGTGCAGCCCTCTGAGAACAAGAGGAAAGAGGAGGCCAAGGCTGGAGGGGAAAGGTGGGGAGAAGCAGCAGACCCGGCAGCTGAGGATGTCAGAGAGGTGGGATGAGACAAATCCATAAGGAGTGGAGAAACCCAGGAAGACAAGTGCTTTTTTTTTTTTCTGAGCAAATGTAATCGGGAATGTCAGGGCTTCCTGCTTTACATCCTCGGCTTTAAATCTTAGTTGAGGAGTGGCACGTGGCGCTCCAAACAGAAGCCGCCTCTCGCCCAATGTGGCACGCTGCAGTCGCTATCTTGCTCCATCTTGCTTTAAATAGGCAATAGCCCAGCACTGTGTCTTGCGCTGATTATTCAAGAGCCATTATGGTATCGGTGAATGTCTCTGATTGCATTTAATTCAAGTAGGCAATATATTTTGAATTCAACTTGCTCCGGAAAGCCCCAGCATGCCCGCCCCCAAGAAGGGGATGGATCATTTGAAGCAGAGCAGGTCGCATCCTGCACTGCAGGCAGCACTCTTCGCCCTGCGCCTGCTGCCCTGCCAGGTCCTCCTGGGCCACTCCTGCCACTCTTCGTCACCTCGCAGCCTGCAGGGAGGGTGGCAGGCGGGAGCACGAGCACGAGCATGCGTGTGCGGAGGAGATGGAAATCGCCTCTCCTTCCACGGCAGGGCTTGTGCTTCGCTTCGGGAACTGCTCGGGAGGGCTCCTGGCTGCCGCCCGCAGCGCACTGGGCTGCTGGCACACGGGGCCGTTGCCTGGCCTGCTGCCAACTGCAGGCAGCCCCAGCGACTCCGAATTCGCCAGCACCAGAGCCGCTCAAACAGGGCTTTCCTCGCCGCAGCAACCCGCAGCAGACCCCGGGCCTCCTCGGGGTCCCCTCATGCAGTGCCTGCAGCCCACGGCACGTCGGTCGGACACACGGGCCCCCTCAAACGTCCTTCCTTTCCTCAGTTCCCGGCAAGTACTCTGTCTATGCCATACAGTACATGGACACAGAACCCCTCAGCCTCACTGGAAACCCCTGGGCTGGCATAAATAAGCGGGAGCCGCCGGCGCTTTGCCGGTTGCCTCCGCGACGGCCCCGGGCGCGTCCTTATTTTTAACCCGGCCCATTGTACGTCTGCACCTCGCGTCTCCCCGACACAGCGGCCGCCCAGCCCCACACTGCAGTGAAGTATTAACTCATACTGCACACAGTTTGTCTCCGAGGACCCTCTTGGCCCCTTCGTCATCCTGTGCTGACATTTTAATCGCGCTTTTGTGGGAGCCGGCTGGCAGTTTGTCATCAGGAATGGCGCGGCGAGGGGCCAGCGCGGGCTGCTCGCGGTGGCGGCTGCCGAGGGAAGCAGCCCATTCTGACAGACTGAGCAATAATCTGAACTTACTGCGCTGAGCCTGTGGGACACCAGCCGGGCCGCTTTATCTTCTTCATTAAAGTGCGCTCAAAAAAAAAATCCATTTTCCTTTAAAGTCTCAGGAACAGATGGAGTAAAATTAATTGCGCCATTAAGTCCCGATAGACAATACCAGAGTGGTTTTCTTTCAACAGTGCATGTGTGTTACAAAGTGCTCTTCGTAAAAGGCAATTACTGCAACATTTGCCATAAAATAAAGGTTGCTTTAATGGGCAATAAACACAGGCTTCAAATTTTGTATGAAATGGGTCTCCAAAGGGCGCTGTTATAGGCAGCTCAAAGGCACAACTGACTTTAGTGTTTCTGCTCTGGCTCCAGCTCAGCTAGCTCGGAGAACAATGATTTCCACCCTCGGATATTTTCCGATAGAATTATGTATGCCATGTTAGCTCATCGCCCGGCCTCGCCATCCAGTTTTTTCCGGTCAGGAAACGGTGGTGCAGGCGGCCCCCGGCTGCCCTGGGTGGCTCCCGAGGCCGCACAGACCTAGGCCAGGCAGGGCCCACCGCAACCTCTGGCATCAGAATCCGGCCTCTCCCACCACCCCTGGGTTGGCTTGAGGCAAAGCCCGACATGTTTTATTTGCATTTATTTTCAACCCCATTGAAAATGCCCTGCAAACTGGATACCACATCCTCGCAAAGAGCAAGGAGGAGACTATAAAAATGTGTGTGGGCAGCGTGCAGAAGACAATGACTTTGTTGTGAGCTTTGCTCTCTGGGCACGAAGGAAAAACAAAACCAGGCCTTAGCCCACCAACTGGGCATCAAAGGGATCTTGAGGCACCCTTTGGTCAAGCTCGCCTGGCGTCCAAACCAGAGGCGAAACAAGAGGGCCGCGTTGCTTGCACCAACAGGCGCGTTGTACCCGTCACCTCAACAGCCAGCCTGGCCCCGTGGCAGGAACGTGGCACTCGCGCGGGTTCCTGCCACGCGGTCACCGGCGATACTGCGAGGGCGGCCTGGCCTGGGCCGCGCGCTCGCCCTTCGGTGGGCGCTGCCCAGCTGCCCAAGCCCTCTGTGCCGCCGCGGGCGCGCGGAGGTCCCGCGTGCCCACACACCCCTGGGCAAGAAAGCGGCTTCTATCTGCTTCCAACTCACTCAGATTTATTTGAAGAGGAGGGGAAATCATTTCAGTTCATTGTATTTTCACATTCCAGTAATTACAAAGCGAGCATGACACAGAAATGATCCATTAATTGAAATATGGGCTACAGGAACTCCAATATTTATAGTGTAAATCCATATTTAATTAAATAAAGCCAATAATGCTCATTTCAAAGGGAACATTGAATCCTTTTATTTAACCGTGTAGTTTATGCAGTATGTGCCCATTTCTCGTTGACCCCTGTTAGTAAATCACCGTGGGCGAACGAGGAGGAGAGGAGATGTGTGGGTGCTGTGCAGCTAACTTGAGAAATGCCCTGGACACTGCAAAGCAATCCTGGCTCGAAGGGCTACTGTAGATCACCGCTATGATACAGCACGGCTTCTTCGTGGTAATAGCATCAGTCAGCACCTCTGACTGAGCAGCTTTAATCACCCACTTAATTGCCTTAATCGCCTTTTACATAACTAAGAAATCACAACACTGCAATTGTCTGACTCTGACACACAGTAACATCAGGGGTGTGACATTAATGACGTAATTATATTAATTGCCGCAGGCTAATGTTTCAGGATCTGAGAGTGAGAAACTCCCCAAAACCACCGCGGCCGCCTCCTGGGGTGCTGCCTGGACATGGCACAATGGCCAAGCACAGAGCAGAACAGTGCAAAGGCCACAAAATGGAGCTTAGCACCCCTGGCTGCCCTCAACCTCTAAATATGTAGTTATAGTCTGCTGGAGGAAAAAAATCTATCCATCCATCCAGCTTTTATCTATCTATATCAAAGTAAATTTTTTTAAATATGTAAGTTTATATACATATACCTTTACACACACATACATGCATACACACACATGCATATATATATATATACATATACATACTAGTACTATATATGTACTATACTATATATGCATAGTGTGTGTATATATACACACCACTGTATATATGTCTGTATACATATGTACACACACACTACTAACATGTAGGAGTCACTTCTGAACTCACTGTGAGAATTGCCACTCAGCGCAGACCCAGGCAGGCCCCAGGACATGCAGGAGCCGGGTGCCTGCAGCGCTCCGAGGGAGCGCTTCCCACCTCACTGGGCAGGTTTGTCCCAACTCCACTAGCTGGTACGCACAATAAAGATTCCCTTCATCTGACCTGTATTCAGACACTGCTTTCCTTGTAAAAAATTCTACCCATTTTTCCTTGAGGCACTGTCAACATCCTTCCTTGCTGTGGTGTTGATAAAGTTTAAGCATGAATCTATTCTCTATTTCCATCAGCACTCAGCTGGCCACATTAACCACTTTCATTTCTTGCAAAATAAGGGGTAAGGTGCATGAGGTGGCTCTGCTCCAGGACAAGTTATTTGCATAGGTGCAAGACGGTAGAAAACACCAGGAACAGTCCCCAGCACTGACAGGCGCGAAGACAGAGGCTCAATTGTGTAGCAGGCCTGGCGTTAGGGTGGCACTTAGCAGCTCAAAAGCGCTGCAGCCTTCTAACTCAAAGGGCTGCTTGTGTATCAGCTTACATTGCCAATGCATTTTTTTTTTTAAAAAAAAGAAACCCAAAAACTGGATGGGTGAATTTGCCCCAGCAGACTTTATCCTGGAACGGGTATTATCTGTCACCTCACAGCGCATAGAGCCAGCCGAGAGCACAAAAGCCAACATAAACTCTTATGCTATGCTTTGGCTAACTGGAAGGAAATGTAAGCACATAAATACACCTGACTTGGATCAAATTAAGACTGCGGAGATGTTCCAGGAACGCATACATCTAAAATTGGGCAACCTGCAACTACTGCTTCAGGTTGCTCATATGTCCCAAAGCACACCTTAAAAAGAGAGTTTTTGTTGCACGTTTCTGGTAGCAAAGCTAGGTCACCTTCCATGGCTGATGAATTCTCACTGTTGGACAATAAATGCAGGGGAAAAAAAGGAAAAAAACAAAGGAATTTTCTTGGCCCTTGCCTGCCTCTCATTGGAGTCTGCCAAGACGTGGAAATATTCTTACCTGAAATTTGGGTATTGGGTGCATTTAGAAGCACTAGAAATCAGTGCTGATGTATTTCATGAAAGCAGCCCTGCTGCCTCCTCCAGCTCGTCATCGCCAGAGACACGGTGTGTGAGATCCAGCCGGCGCCTCCGACGGTTTCGTGTGGCAGGGAATATGGGTTTCATTACTTCTAACTTCTATTTACAACAGCTCCGCTATCTTGAGAGCTGGAGAGGAGTCCTCCTTATGAGCCACATGACATAACCAAGATGCTAAGAGCTTTCGGGGCTCTTTAGTGCTAATGACAATTAATAATAAATGGATATTGGGATAATCTATCCAGTAACAGGCTCTGTGGGTGCTCAATGCACTTCCTGCACCCTGGGCTCTTCTAAGATGACACCCAGGGTTGTGCGCAACCCCGAACAGTGAGAAACGGAGGCGCTGTAAGAGCAAAGGGAGCCAAACGGCAACCACTGGGAGGAAAGCAGCTCAACGGGATGAGCAGGTGCCCTAGGAGCAGGTGCTTGGCATTTTGGTAGTGGTTTTAAGCAAAACAAGCTGAATTTTCCATTGGTGGCTGCTGCAAGGGGGTTAGTTTTGATGTTGGCTACACTGTAGCTGTTAATGCCCCTGTCTCCAGAGCCCCCAACACATTTTTTTGAGCAATTCTATAGAAGGATAAAAAGATATTCTGGAAAAAGGCATGCCTATGGACAAGCACAGCTCCTGCCGCTTGCCCTAGGGTGCATTTAGATTTCGAAGCTTGTTAAACCAAGTAGAAAGGGACAGGAAGGCATGCAGATGCACAAAAAAAAGGAAAGCCAAATAAATCTGCAGAATTCCCCAACCTCCGGAAGGGTCCTCACCTCCGCTGTTCTGCATTGTTGCATTCAGAGGTGTCAAACGCTTTATCGCTCTGAAGCTAATTATTATGAAAGGTCAAAATAAATAGCCACACTTATACATGAAGCTGCTGTTAATATAAAGAAGTAGATGGCTCCAATTTACAAGCTATTTGGTTGTTATAATTACACAGCTCCTTCCACCATGAGCTTGCAACCATTCCGCTTAACTACGAGCCAAAGGGGAGAGGAGGGATGGTGGGATGCGGGATGCCCTTCCCAGCGGTGCCTCCCCAGGCATCACAACGTGCCCCTTGTCCAGGACATGGAATACCGGCTCCCAAGGGCTCCTTGGGCACTTGCTGCAAAGGGGAAGCAAGAGGATGCGGCGGAGCGAGGCAGCGAAGGGTTAACCCTGCAGCCCATTAGAAATGTCCTTCAGTTCTGTGTCTGTTTTTCCTTACAGAACATTAAGCGCAGTGGGGCAGTCAGAAACCCCTGTGGTGCCCCCATTAAAAAAGATCAAGTCGCACATGTCGATATCACAGCTTCACCCACACTGTGATTGTCTGACAGCAGCTAATGCTGCTGGTGGTGACCAGGCAGGACTGGGCTGCTTTTTTTTTTGGGAAAAAAAAAAAAAGAGATCCAAATCCCTTTAAAAATGTTGTGGTCACACAAACTGCTTTACAATATAAAGATGCCATAAGCATTTCTCCTGCTCCTCCCCTCCCTCTGGAAACAGGATAAAGCCCAGCACACTCCATAATAATCCCAGTAAATGCACTGCCAGTGCATGAACAAAATGCTGTGCTGCAGTCAAAGCATCTTTCCCTCTTTCTTTCTTTCTTTCCTTTTTCCTTAATGCCAAAGGCATTAAAAGAGATGAAAACCAGTCCGTTGAGCTAGGTGAAACGCTAATCCATTGGCCTTACTTTGCTGGGAAACCAGGGTTTGAATGAGGCCCAAGGCATAAATGAAATGAGTTTAGTGATCTCAGTTTAATTCTTAATAGGCCACAACAGGCACCGCAGATACAGAGGATACAATATTAGGAAATCAAACCCTCTCAGAATTGTTTTTTCCTCCCGGCTAACGAGGGTCAGGAGAGAATTAGCACAGAGAGTAAAACCTTAAGCCAACCTAAATAGCTCTCTCTATCCAGCTGAACGGAACAAAGACCTGGGGAGCTGCCGCCGCCACCCCTGTGGCCGAGGAAGCCCCGTCCGTGCTCGGCCCCGGCCTCGGTGCAGGGAGGGGAGGGACGTCCCGCGCCTCCTCAGCACCGTCCGGGCCCTCCTGAGCGCCCGGAGCCGCGCGCGCCGCGCGGCCCTGCCGCAGCCGCCGCTCCCACACGGCCGGAGGGTCGGGAGTGCTGACGGCGTCAGGAAAGCCACGGACACGGCCGAAGCGGGATCAGTGACACTCCCAGCCTCTGACTTAACATCCTTGGGAAAAAAAAAAACAATGCTAAGTTGACTGGGTAAAAGGATGCTTCAACCATGTTTACATGAGAATTTTAGTTGCTTTCAAAGTTTTATTTCTTAAGCTCCAGTTGCTCCAGTGGATAGATTTACTGGAGGTCCCAGGTGGAAAGTCAAAGCTTTTAAATGGAGATATTTTGCAAACATTGACTGTCAGTACTGAGCAAGATCAATTTTGCTTTGTGGGAGAGTGAGGTGTCGCTTTTTCATTCTTTTTTTTTTAAAAAAAAAAGGCAGAAAAAAACAAACCCAAACAAAAACCGTAAAGATTGAGAATAGAGCCTGCAAGAAAACCTGCAGCAAAACAGCAGTGCAGGGAGATTTGATAAAATACTTTGAAGCGCAATGACAAAGTCAAGTTTGGAGCTCCCTGTGGAGCTGGCCCTAATGGCTGAATTCTGGATCCGCGGGGCGTGGGGCACTATCTCCTGTCTCTGGGCACAGCTAAACTGCTGCCAAACCCGAATGCTGCCGTTCGATCCCCTTGGCAGGGCAGCTGAACGGGAACACAAAGTCCAAGGCAGCAGAGGAAGCTCCGCGGGCAGCAATGGGGTTGCCGCAGTCGCTCCTGCTGGCTCTGGATCTCGCTGCTCCGCGCGCGTCAGGAGCCACCACCTGACTGCTCAGCAGACCAAGTGTCTTGGGGGCTCAGGCCGCCCTCCCCTGCCACGTCAAAGGCAGCTTTGTCAGCGCCTCGCTGGGAGCAAGAGCCCTGCTCCCAAGAAGCAAGTGAAGACCCGGCTTGTTTGCAGACTGTTCCCATGCAGGACGCGCAACGGCCCAAGGATGCAGCAGAAGCTGCTGCAGGCCCAGGCCGCATCTGGAAAAAGCCCAGCGCTCCTGACATGCTCTGCCACCTCCCTCAACCCTCCGTGGCTCTAGTAGCCCTCCAGGGACCATCTCTGCGCGTTGGGTTTGCTCCCAAGCTCTGCATCACCACCCTCCTCGCTTCTACGGAGCCACCCGCGTGGCACCGCGGCCACCCCAGCGCACCTTCAGGGCAGGCCCTGCAAAGCCGCCCATCAGGGGTATCCAATGCAAAACCCAGAAAACATCAAGAAATAAACAAACAAAAAACAAACAAACAAAAAAAAAAGAAAAAGAAAAAGAAAAAAGCCCTCCAAAAGCCACAAACGCCTCTAGCTCCATTTGCTAGGATAACAAAGAAGCAACTTTCCTGAATATATGGCCTACAGAGCTATATGGGTGTAAATCCTTCAGGAAGCTGTTTTATCTCACCACACAGAAATTTAATCACCCAACTCACTGTCCATCAGGATGGTGAAATATATCTTAGTCTTGACGCCTACAGAAAACAAGGTCTTCTTGTAAAAGGTGGTAGCAGTGACATCCTAGATGTACATATACCCATCACTTTTACGGAACCGGGGGATAATAACACTCCCCAGCAGCGTGGCCTAATGAGAGCACACAGAGCAGTGCCCACTGGAAGATACAAAAGCATAAAAGTTGGCAGTGGAAGGCTCCGTTACCATCCAATCCATAAAGGCACCAAGGGAATTGGAATAATTCAGTTTACGCAGCAAAATTCCTCCAGCTGGTACTGAGAAGCCCCTTCTGAACTGGGCGGCCTCTGGCCTTGACTCCTGCTGTTTTCTGTCATGGCGAGAATGGGAGGCGCAGAAGGGAGTTTGCCCAGCCCGGACGGGTCAGCTGGACGTGCCCGAAGGTGGAGACATGAGAGCAGGTGGCACGCTGAGCCCCAGCGCACGGAGACGCCTCGGCACACAGCTGCAGTGCCCAGGGACTGAACAGGGAATGAAGAAATAGAGTCTACAATCCCAGCTGCAATTATTAACAGATTCTGGCTGGTGCCTTCGCAGACTTCTCAGCTGATTCGCTGTGTGATAAACTCCTCCTTTTTCTCTTGGCTTTGCTCAAGATGGTCTCCAGTTAGGCAGCTGGAGGACAAAGCATGGGCTTCCCCGTCAGCAAAGGTGCAGCCTGCACCGATAGCATATTCCTGTGCGTAATGATCTGAAAGTACTATGTTCACGTATGAGCTTTCACACAATTATTTATTAATGGAACTGATCATATAAGATACTGCTCTTTAGTACGCTTGGAAGACTCCCCTAACTGTACCAGGGCCGATCCTTCGCTCTTCGCAGACGTTCATGAGAGGCGAGCGGAGCGCAGGCAGCTGCGGGACCTCCGCGAGGAGGAGGAGCACAAGGAGCGAGGCGGGAGGCAGCACGTGGCGGGCGGTGCTCGGCAGCCCTGTGGGGCCGTGCGCCTCCATCCTCACAGCTGGCGCATCCCGGGGTTGCTATGGAGATAATTGCCGTGTCACAACTCAAGGCTAATGCCACTAGCAGGTTTACGCAGAAAGGATTGGCTTGTATTTTTAATTCACCTCCCCCAGATTTTGGCAACTTCTCCATCAGGAAGAAAACACGAGTTGTACGCTCGTTTTTTCCTGCGACATAGAGTAACTTTGCTTTTTAGGTTACAGAAGTTTGCACAGAAGTAGAAGCTTTCAAATGCACCTCTGAACAAATACATCGAGACAGGAAGATAAGGAAAGCACAGGCTACACACACACAAGCAAGAATGCACCTGCATATCTATGCTCTTGGTCTAACCCGAACCTCATTTAGCAGCTCTATTTCATTAGCCACATTACTCAAGAGTTTGAAAAACACTGTTACCCCAAGAGCTGTCCAGCTGCTCTCGGGTATAAACGCATGCAACAAAATGGAAGTTGAAACCATTTCTATACTTGTTCTGCGAGGCTCCCTGCCTGGCGCCTCCGAGCTGGCGTCCTCCAGCCGGCAGGGTTGGACTCCCTGCCCGTATGGGACTGTATTGCTGGGCTCCCGGGCAGCAGCTGCTGAGCAGATGGGGCTCCCTGCGGCTTCTGTGGTGGGGCTGGCAGTGCCTGAGTCGCAGGCCTGGCAGGGTGGTGAACTGGGGGGCTGCACAATGCCAGGCACACGCAGGGCTCTCCCCAGCACACAAAACCCGGCTGCTGCTGCCGTGGAAGATGTGGCCTCACTGAAAGCTCTGCCGAGCGACCCGCTCCCCACGTGACGGTCAGAAGCCCAGAGCAAAATCAGAGGGGAAGAGACTAATCAACCTGTATCCCTCCAAAATACATGTAGGGGAGGAAAATAAAGTGTCCTTAACCTTCTTTCATAAGTGACACTCCTTCCTTACTGAGAAAGTTATTCAGCTCGAGCCTGTGATGGAGAGCATCAATATGAAATGCTGGCAGTGGGACACGAAGCCTCCTGTAGGGCTCTGGTGCAGCTACATTGCGTGGGACATGTGTGATGGAGCAGACAGGGCAAGGGACAGGAGGGTCTAGCGACGCTTTTCGCTGGGGCTTCCCATTCCGGGCAGGCGGCGGCACAAATGCTGCCCGCGACCTCCCTCGAGGAGCCCCTGCCCAGCCTGCGAGGCGCAGCTGCAGCACCACCGCAACGGCCATGACTGGCGACAAAAGGAGAGGAGGAGGAGAGCAAGAGGAGCGCGGGGAACGCGTTACATGGCATGAGGCACATCTAAAGAAAAGGAGGAAGAAAGTTGGGTTGGAAATTTACCATTTTTGGGTTTTGATGTATATGCAGGAGAAAGTGGTCTAAAACTATACCAGTGTTTAACTCTGCTGACAGTGTTACCTTCCGCTCCCTCCTATCTAATGCCTTCGCTGCCTGAAGTGAATTCCAGGAGATAGGAAGAGCCTTCCCCAGACCATGATACTTGCCTTTAAACCAGGATTGGTTCGCAGCTATTGCAGCTTAACCTGAGTGACACAGTACAAGAAATGCTCACTTCTTCTGGCACTCTAAACCCAAGGAATTTATTACCACTGCCAGTACACAGAGGATTATTTGAGTATTAGGCAGAAGATACATTAAAATATAATGTATTTAACGTATAAAACATAATGACTGCTGTGAGAGTAGGCTCACACTCCGGTAGACAAGCAGCAGGAGGCTCTGCTGGAAGCAACTTGGCCCAGTTTGGAGAAAGCTGCCTGTTAAAATCAAACTCAGATCCTGGGTTGGGAGGCACCTTCAGTGCGCTCTGCTCTGCTCCGTGCCACCCGCTCAACCCTTGGCCGCAGCCTCCTGCGCCCAGGGCTCGGGACCAGCCCCCTCGGAGCCAAGGTCCCCGCTCTGCCATCCCGCTGCAGCCCCAGGGCAACATTCCCAGGCAGGAAAACCCCTGGGTAATCTCACAGCATCCCCCTTAGAGAGCTTCTCCAAAGGGAAACAGGCCACATTCGCAAAGGTACCCTTAACCCGTGCGGGGGCTGCAAGTACAAGAGCCGGGAGCTCCCAGCGAGGCTCTGCTGGCCCCGATCCGAGCCCTCCTGCCCCTTCCCACCCCGACGCCTCCTGGGCTGAAATCATTCCCGTGCCTGGCAGTGGTGGAAGGACACAGCGTCTCCCGTCACTCATGGGGTCCCTCGTGGATTCCCTCAGTGAGCGCTGGGCTCGCAGCTCTATGACTGCTCCGGGCATGATTGTACGGGCAGTTTGTACAACCCACGGCCACACGAATAAAAAAGACTGCCAAGCACGTACTGAATGACAGTTTGCTCTAATGTCTCGTCCTCGCGTGATGGTGCTTAGAAATCCCAGGCAAGAGTGGAGCTCTGTTGTGCTACACTCCGTACGGATCCACGGAGAAACAAAGTCCTTGCCCTGAAGAATTTCAAATCGAACAGGCAAATCTGTTTTGATAAAGCTTGTCAAACCTCATCACCATCCGGCAGCTCTGCACGTGCCTCCTCTCCGGCGCCTTGGCTCGTCCCCAAAGGAACAGTCACGGTGGCTCCGCACGAGGGGCAGGCCCTGCTCGGGAATTATGATGTTTCATCAGGGCACTCTTATTGGTAACAAATACACCCAGGGACAACTTTGTAAGGATCTACTTAACATTGCAATGTGCTGTCATCAAAATACTAAGTGACAATAATGCAGGTTTTATTACATTTTTTTAAAGCAACCTGCATTCCCAATCATATCAAATACAGGCCATTTCTGCAGGGCTGGGAAAAGGATAATGCATTTTTTTTTTTAAGGACGGTGTGTGGGGGGAAAAATCCTACTTCTTCAACCTTTTTTTCCTCCTGCTACTCGGGTGCTTGTCTTTAATGAGCAGCTCCAAATGACAGCTTTAATCACTGCCTCTGGCCACTGAAAGAGGCCGCTAATGATAGGAAAGAACAGAGGACCATTTGCATCAATCAGCTCTAGTCTAAATCACTTTTTATGATAATGCACCCAAGCGAAGAAGAACGTCTCTGATGTCTCCTGCATGATGATGCACCACGAGCTGGCTCCTCAGCTCAGGCCTCCACATAAATCTCTCTGAGAGGCAGCCCCAGCCCGGGCTGCAGGCAGCCCTGTCTCCTGCCCCAGTGACAATCTCCCACCAGCGCAGAGGCGGCCGAGGTTGAGCAACCAGAGCTTCCCCACTCGCTTGGGCGCTGCTCCACGGCACGGGCCTGGCCGCGGGGATGAGGCCGGCCCTGTCCAGAGCACCGAATTGAGGAGCCGTGTCATTCCTACTTTGCAGCCCATTAATGTCATGCGCAGGCACTGGATGATATTGGGTAAGAACCCGCAGAGGTGCTGGCTGCTCCGCACCGCATGGGACCACACGTCTTCTCCGCACTACACGGAAGTGCTTCCAAAGCTCTGCTCCTGGGAGATGTCGGGCTTCATTTACACAGGAGGGCTTTTGGAGACACTAATCCCATAAGTGCAGATTTCCCCTGCGTGGAAGGGTTAGAGGATGGACCCGCAGTTCTGCAACACGAAAACAAGAGACCTGACCCAGCCCAAGACACTGCTCTGATCAGACCGAGTGCAGAGGCACCGGCTCCGTTTCTGCCCCTGCCATGGGCTCCACAGCCTCAGCCAGCAGGGACCCCGCGCGCCCAGGCCGCCTGCAGCTCCAGCTCCATCCTCGCGAGTGTCTCCAGCTCCGCAGGACACGGGCTCCTCCTGCACAGCCGCGGCGCAGACGTGCTCAGGCCGAAGTCGAGACCTTTGGGCGCTTCCATGAGAAAGCGTGGAAGCAAGCAAGAACACAGGCCCTAGGAGGCCTGGAGCAATGCTCAGTATGCAATAAAGAGTGAGCTACCCTAGGATCCCATGGAGGAAATGCCATGCTGGACGCTTTCACGGAATTCCATGTGCTGAGCTGCCTCTGGCTGCTCGGAGGCGCCCTGCTCGCGCCCCGGCCTGGGGGGCTCCTCGCAGACCGCGCTGCGCGTCAGCCTTGGCCAGCTCTGCTGCCCAGACCAGCTTTTATGGGACGTATGAAGCCCTCCTGGTGCTCCCATGTCAAAACAAGCTCCTTCTGTTAAAGCAAACTAACAGATGCAACATCAGATCTGCTAGATTCACATGGGACACACAAATACAGAGGATTTGTTTTATTATTTCCCCTTAAGTAAGGACAAAACCAGAAAGCAACGTCGTTAATCCAGTTCTGGAGTTACTCTGCTCTCCTAGCTGGCACCAAGCTGGATAGAAGGAAATGACACCAATATCACCAGCGAGTGCTCACTGCAGTCAGCCTGATCCTTCAAATCTGTCTGTAAAGGCCAAAGTGAGCAACACCAAAGACTTTATCTCCCTTTAGTTTTGAGGACACTTCTCAGGAAATACCTTTCAGGAACAAGAGAAGGAAAAAATTATTCTAATAAGCACTTTTGTTTAATCTAGTGATGCCAACGAACAAAATTCTTCTTGGGAAAACAGGTTAAGCTCTGCAGGGCTAAACCTGCAAAAGAAAAGGGAACCCTCAATTCCAGCTAAAGTCACCAAACACTTTTCATCTCCTGATCTAAACAGGACTCCTACGATACAGTTGAATTTGTCAGGAGTAAAGGATGAAGGAGAAGAGTTTGTTTAGTGAAAGCAAAGCACGTATTAGCTGAAAATTAGGATACTACAACTCTCCATATAGATAATCCAAGAACACTGCCTCTTTAGCAATGCATCAGGTTGCATCATTCAGACCACGCGTGAAAACAGTCCTAGTAAAGCGAGCAAGCCCTCACGAAGCTGAGGAGGCCCGCGGCGACGCGCATAGCGCTCAGCGCGACGCGGCCAGCCCGGGCCCAGCGTGCAGATGCCAGGGTGCAAGGAAGCTAATGGAAAGCATCAAAACGACTTCAAGGAGCTTTGGATCAGGGTCTTGACAAATGCAAATTTAAAAAAAAAAAAGCGCGCCATACACACCAGCTGTAGCCCTCCTAAGCCTTTCTGCTCTGTAAACGCTTCCCTTGGCAGCTTTGTTTCATTTTATTATAATAAACTTCAAAAGGTATATTTGATCTGCCAGCATGTTTTTCACTGTCCACCAGGAGTTCATTTCAGCTGTGCAGTGTAGCAAATACTGTACATTAGGTTAATTTTCATTTCAGCTGTACAACATACATTATTGTTTCACTGCTTGGCTTAAGTGAACTCCTGGTGGATATAGTCAAAAACATACCAGCAGATCAAATGTGCCCTTTGAAGTTTACTATAATGAAACATCTTTTAAAAAAGTAAGAAAAAAGAAAAAAAAATAAGGAATAAAAAAGCTTTTAGAAAGCTTTAAAATATCCCAAATTGTTTGGAGCATTTTAATGTTTTTGGCCTGTTCCTCCTAAAAACAAGCAACTCGAGATTCCGTCCTCCGTGGCTTTTACTCCTCGCAGGAGCCACTTTGACACCCAGTTTTACGACGCTCAGTGTCATGTAGGCAGGGCCAAAGCGCAGCTGCAGCAACGTGACCCAGGCCGGACTGCACCCTGCAGCCTGTGCGTCCAGCTCGACTCCAGGACATGCTGAATGGGGCTGAAACCTCGGAGAGCAGAACATGCTCTTGAAAGCAGCCCTGAAGGCACCAGCGCTACTGCGAGCAATCTGGTGGCAAAAGCAGCTGCAGAGGGTGCTGGCTCCCCCGCGAGTCTGGCCCTTCCCACCCGCACTGCGGAGCAGCCCAGCTCACGCACAGCCCTGTTGCTGAACCAGGCTCCAGCGTGACCCCAGACTGTGTGGGGAAGGAGGAGGCCTGGCCGGGCCGGCAGCGCCCACCGAGCAGCAGCCATCACCCGCCAAGGGGCTGGTGAGCGCCGAGCTCCCGCAGCCCCGGACGTGGCGCTCCTGCAGCAGCCCCATGTAAGGCCCGCGCAGCCTGCTGTACGCTGCGGCGCGCGTGGGGCTCTCAGCGGCACCCCTGCCCTCCAGTCCGCGCTCACGCATCCGCATGGATTCCCCTGTGGAAGAGCCTCCAGTCACGTCCTCCAGGTCAACACGCTTCAAATGGCTCCACATTTCTGTTGGCAATCCAGAGATGTGCGGAGGGTTTTTTTTTTTCCTGTTATCATCGCACTGCCAAGATCCCATTCTGGACAAAGTAATGAGCATGTGAAACACCCCCCACCGAAAGGAAGAAAAACAAGACACTTTGTGTACACCATTAGCTTTATGCATCTCGAAGCGCAGCTCCCCGGTTAGAAAGTCTCCCACAGCTCTCGGTTCGCTTTGAACAAAGCGGCGTTGGACTTCTGATGAATAGCTCTGCTCAAAAGGCACTTGGAGGCTTTTCCTTGAATTTTAACTTGGAGTAAATAACCTACAGTGAAGCTAATTGTATTGAAAATGCCGAATATTGAGGAAACATTGCATGTGATAAATATTTACCCTAAAGGAATTCAAAGAGAGGCTGTAACAATTTATTTCTAACCAATACCACGTAGTATTAAATTGCAGGGAAAGCACAGCCCCAAAGCCTGTATTTTTCCAACTTGTACTAATGATTGCTCGTTGTGAAGAATGTCAGACAACCGCGTTCTTTAACGGTGCAGCCCTCCGCAGGAACGCGGGCCTTGCGTGCAGCTTTAGCGACCGTCCTTGTAGCACACTTGGCAAAACGATGCATCAACTCCGCTCTCCCCTAAACTGCTGCCACTAATTAGAATTACTCCTGCTCCAAACTGGTGTGAACAGCCTCGATGACTCCGGCAAGGCCATTATGTGGAAATAAGGACTCGCGCGGAGACAGGATTTATCGGTACAAGTCTTGCTCTTTGAAGCCTTGCTAAAACATGGCTGGTTCCAGCGCAAGGAGGAGAACTGACCCACACCCAGTCTAAGAGCCGGAGGGAAGAAAGAGAGGAACATTTTGGCCACATAATGCGGGAGACAGCCGCTCTTCTGAAGAGCTGCCCAGAGCGAGACTCCAGAGCGGAGATGGTGTCAGGCAGGCAAGAGGCCACCAAAGGGCTCTGAGCAATGTGTCTGAGGACAGGTTTATCCAGAGAGGGTTTTTTTTTTTTTTTTTCCTTCACTTTACGCCAAACCTGGCAAGGACACACATGGAAATGTCAACAGCTTCACTTGGAGCTTGAAAAATCAGCTCTGCTTCGTGTCTCATATGAACCAGTTCATCCAGTCTTATTCAGTGCCTAAAGTCAGTCCATTACACTAATGCTAAAGCAGATGATTATGAAATGAAAGGTTCTCCTAAGAAAGGAAGGGGGTAACCATATTAATCACAACCAGAAAACATCTGTGTTGAAATGAGGTGTTTTTGATCTACACTGTTTGTGATGCAAAAGGAAAGCTTTGCCATCCATATGACAACCAGATCTTCATTTTGGTGGGATCAGGGGTCAGCCGTGCGGGGCCGGGGGAGGCGCGCGCGGGAGAGCCCTGTAATGAATGCCAGGATGCGCGCGGCAGCCCTGGCTCTGCAGCACCAGCCACGCGGCCGCTTTCAACATTGCTGCTTGCTTTAGAACAGGATAAACCAATTAAAAGTTGAAAGTTTTATCTCCCTCACAGACATATGAGAATTTTTTTTTCTTCAAACACCCTTAATTAAACACAAAGAGCTGTTTTAAGCCATAGATGCTGCAGACGCAGATCTGGAGGAATATTGACCTGGCAAGCATGAACCCGCAGAATGGACGTCAGCAGAAGTTGTGTTCCTGTTCAACGTCCCTGTAGGTGAAACTAGTTTGGGAAGGAAAACGACTCCATTCTTCTTCCTAGAGGGCAGCGGAGAGACGGAGGCAGCGACTTACCCGCTGGCACACCAGTGCCAGCCCCGTCAAGGCCTACACCTGAGTCGTGTTGCTTGTTTGGAGGGTGAAATGGTCCAAGAGAGGGAAAAAGTGAAGCAAGGAAACTCTTTTACCCAAGAAAATTCCAAATTCATCCCGCAGCAAGTGAAGAGCTTCTTGACATGGAGAGCAGCAGTGTAATGCGCAGAGAAGAGGCCTCTGCAGCAGTTGCTTGTTGTGCCTTTAGCTCACCCAGCGACTTTGGCATTTTAGCCAACCACCGCTTCACCAAGTGACAAATCCTGCTTTCTGATGTTACAGCAAAACTGCTCACAATTGCTTTGAGATCTTCAGGTAAACACAAGGAGTAGTCTGGGATATATGCCTAGAAGTATCCATCCCAGAATCTTGCAAGGGGAGTCTCACACCCCAGGAACTTCTGTTGAAGTATGAGAAACGCGACTCGTACAAGGTCTTTCACATTGGATTACGAAGGAAAAGCAATCTGCATTCGAGGGTGGCACAAGTTTACCCTTC
Organism: Tinamus guttatus; assembly: GCF_000705375.1. The sequence continues at coordinate 359,830 of NW_010577575.1, read as the reverse complement.
ACTGAGACTGGCATAAGCACCTGCCAACTTGCATCACTGCGAACACTTACTTCAGGGTTGTGCTCAACGTTGCTCTGCGTCTTCACCTTGACGCGCAGCCCGGTGCTGGGCTGAGCAGGCCAGGTGAATACTCGGCTCCCTCCCCTCTCCTGCTCCCCGTGTGTTTTAACAGTACAAAGGAGTGTGCAATTAACACGGCTTAATGAATCCTCATGCTTTAAAACACGGGTGAGAGCAATGCTCAGCTACTGGATAAAAGCAAAAAACTGCTTCCAAAAGAGATGCCCAGGATCTTCTGTGGCATGTGAGGATGCTCGGGGTGCTGCGTAAGTGGATTCCCACTCCCCGTCATGCACCTGCCTGCTCCACAAGCCAAAGGGAACCATGGACCTTATGAGGTTCACACCCAGATACTTTTATGTGACAAACACAGACATATATTATTAGAAAAGCAGCAATTCAGATGGCGAGCTATGCTACAGCAGCAGCACCATGTTCTTCGCCTTCCCACCTGACTTTCCAGCTACCTTTCCCAGCTACATTAGAGACCACAGTCATTTTTTTTCCACTTCCATTCCTTGCCAAAGGCACAATCTTCCCACAGGGATGCCGGGCTCGCTGCATCTCTCCATATCTTTCTCCCTTGAGATCGGCTCTGGCAGGGAGTCCTGAGCGGGTCACACCCCTGGTCAGCAGGGAACCTGAGCAGAAGGAAGGGCTGCTGCCTGCTTCCAAGTGTGTGTCACCCGGACAGCCTGCTCCGGCCGCGCGCCGCGCTGGCTTCTCATCAGTTTCCTGGTGGAATTAAGGTTTCGGGTTTGACCTACAAAGCACTAAGTGCTTTGGGCACTAATTACTTAAGCGCTCGTTCCTCTCTCTGTGCAGTAACATGACAAGCTGTGGTTAGCGTGCGCTCTTGAGCTGACAGTCCCTTGAGGGTCGTCTTCACTGCAAAGTTAACTTGAATAACTCAAGTCCTATCAACACACAGGAGTCTTTAACTCGCAGCCCAGACGTGCTCTTTAATTCTCACATCAAAGGGCATAAATTAAACCTCACGCACTGCTAACGCTCAAGCTAACACGACATGTCCATCCCGTAAACACAGGCTAAGGGAACACAGGCTGAGAGCAGCCTCACGCTGCCATGGCTCTTCCCCAAGGGGACAGACAAGGGCTGTCACCACTAACCGGCAGGGACGGACAACGGGCCAAGGCCACTGCTGCCCGCAGGGCAGGAGGGAGCAAGGCTGCGCGGTGCCCGTGCAGGCTCCCGCTCTGGAAGGCAGATGTAGTAAGGAGAAGTGCAGCTCAGGCAGCACTGGCATCTACCGCTCCTAATTGTTCTGATTTTATTAGACCTCCTGGGCTTCCTGCAAAACCCTCCTTCCCGCTTGGGATGCGGGAAATTAGACGGCAGGTGATAACTGAGGATGCTGTGGCCCTTCAGCTCCTGTGGGTTATTAAGCAGGTAACATTCTGAAACAGTTGCTGGATAAGAATCTGACCACAGTGTGTGTCCGTTTTGTCCGCTCTAAAAACACAGCAGTATATTTTCAAAGTTCCCAAGCTTTAGGCGGGCATATATTGCATTTAATTAAAGGATGACACAAGGAGGGTCCCCACCCACACTAGCTGTATTGCAAACTGCAACACAACCTAATTTATAAAAAATTTGCCTGCTGTTCAGAACTTTGCAATCGTAGATCTGTCCTTAAAAGCATATGCTCATTTTGCTCTCACCTCTCAGGGGAGAGCTTTGCAGCCCTGCAAGTGCCCGCTGCCAGAACGAACCCGCAGGTAGGAGGCAGGTATTGAAGCACCGCGGCGCAGGGTCCCCCAGCACGTGCCCCGCTGCTGGTCGCGGGGGTTCAGACGGATGCAGGCGGATGAGCTCAGCAGAACGCCCTGCGCCCCGCGATCGCCCGCGCCGGGACACTCAAACCCCTTGGTGCTTCCCATAGCGCCGAACCCCGCAGGAGCCAAGGGCAATTTCAGCCTCCGAACCAAACCTGCCACCATAATCCCTAACCCACCGGGCACGGTGAAAAACATCAACATCTATTCCAGAGAGACAGCCAAAGGAGACCTATTTAAAATGTACTCGCAGATTGTTTTTTTTTTTTCCTTTAAGGTTTGTTTGTTTGCTGCCCTTTGAATTTTCCATGGCTCATGGTGTTTTGCAATTGATCCTTGGGGCTCCTTTACTTTGCACACTTGGCATGGGGATTTTTCCATAACAGAGAGACCTTTAATAAAATACTAAAAATGCATGAGAGGGACCATCTCCAGGTCCACACGCGCACATCACCCACGTAGAGGGACGGAAAGGAAGGATTCTCAGGAGTCCTATGAGCCCCGCTTTGGCCGCCCCAAAAATCGTCTTTTGGGGTATTTGGCCAGATTATGCAGCCTGTGACGGCCGGAGTTTACAGAGCAGTAACTCAGAGAGAACTTCTAAACCTCAGCATCATACCCTCGTGACTCAGCAATGTCTTTCAGATTTTGGCAATATAATGCAATCAAGTATGTTAGCAAAATCCAGAGGCGGGGAAGGGGGGAGAAGAAGGGACAAGTCTGATCACGAGGCAAAGAGCAAAACCTCCCATATTCCACTTCCATTTCTGATACCTCCTGATAGTCATAAAAGAGGTTTATGCTCTTCTTCATTCGAAAGAGACAGATAAAATTATTTATTGGTCAGCAGTTTCTACACTGCAGTTTATTCATACAGGACAACGAGCCCTTAAATCTGACATCTTCAGGTTTCTCAGGGTTGAAAAATGTTCTTTTTCTACATAGGTTTTCAATTGAATATATTCATGATTGGAAAGCCCTTTCATTTTGTTCTTCTTTCTGTGTGGTGTCCTGGGCTCTGTTGCTCCCACACCTTATTAAAAACAGGTTAACCTCTACGTATTTCTCAGTCCACTTTTTCATTATCCAGATGTCACATGAATTACTAAACTTCCATTGCTCCAGTTCTGCAAGGTCCAACCTCAACAGGCAAGAGTAGAAGCTAAAAGCACAGATTTACACTTTATTCTGAGACACTGCGTCATGAGCTGGTTATTTAAAACTTTGTTCCGGGCTGCTGACCCCAAGGGGCCAAGACTTTCCATTTAATGGAACTGAACAGACCACGCAGCATGTTATGAACTATACACTTTTGCATCATCATTAACGATAATGATTTATATTTCATAAGCACCTATCTCCCACAAGGTTCCCATTTTCACCTCATAATATGCACTACATACACGTGAAAATGAGGCATCCGTGGCGTGAAGCACAACAGCAGCACAGAGCAGCAGGGACTTTCTAAGTATTTATCTATAAGAGGTATAAAGAGCAAAAACTTTCAAAATGAATGATGTAATACTATTAAAAAGAAAGAGTTATAAAGGTAAGTCACTAAAACTTGAGGTTACAAATATTGCAGTTACACTTGGTTAGTACTCTTGGCATAGCTAGTTAAAATATACACGAGCTTACACATACTGTGGAAAGAATTAAACCCACACTTCTGTTCTATGGCCTTACACTCTACAAATTAATTTTGTACGAGAACCAGTTTCTGCGGAAGGAGCTCCATTTTTTCCCAAGTTTTAGAGCACCTACAACTACGCTTTTCCAGACACTACATGCTAAGAGGGCCACCAACTCAACCCCGTTTTGGTTTAAGGCCAAAGAAATGACCCCAAACCCCTACACTTCTCAGACTCGCCATGCACTTTCCAGAGCTGGCCCAGCTTGGTGCTCCCCATGCCCAGCCTCACTGCTCCCAGCAGCATTTGCCCCTAATACTACCTATGGGAAAAGAATTTCACCCTTGGGCAAATGTATGAACAAACAAGAGAGTTTACCAACAGCAACGTTGTGCAGTCAGGACCACAGACCCGTGGGTATTTGTACAGTCCTAATTGCCGATCATTTTCCAGGTTATTAATTACTCAAAAGGCATCAGAAAATACATTTGAAATATACATATGGAGCCATGATGTTACTACACTTCTGCATGCAGCAAGTGAAAACGTCAATGAGGCAGGAGAGCAACTCGGCCTGCGAAGGCGCACGCAGCGGGCAGATGCGTGGCTGGGCGCTCGGTGCTCTGGGGAGGAGGGTCCCCTTGCTCCCGGGCAGAGCGCAGCGGCACGGCGCTGCGGGGATGGGTGCCCCCAGAGCCCCGCAGGGCGCTCTCAGCACGCAGTGGGCCCAACGCCTCCTGTCCCTCAGCTCGTCCCATCCCCTCATGGCAAATCTGCCTGGAGGTGACCCTTTCCTCCAAGTCTCAGCTCCCTGTTTTCTATGACTATGCAAGAAACTCGGTTTTCACTCAACGGAGGAAAACTCACATATACAAAATCCCCCTCAGAGTTACAGAGAGGTTTCACAACCAAAAAGCTCCAAACCCAGCAGAAGAGCCGAGGCCTGTGCAGCCGCCAAGGAGCGGGACGAGTGGAGGGGCAGGATGGCCGCCTTGTGACTCTTCAGCGCCTATAGCCTGCGGTAGTCCTGGTAACTTCACTGATGTAATAGAGTTAATTCAGATTTAAACCACAGCAAGAGCATATTTGACTCCAGATTCCTTACAATTACTCACTTATGGCCTAGCCCCAAAGCCACAAAACCTGATGCAAATCTTTCCTTTAACGACCACTGAATGACGCATCTACTACCAGCGTAAACTTCAGTAATCAAATCCCTTCTCATCTTTGGCTGGTTCAGATTTTCTCTGGCAATTTCCACACCTGAAACAACTAATGTTTATTCCCATAAATGATGCAGCACTTAACAGGGAAATGCATGTCCTAGAGGAAAACAACCCAAGGAACTCAGCATTTCCAAGCCCTCTCGCATCTTACGTTGGAAGATGGATGTTTTCTTTTGCTGCATTTTCTAGCTGCAGGGTTAACAGCAATAACTCCTATGGAATTTCTGTGCTGCTCTTCAAAATTTGCCCTCTTAAAAAGAACTTTAAAAAGAAAAGAAACCTCAGGGGAAGGAGAAATTAAGGTAAAATTAATTTCTTGCCTCTTTCTCCTCTGCTGCTAAAAAGTCTTCAAATAAACTCAACATTACCGTTTTAGCATTCAAGAAATTTTGTATCCAGCATCCACTATAGGAAACACTGCTCATTCCTATCAATCTAGAACTGTAAAATAATGGAAAAATTAGAATATTAACAAGTACACTGAGGTGCCTGTGTAATAATAAAAATAAAACAGTACCATTCACTGTGAAGGCATATTTACATTGCAAACTTGTGACTCTTCAGATTTGGAATTTCAGTGGGAATGGATATACACCCCCCCTTCCCAGCTTAGGTAGAGGCACTTTCATGCAGAAAGCAGAAAATTCCCTTATGGTCAGACCCTCCGAGCTGGGAGGGTCTGACCTTTCCTACTTAGGTCTGAGCCTTTGTCAGGAGAAGCGCTGAGCGCTCTGCGAGCCCAGCAGCAGACAGAAGCAATGCTGAGTGACTGCACCTATGGCCTTAGGCAAGTTTTTGCTGGACAGGCATGTGGGGACCACACAGCATCCCTTCGGGATCAAGAGGTGAAGCCAGGGATCCTCTGCAGCAGGACCCTGGCCATACACTAAGGTAGCAACAGATCCCAGCAGCCCAGTAAGCACTTTCCAGGCCTTCCATCCCAGACTCATCCAGGCTCGTATCCAATGCTGACACTGGAAGCGTGGGATTTTTGGGAAGGATGCACTGCTAAAGGGTGGTTGCCATGGAGGGTAGAAGGAAAAGCGCGTGGTGGTCGGCGGCCTGACCTTCTGAGTCAGCCTTGTAGAAAGGGCTTCCCATCACCAGGAACACAGACAGGCACTACCCCAGGCATCTATGTGGGGCTGGCAAATAAAGCCATTTCCGCAATCAGTAAACTTTTCCATGTGGAATGGAGGTTTAGTCACCTTCTTGCACCATCATTTAACAATCTTGTGCGAGAGGAATTGTAAAACCAAGGTGAACCATATTTTCCTATTGCCAGTCATACACCATTTTTTCTGCTTTGCTAACTTTTAGACACTCGGAGCATATTCTACCCACATTTTTAAAGGTCAATGCTCCCACCAGGGTCTTTTTTTTTTTTTTTTTTTTGGTAGAGAGAGATACCAGCTGCAAAAAGTCCCATGGCTGCCTAAGCGCCTGCCTTCATCACTCTTCTCTCCTTTAAAAAAAGCTGCCAGTGTCTCTGTAGGAAAGGTCCTGAAAGGATTCTGGAGACCTACAGAGTGCTCAACAAATGTTTCAAAGAAGATTCATCATATTCAGCAGAAACAAGTTTTTGACTGATATGTAGGAAGAAGCCTGAATAAGCTCAGATCTCAGAATTGAAGGATTTTTTTTTTCCTAAAGAAAAAGCTCCAGAAATGCCTGCATTTAGATGGGAGGGAAAAAATGTGCACGAATCGGGAACAAAGCGGCGTGAAGCAGCGAGAGCGAATAACCTTTCATATCAAGCTGGCTTTCCCACTAGAGAGAGTTCCAGCCTGCACGTTACCATTGATGCAAATGTCTGTCAGAGCAGAGCTAGTGGATAATAGATAAAAGATTATCTGTGACATTATGAGAAATGAAAGCTCAAAACTGGCTACAAGTTCCATGAAAAAGAAAAAAAAAAAAGGGATATGGTCTTTCTGAAAGATCACAATAGCCCTATGGTCTATTCAGTGCCGCAGCCCTGTTGCTGTCCACTATCATTCTAATGACTTGCACCAGCTCCTGAGTTTGCAGGAGCCATCCCTGCTGGCTCCTCTTTGCTACAAGCACTCGTCCAAGGCAGCGCCACAGCAGAGACACCTCTCTCTCGACCTGGTGCGGTGCTGGAAACCCACCTGGAGGGGCTTTGTGTGCCAGGCGCACATTAACGGGCAACGGAACGGCTCCAGGCAGGTGTTCCCATGAGAGGATTTTCATCTGCTCTTGCCCAGCTGGCCCAGCATGCCAGCCCTTCATTGGAGAGAGCAGGCCTGGGATGAGAACAGCTTTGCTGCATGAGCGCTGCAGTGAACTCATCAGTGCTAAGGGGATGTTGAACCCTAAGGAACATTTAATCCACCACCCTGATCTTCCTGAGTCTGTCGTGCTGACCCAGCAACGCCCGTGGTCACCCTGGGTTCCCACCACGGGAAAACCAGGGAGAACCAGGACATCTGTGCTCGTGTTTGGTTGATTCAGCTGGTGTAAACTGGCGTAATTCCACTGACATCAGCAAAGTCGGGCTGATTCATGTAAACTGATGACCTCAACCTCCTATAATTACGTGTAATTTCCTATCTGCAAATACTGTCCTGCAACGGAGCACAGTGAGATCCAGCTACTTGTTACATTCTTACTGCAAGGCTGTGAGAACCTGCTCTTAATGGCACAGGAACATAATCCAATAGACTGCAAGGAAATACACCTCCATATTCACTGCAATCCAACAATTCACATTAAATTGGAAGTGGAGCTGAACGACAGCAGATTCACAGGCGTTGTTTTCACCAAGGGAGGGCACGCCAGAGGTCAGACAGCACAGACGCAACACCTACAGTTCCCAGTGCTTGGTAATTCTATGTTGCACCACACAATTGACTTTTGGGCAGTCGTGCTGAAAAAAAAGCAGTGAAATTATACCGAAAACCTGAAAAACAAGCCCTGACAGGCCCTCGGATACTGCGATAATGAGGAAATAGCTGGAGACCCAAACCTGGCACCGTGGGCAAGCTCTGCCTGTGGTCCAGGGCGCTGCCACACAGCGGGGATGCCAAACAGCTGCACTGATGGTGACCCTATCCTGCCCAGGAAGGCCCTGCGGCCTGTGCTGTGGCCTGCGCTATGGTCTGCACTACAGCCCGTGCCACAACATCGAGAGCCCTCGAGGCCTCACCACCGACAGCAGCCAACGCCAGGCGCAGCTCCTGTTCACGGGCTGTTTCTGCAGAGCAGCAGCAGAGGGTCATAGAGCAGAGCCACTTCTAAAGCCCTGGGTGTCCGTAAGCACCATGGCTGTGTGCTGGGCAAGGAAGAGGAGCCACCCGGAACCGCCCTGTCCACGACGCGGACACCAGGGCAGCAGAACCTCCCTGGCCCAGGCTACAAAATCAGCCAGGAACCACATGCTGAAAATCCAGAGAGACTTTAATTAAAACAATTTGCAGAAAGCCTTGGTTCTCCAACTGCTCCCAGAGAGGCTGATGTTTCAGTGTGGTTGAAGCTTCATTTATGATTTCAGTAAAAAGCTTTTTCTTTTTCTTCCCACCCTCTCTCTCTCTAGTTGAAAAATGAGCCTCAAGCTACAAATTGGACGATTACAGATAGTATTGTAGAGCAGCAGTAAAAAAGTGTTAATGAGCTGCAGGATATCAGAAACAAAAAAAAAAAAAAAAAAGGGAAAAAAAAAGGAAAAAAATGTTTCTCCCGCAGGCCAAACAAAATTAATTTTAAAAATTAATGCAAACCACTAATGCAGCAAGTGCCTCCATTAAATTATGGGGCTATGACACGTACAATGCAATATTTTGCCATTGAATTTGTTATCTAAAGGTGTTCATTGTTTATTATGGTGTGAAAAGCTGTTTTCCTCCAGATAGGCTGCTTCATTAAGAAATTGGATTCTTGCCATGGCCCTATTTCTTAGCAATGAAGAGATGCCCTGTAGCAAAAAATGCAGAGTGGCTCTCTGTTTAATATCAGAAATGTAAATCAAAAGATTCCAGGCTGCTTTTTAAACGGCTTTCGGTCTTTACAGAGATGAAATCCACCCCAAATATTTCATGGTGCTAGCGGCTCGGAACTGCTGCGGCAAATTCCAGCACTGGAACGACGACCATGAGAATAATCCCCATTCATGAAGGTTTGCAACTGTTCGCAATGCTATTAAAATGCATTTACCTCTACTGCCTCATTCCTTGTATTGTAACAGGTTTGGTTTGAGAAGGCAAAGAAACCTACACATGTGCAAATACCAGTGATTTTTAATGTCTACCCCTGAAGAACCCCTCCAGCCAGATGCTGATGGCCCTGTCCGTGCCCAGCAGCACCCCCTCAGCAAAGCAGCCCCACGGAGAACCCACATCCAACCTCCGTGAGCACCAGAATCTTTTGGGACACCAGGGAGGGAACAGGAGGGAGCTGGGAAGCCGGAGCAAGAGCTGCTTTTGCTTCCTGATGCTGATGGGAAACATTGGAGCTTTCACTTCGGAATAACAGTGGGGAGAGAGAAAACAAAATCTAACCAAGAGCCCTCTATCGGCATATAAAAAATTACTCGATTTAGTAAAATTAGAGATTTTGTTGGCCCGCATTTATGAGCCAAAACACCCTGAGGGGGACTACTTACCAACTTTAATTAGTAATAAAAAGCTTACAAGAGCCGGGGGATCCAGAGCAGGCATTCACGGGCCAAATCCTGCACTCCTATTGCATCAGTTTAAATAGAGGTTCTTCTGTTCAAAGTGGTGGCTTTGTGCTCTCGTCTGCATGTGCCTCTGCCACTGCCGCTCGCTTGCAAATGGATTAAAGTTTAATTGCACTGAAGCAACGAAGGTTGGAGCTCACAGGTGCAAGCCACTGAGATACCAGCTTCTTGCTATTGATCTCACGGCAGTCACATTCATTTCTCAAGCTAAGGCAGCCTAACATACATACATGCATACATGAGCTTCCTGGTATAATTCCCACATGAACCAGTCGAGGAGAGAATCCAGCTTCCTGTTTCCCTCTACTGATTCAAGAATCCTGTCCGGGACAGGCCCTGGTCCGGGGCTGCCTGGCAATACCCAGGGCAGACCGAAGGGGCTCCGAGCCCGCTCCTGCAGCGCCCGGGAGCCTCGGCCAGGGCTGGTGCTGCTGGGAGCAGCGTGTCCCTTGCTGCTGCTGAGGACATCACCCAACGAGACAGGGGCGGCCCGAGCGCTTGCGAACGATACTCCTCTAGCAGCAAGGAGATTAATTAAGACACCACTGGGCACTTCCCCACAGCTAGGCCTGACTGTTAATGGTCATTGATTTTCGTTTTATTTATTTATTTTTAAACAGCATGTACAAGTTTAAATGGCCTAAGCTATCCCAGATTCCCTTTCCCAGCTTCCTCTCCCCTGCTAGGGGTTAACCAGACTGGAGATAGGGCGGAAAAAGAGTCCCCTCCTCCCTTCGCCCGCGGCGCCGAGATCAGGAAATTCACTGCTAATCACTGCCGTTGTGATTCCTGATTTCAACTGGCAGCGCGGAGAATTGAACCACGCTCCCCCGAGTGCGGCGGGCTTCGCGAGGCAGCCCATGAGCTTGTTAAAGCTGCGCTGCTGCCGCCGCGTTATCAATTTTAAATTAATCTCCCCCCTCCACGCACACCTCACCTCCCCCACCAGCTCTTAAAGCAGCTGCTAAAAATACAGGCTCCAGGATCCCTCCACTTTGCGACTTAACGAAGTAAAAATCGGGATGCTGCTAATTACACGTTTCCTCCAGCCCCAGCACGCGGAAGAGTGGATTTCTGCACGGTGCCAGGGATTTGGCTAATCCACTTGCAGCAGGAAAGCCAGTCCTGGC
>NW_010577575.1:347227-349044 GCF_000705375.1 Tinamus guttatus | reverse complement strand
GGGCCCTGGTTTGCAAAAGGTCTGGAGCAGGCGGCATCCACCTGAAACAACCGCTGCATGACAGCGCGCGGCCGTGTCCAGACCTGCCAGGACTCGATCTGCTGCAGTGGCACCAGCTCCCCGAGTCCAGGCACCACAAGGGACCTTGTCTGGCTGCAAAGCAACCAGCTGGCACAGGAGCAGGGTCTATACGTCAGTGTCAGACCCGGGCACTCGCGCAATAAGCTGGGACACGTCTGCCCACCCCGGCCTCCGCTTCGCAGTGGACCAGTGCTGTTCATAGGGATGCTCACTGCCTGCGGGCTCCCCCAAAGGTCACCGCACACGCTCAGCGTTCAACCGCAGTACAACAAATCTCCAGCTACCCGTGAGCTACAGAATGACAGGGGGCAGGCTGGGAGGGGAGACGGGGATAAAACAGGGGAAAAAAAGTCTAGACACACTTTCCTTAAACCCACTGGGGAGTCATTTTAAAATCACTTTACAAGGAAATAAGCGAGGTTCTATACACAATACTCCCTTTAAAGAGAGAGAGAGAGAAAAGGGTAACACGTCTGACAACCTTAAAAAGTCACCGGGTTGTTCAACAGAAGAATGGTTCTCTGTTTGGAAATTTAAATACTATGTGGCCCTAATTCATAAACAGTTAAGATCTCGTAAAGCTGGCAGGACTAAAAGCTCAACTAAAAGCAAAGCCAGGCAGTGAGTTGACCGCCAAAACCCCGCAGCCAAATGCCAAGGAATGAAACGCAGCTCCTCACTCGCACCCCTGCCCGCGCTTCCCACAGCGCTCCAACCCGGCCTCTGCCTCTCGAAACGCCATGGAGCAGAACCCTTACTGCGCCCTCGCACACCACGGGGCTGCGGCCAGAACCACCACCTTTGGCGCTATCCCCCTAGATGTGCACGCGTGAATACCTACAAATGCAGCCAGCTTTTTAGCTCGCTGGCTGGTCTGCGCCCCTGACAACAGGGCAGAACAAGCACGTTCCTATCCTGCATCTGCTCGCTCAAGTGGCAGTCTGCCCTGCAGGTCTGTCCCGAATCCCTCCCTCTACATCCAGCATGAGCAACAAATGCCCCATTGTAGATAGGACGAGTTTATTCCCCCTCCACACCATGGCTCCCAACTGCTGCCTTGGAACTACGGAAGCTACTGCCCAGCTGCCAGCAGCTCCTTGAGGAGGGATTGACGGGGAAGATGAAACCCGATTTCATCCTCTGTGCGTTGCTGGTTGCCCCGCGGCCAGGGAGGATTTGGAGACCACGGGAGCTCATCAACACTACGTATGTCAAGTGGAATGTAGCATAGCTAGGGAGAAAAAGGCACAGGAAAACGGCACGGACTGCCTTGCTGGTCTCGTGTGTTTACTCCTCGTGTCAAAGCTGCTCCTCCATGCTGGTTATGGTGGTTATGGTTCAGACAGAGGATCCCTGAAGTTTACCTAGAAACGATCCTAAAATGAAGGCTTTTCTGGGGCTAACTAAAGATAAACTCAAACATATAAGCGCAGTAAGAGATTTGGGGAAATGCAGACAAAACAACTGCTCATTATCCATATGGGACAGAGCTAAGAGCGCAGCTCAACCATCCCAACTTGAGGAGCATCAGGACTCTTCCTGTGGCTCCAGAGCTCATCCCACTCCTAACTGGAGTGGCTCCGCACAGCCAAGCGCCGCCGCCGCTGCCGCTGTGACTCGCGGCACAGCCCACGCGAACACACTTGTGCCGAGCGAGCGTGAGCATTAGTGGAAAACGCCAGCTCGCATGGCAATGAGCTGGGGCACCGCACGCTGCTTGCATTAGGATTCAGGAG
>NW_010577575.1:317227-342227 GCF_000705375.1 Tinamus guttatus | reverse complement strand
CTAAGGCAGATCAACACACCTCTAAAACCTCAGAAACCCAAACCACAGCGATAACAGAGGAAATAGGAGTGCTGTTATCCCAATGAAGAACAACATGCTCTGGTTTCAAGAGCACCTGCCCTCTGTTCTCACCCATACGTGGACGCAACCGATGCAGCTGTTGCTGACTCAGCATGTCAAGAGTTGTACGAATCCTGAGGGTGGTTCTGAAGGACATCACTAATGTGGAGAGGGACAAGGTTTACCCATACACTTTGAGTTTGTCTTGCAAACCCTACCAACCCCAAGGCACCGTGCCCGGGACACCCGCGTCTGCAGCTGCACCCGTTTGCGCTTGCGCTGCCACTCCAATTCTCGTGAGGGGATTGCAGGTACCCAACAGCACCAAGACCAAAATCAGTCTGAGCACATGCCAAAAAGAAAATAACTTCCATTAGACCAGCTAGACAGAAGACGTACAGCTCGGCTGGGTCACAAAAGCACTTTGGTAGCTTTGACAGAAGCTGCACACCTCTTGTGCCAGGGGTGCAAGCTCCGGCTGGCCAACAAGAATAGCAACAGGCAGAATAGCAAGACGAGTCCTCCTCCCTTCCAGGACAGCAAGACGACAGGCGGTTTGCGGTGCTCTTTAGCTCTAACTTGTCTCCCTCCTTAGCAGATATCACACTTGCTTTCCCAACACTCGTGTGTGCATCTCTAACCCCTAACTCAAGAATTGCCTGATGCAACATATCCATACCCAACCTCCTGTCTCTCAGATACATGTGCTTGGAAACGCAATGCAGAAGGCAGACAACCCCTTCCCTGGGCTCAAGTGCACTTGGGCACGGGCTCCAACAACCTCCCAAATGGTCTCCCAGCAGGGAGGTCCCCAGGCGAGCTGTGTCAGGCAGTCCTGCAGTAGGAAGCAGCTCTCCTGCTTTGAACAAACCCGCAGGGATTCGGACCGGCCATGGGTCCCCAAGCACAAGCTGGCCTCTCCCCAGGTTGCCCCGTGCCCGCTATCACCGGGCTGCGACGAGGGCAAGGCCAACCTGCAGCAGGACGTCCTCGTGCTATTTTTTGCTCGTTGCACACGATATAAACGGGCAGGGAGGAAAATAAACAAGGGCCAGCACGTGTGGCCAGGCACTTAAAAATAGTTCAGCTGGGCTGAGGTTTTAGCCTTCGTGGCGCTGGCTGACCTTGCTAATACAGTATGTAGATCTCTCGCCAGCTAATCGGCGGACTGTAAAGCATGGTTTCAAGCTGTGGGCAATGATCTGTAACAGGAATGAATGAGTGGGTTTAGCAGCCAGGATCTGTAGCCTGCTATCTGTATCTGACAGCTGTCACCCTCACTGCAGAGGCCAAGGCCTAGCCCTTCATTTAAAAGCAGCATGGCTGATCAGATTACTGGGACAGGGTGGCAGGACTCACTGCACTGAACCAGGGAGACAGAAAGTAAATCTATAAATAGCAGTTCTGCCTGTCTCCGTGAGCTGCTGAAGGATAACCAATATTGAACAGCAAAGGCAATGTTTGGTCTCCAGAATCAGCGGCAGGCGCTTCCTGCGGGAGCAGAAAACAGCACTAGGCAGTGGCAGGAAGAGCCTTCTGGGCAGGGGTGTCTTTGCGAGAGCCGCTGTCCCCCAGCAACGGCGTGGCTCTGCTTGAAACCTGCTGTGTGTAAGGACGCTCTGGGGACCCGGATGTTGAGAGCAACATAGTGCCAAGTCACCTCGGACCAGTCACCTTTGCGCAGGGCACACACAGAAAGGCGGCCGCTCCCTCGGGAACCCTGGCGCTCAAATACACGCTGGGATAAAACGGGGGCCTCTCCGCTTCACAGCTATCAATCACACACGTGAAACGCGCTTCAGCCAGAAGGGCTGAACTTCGAAAGCGACTCAGGAGCCAGGATGCTGCCAGGGCGTCTTTCAGGGCCATGGGCATGGCAAAGCTCAGCTACTGGCATCAAGGAGCTAGAAATGACCTGCCTAGCACTCTGCAGCACGTATCAGCTCCCCGAGAAACCATTTGTCCCTCTCAGAGGTCTCTGCTGAAAAAATAAAATAAAATAAAATAAAATTCAAAAATTGTAACAGCTTTGGAAACCCAGCCCAGAGCTTAGCAGAGAAATAGAGTGGTATCATGTACTAAGCAATAGAAAACCAGCATGGTGAGAATAATGTGATAAGTCTCATACTGTCACTGAGTTATTGGGCAATATTGGAGATAATAGCAAGCAAATCAGAGGTCCATGAATGACCTTGCTCTACAGCAAGGGACCTGCATCATTTGTGCAGCAGAGACCAGGAGACAGGGAAATTTGTAGAGTAACTCTGACATATACGCCAAGCTAGCGGGCGCTAACACAGAGCTTCCCCATCACCTCTGCGTGGCAGCACCTGCGAGCTCAGGATGCACCGTGAGGGCTGCCCAGCACGCACAGATGCTGGCCCCAACCGTGGGCAGCCTCAGCACAGCCGCGCGCTGGACGGACAGGCAGAAGACGACACCATGGACACGCAATCACTGGAGCCAAGCTGTTCCCCATCCAGAAGACCATGTGCCAAGCATGGACTATACGGAGCTCAGGTATTAACCTTCTGGACTGCTAAGGAAGCGTGGAGAGCCCACCTCAGGCAATGTAAGGTGTGTGAATGGATGTCCTGGCTCAGACAAGAGTTCCATCTAGCCCAGTACCTTGTCTCCTACGGAGAACCAGGCCGTCCATTTCAGAACAGCCCTTTGCAGTACCCGCGGTGCACACAACCCTTCACTGCAGCGAGGCACTTCACTAAGCGCCCGCCGGGCGCCTTGGAGCTCCCCCAGGTGCGAGCTGCTCCTCCGGCCACGCAGCAGCTCCTTGAGGCGCCCGCGCTGCCTCCGCGCGCAGCGCTGCCGGCCTGGCGTGGCCTGGCTGCGTGGGCCGAGGTGGCGGGAGCGCCCTGGGCAGGGCCGGTGGTGCCTGCGCTCCTCGCCCAGCACCAAGCGGCCATCACATGGCGACGGCTCCAGCGCCGCTGCAAACCCGTGACCTACATTGCCGGTCCCCTGAGCCATCCCAGTCCCCCGCAGTTTCTCATTAGTAACAGATTCTTATTTATTTCGTATAGTCAGTGGTTTCTGCCAATAGAGAGTGCGCTCCTAATTAAAAGCTGGCTTCTTTCATAACCCACCAAGCTCCGTTCGCACCTCTGCCCCAGTGCGCAGAAACGTGAGTCCTTCTCGCGGCCGAGTTTGTCCTCCATTTAAAGGCAGATCCAACAGACAAAGCAGAAACGTATTTTATTTTATTTTTCTAAAAGACAGCACAAAGCAACAAAGTTTGAAGGACATGCAATATTTATGCTGTGTGCCCACTTAATATCACAGGGGACCTTGCGCAGGAGCAAAGGTTTCCTTAATAAAGGGTCTCATTGGCCGGCTGGATCAAATCATGTGTACACCGATATTTTGCTCCTGGCAATACCTTAAACCCACAGTTAGGCAGGTGTAGAGATTGCAGTGGCCTTGAAACTCCAGCATGGTTTATACATGGAATACACATCTTTGAGGATTTGGGGAACTCTACAAGGGATCTAATGCTTTTCCACCTATTGACATTTACAAAGCAGTTTAAATCATGCATGAGAGGCCTCAGGCACATGTAGTTCACAAAACATAACTCTGCACTCCCAGGGAATTGGAGCTGACCAGCGCTCTTTATTAGAGCCGACAGTGAGAGACAGCTATTGCAAAATCCATACGAGAAGCCCAGGCCGAGATGACAGACTTAATGCCGGTGGATATATTATGCAGATTACACAACTCGAGACTCGCTTGTTAAAGAAGTTTCCTGCTTTCCCCACTCCCACTGCCCCTCTTAGAAAATATCCTCCCTGGCTTTGTCAGGGGAGCTGTTCCCTAAATTCCTTGATCAATCATCTGCTTTCTAAGACTTCAGGCACACTGAGGTGGCTCTGAGGAGATGACGGCACTGCTTAAACAGGGGAAACCACTTAAACCTTTTCACCTAACAGCACGACAGTGCCACGCACGCAAGAGATTAATACTTGAAAAACTTAACAGTTATTCTGCTGATGAAAGAATAGGAGGTATTTTAAGGAATCCATCATCTCTGACAAGTCACCTTGAAGCTGTGAATTCTCACAGCAAAAATACATTTTTTTAATCTATGCTTTCCCTATACACATATAAATGAAGAGCAAAATGCCAAAAACCTTACTCAAGTTTTGACTCAAGTTTAATTCAATTTTGAAACTCCCTAATAGAGATGACCTAAGAATCTGGCTTCTAACCAAGAGAAAGACAACCATCCGCAATTGGATTGAGTCTTAAAGATTACGAATAGTGCTCAATACCTACACGTATCCGTGTACACACACAGCAACATGACGGCATCCTGCGTGCTCCGCATGAAGCACCACCTCGGAACATGGTGAACCCTCTTCAAACAAGTTGTGACACGGACTTCACCGAGGGCTTGTGTGCATCCCGGGCAAGGTGCACAATTCATAGAGCAAAAAGATGATCAACATGGGATTTGGAGCCATTCACCAGTGCTCTGATGATCTGCATTATCAGCATGGAGCTGCATGGTTAGGTGTTCAACCATGAAAAGGTTGTATTTACATCCACACAAAGAAGTACATATATTTCATAATCATTTATAAATATACAATATATAATTCATAAATAAAAGTTGTTTACATATAAGAAAAGATGTGTATATGTAGCCTTATGTATATATTATTTATGCATTTGCACCTGTGTGCATATAGATATCAGAGAAGTATTTAAGAAATTCATCTTAGACTATCATCTACCCGCACACTGGGCTGCCTGGCAGACACAAAACATCCCTTGTTTTCACTGAGGGAAAGCACAAGTTTTAAAGAAGGGAACGTAACCAGAGAGCCACATCCCTGCACTCCTTCCGTGGTTTGCCTTAGCAGCAAGCTAGGTCACGCTGGGCTGGCCCTAATAAAAATAATTTGCTTGATATCTCCCTTATCAGCACTGCACCAGTGCTACAGGCAAACTGCAGTCTCGGATAGCTTTAGCACAAGCAGGAGGCAGAAATCAGTACCCTGATTACGGGAACCCGTGGAAAGGATCTGTTTTCCCCCCGCAAATACCAGGTTGATTTTCCTTTAAATACCAAACGGAAAAAAAAAGCAGAGCAACCCCCTTCCAAAATGCAGGCTATGCGTACGAGCTCCAACAAGCTTAATGGGTCCTATTTACAGTCACGCTTTTGTTGCTTGTTGTAAAACACATGGCAAAACATAAAGTCTGACACCAGCGTTCAGCGCTCACCTGCAACTCCACCCCTGCAGAACAGAGACACGGGCCATGATGAGGAACATTGCCCAGGATTGCAGAGCTTGCTTCAAGGTGACAGCAATCACTAAAAACACTTACAGCTGCCTTCAGCAAGCCCGCATCAGGGACCCAAATCAACTAAAATCCTGACTTTCCCAAGGGTGGGAAGTTTAGCCTGGGTGGCTGTTTCATTTCCAGGTTGTGAAAACACCTGGATTTGGATCCGTGCTGCGGATGCTGCAGCTTTCTTGAGGGCTCCTGAGGAAGGAGCCAATAGTCCAGGACACATCCCACCAGCGCCCAATTTCTGTGCAGATACCCTACACATCCCCGGTATATCTGGGCTTGGGTATGACGCCTCTACCACCAGATGAATGCAGACATCATGTACAGTAAATCAAGAGATAATTTTCCTGCTCTTAGAGATTTTCACTCACTAAAGAGAATTGCTTCAGAAATACTTCTATCAATTCATATCAAAGAAGTTGTAATATATCTAACTTTAAAAACCACCTAAACATTCATTTTATACATGTAGGTGTAACAGGCAATTCTAGTAGGCCAATATAGTTGAGATCATAGTGGAGCATAAACTTAGGATACTAGAAGCAAAATAGCAATGAAAGAGTAGAATAAACCAAAAGGTTGAGCAGACTTCCTGAAATGCCCTATGTGCCCTATGCTTTAAAACACCAAAATTCATCACACGTGTCAAAACCTCAATGCTGAACAATTCGTGCAGTGTTCAAAATTGACAGAGAAGAAATTGACAGAGAGAGGGGGAAAAGTCCGGAAAAATCAAATAGCAACCTCGACCCACACCACAGAGGATGTAAGCTAATGACCTGTGATTGCCAGTGGTTTTGAATATTATAACGTACTCTTCTGCTGAAATTCGAAAGACCTCGGTGCTATCAGAAGAGTTTATCTGAAAGGTAAGCAGAGGATAGTTAGCAGAAACAGCAAGGAGGAAGTATTTTACAGCAGGACTGCTTCCGTTTCCTTCTGTAAGCAGGCTTCTTGATCAAATTGTAGTTAAACTTGGGGAAAACGTGACACAAGATAGGCGAAGGCCCTTTGCCTGCAATATGCCACAAATATATTTTTAGGCCGAGCACCTGCTTTCCTGCAGAAACACACGTGCCGGTTCCCCTCTGCCACGAGGGTAATAAATGACGCTTCCCGTTTCTCCCACCCCCAGGTCTTCTCTTTGGTTTCACACGGGACGCAGGGGCACCGAGATGCTGCGCTTCCTAGGAGAGGGCCTGGCCGGAGCTGGAGGCCTCGCTCCCAGCTGTGGCCTCTGGCAGCGGGGGCTGGGGCCGCCCTGCTGCGGGGACGAGGCCCGAAGCCGGGCTGAGCAGGCTGAGAACGACACTCCGGGGGAACCGCCCCCGCGCCACGGTCTCCCTCGCTTTGGGCCATATTTCTGACGCGTCTACCTGCCCTGCGCCTGGTTCGTCGTCATCTCTGGCCACTTCCTGCTCTGTTCCTAATCGGCCTCCTTGCTGTCAGCCCTGGGAAAGAGGTCAGGGCCAGAACGGACAAGGAAAATACTGCCCGGCCCCTTCCCAAGGCCGTCATTCCTGCCGGGAGCGGAGCTGACAGCAGCGCACTGGATGGCCGCAAGCGCCGGGCGCTGCGGAGCTGCCTCCCAAGGGGACAGCCGTCCCCAGGCGCTGCTTAAAAACGCATTAAACACATTCTTTGTTTCAACGTTTGATAGATACAATTATGGCAGCCCCTAAAACAACACGCCTGGTTGTAGCCTGCCTTCAAATTCATCTAATTTGTATTGCCAGATGGTATGAATGATTGCGACAGATAAACTTTGGATACAGGCCACTATTAGCTGACAGCAGCATGGCCGTGGTAGACTGCTTCTCCCGCACCGCGCCGCCAAGCCACGGGTAGAAGATGACACTACCGACCGAAAAGGGAGCCCCAAGTCCCAGCGCACGGCCTGAGAGCTCAACTTCAACAACTAAAACGCATTCTGCCCCCAGATCTCCATCCTAACCTCGCTGCACACGTACGATTTCCAGTCGTGCCAATGGAAGCTCTGGGCAGAGGCCAAGGGCCGGGTAATGGGGAAGCTGTTTTATTCCATGTGGCTGGGAAACAAAATGGGAGAGGAAAGTGTGACAGTCTATGGCAGGTTCAAAAATCAGATGGCTGTAAAACCCAAATGTCTCAAGCAAGGCCCACTGCAGGTGGCTGCCTTTCAGCTCGTCCTCTACGGGAAACACAGACGGGGCTGTCACAACAAACAGCATCACTCGCCAAGTGTCGTAGACAAGATATCTGCACCCAAAACAACGGTGAGGAAAGGGGAAAACCTCCAATCTCTGTCCTCCAGCAACTCAGTTCTAAAGGTGAGGCCCTCAATGAATTAAACCAAACCTGAGAGAAAGTCAAGTGCTTAATCAGTTAAAAAATTGCATTTCTAAGCTAACCCATTTGAAAAAAAAAATGTATAGACATACACGCCAAGCTCTTTTAAAAAGGAATAAGGACATTACGATGCAAGAAATCCACAGACTTGGGATAACGATAATTTACCAGTGAAGTGCAATTGAAATACAAATAGATAAACCATGCTCCAAAATTCAATAGATAGATGCCGTGTAGCTTCTCGACCTGTAACAGTTTCTCCTGCTATTATGCACTGAAGAGCATCTTTGAAAAGGCATATATGTACTTACAGCACAGCATTCGTGCCAGACTCTTGCTCGCTATGCACACTTGAGCATTCCACTTTATAATACTCACAGTGAGCACCACCAACCCAAAGGGTATATAAACCACTCCATCCGAGCCAGTTAGCAGAGAATACTTGTATTATATAGTGACATAAGCCTGGGCTGAATAATGTTGCAACCGCACCTCCAAAACAAGGAGTGAGAGCACAGCAATGTGAACACAATAACCCAAAGGCAAATTAGCAGACATGGCCTAGGTCTCCTGCTCCCTGCCAGCCCATCCTGGGCCTCAAGCGACACGCAGGGATTGCAAGCGCAAAGGCTGGGTTGAGCGCTCACATCTGCCACGACGCTGAGACACTGCTGTGTGAGCACAGGAGAAAAACTGGCTTGCGAAGGACACTGATTTCTTCCCTGTCAGTATTTCAGCTCGGGTGCTGCCCCATGCTGCTGCCTGGAGTGTTTCTGTGCCATTCTCCCCGTCGTATCGATTGCTGTGTTTCCTCTGGCTGCTATATGTGGCATAAACACAAAGGTGATACTTACAGTCAGCATCAGATCTGACTGTTCTCGACAACTCCTGTGATACAGCAACCTCAGGGACTCGAGGACACATCTGTGAGTAGATGTAGTAGCTGCCATCTGCACGAACTGCATTATTTAACTGCATTGGCACTGATTAACATTTGCTGTAACCTATGGTAATGGGCTCTGGGGGCCTTCCATGGCTGCTACACAGTGGCAGCTGATGTCTCCTGCTCCATCCTTAAAACAGGATGTTTTAATTTTTAATGGAGCACATGTTCGATTGGCTATACAAACAGGCTAATCTGCAAAGCATGTGCTCAATAACAAGGCGAGCTCTGCCGCCGGAATAACAAGCGCGCCACGGCGCGCGCCAGCCCTGTGCTCCCACGAGCACGGCGCTGCCGGCCGCGAGGACCACGGCGCACGTCCCGCGGGCAGCATCTGCCCTTAAGGAAGTAGCAGCTTCCAGAGCCACCCTTGGGGCTGCCGGCGCCCTGCTTGTGCGGGAAACCCAACTGGAGAGCAGACCAAGCTCAGATGCCTGGAAGAGGCTTCCCTGCGGCACGGCGGGAGCGGAGCTGCAGCGCGAGCGGCAAGGGGGCAGCCCTGAGGGGGCGAGGGCGGCCCACAGGCACCTCAGCGAGCAGGAGCAGGCCGAGCGCTCGCGCCCCACTGCAAAGGGCGCATGGGCACTGCCCGCAGCCCCGTCTGCCTGGCCGCAGCACAGCTGTTCTCCTTCAGGGCAACCTGCTGCAACCACAAAGTCAACTGTTTGTGTTAAAGGCTCTGGCCTGCCTCTGCGGCGCTGGTTTTCCTGCACCCAAGATGCTTTTTATTCAGGCTCCCAAAAGAAGGAGAGTCCTGCAGAGACGAGGGCTGCGAGACACAGGGTTTCAGCGCGTTCACGATGGTGGCCAACGCGCCCAGCGCTGCTCTCACTGGCGGAGCACCTCGGGGGTGTGACACCAGCTCTCACTGAGCCCCTGAAGCCAGGGAAACTGTAGACAGCGTTGCAGACACAAGCTACCAAAAAGGGAGCAAAGCAGACGGCCCTTGAGCCTCAGACATACTTGTTGTTGAATCCAAAGGAAACTGCGGCATCCTGGACTCCTAGGTGAAACCTCATCAGATTTTTCATTTCCCAAGTGCAAGGAGTTTGCTTGTTCTTGGGTTTTCTTCTTATAAGAGTTATGTTCCCAAAGCTTGTTATTTATTTTCCTCCATTTCTCTGAATCGCACGTTCACCCAACCCGATTTGTCTATAGAATATAGCAGATGTATAACAAGCAGGGGCTGCTTGAACAATTAACGGGATGGTATTTTAGGTCAGTCCAGTTCTGCTCCAAACCAGTACTCCTGGCTGTTTCTGAAGCATAAACATGAGCTGACCTTTCAAAAAGGTCACTTTTCCTTTTCTGTGTTTTCTCCCATGATGAATTATGCCTTTGAGAAAGGCACTGAATTATTAAGCCTTTCAAGAGATGTAAGAAAGTTGGAGGAATGTTAAGAGGAATTTCGTTCCTGTGGTCTTCACCAAGTACATACTGGAAAGTACATTGTGGTTAGGATCAGTAAATATGTCTAATGAGCAAACAAACCCCTTTTTCTGCCTTGCATATTGAAGGTACAAGTTTTGAAGGTGCTAATAAAATAACCGCCCCACAAGTGTCAGCCAAGTCTCTGCACTCAGGCGCTGCCAACTGCGTTTCTACCTTCTGAACCAGCTCTGGCCTCCAAACCCTGGTCCACTGCCCGAGGACAGGGCTGGCGCTCACGCTTCACTGGCGACTGCCCTGGAGGCCAGAGCTGTGTGAAAAATCAGACTATTGCTACTTCTTGTATGTTTTCTGAAGGTGTTGGAATACTCCAAAGAACACACCAGAAGCATCATAAATTCACCGATAACTGAGAAGCAGCGACAAACACCGTCACAAAATAGCCTGAACTCCCCTTCGGCAAGTGAGGCTGGGCCCTGGTGGAATAATGTGAGGAATTCTCCCCAAGGTGAAATGCTCCATCTCCTTCCATCAGCGCTATCACACCGAGTGCCTGCGCTGACCTCTCCAACAACGAGATCTAAATCAGCGAGGGCAGTACTGGAGCTGAAGATAAACCGAGTATTGATCGGCATGCCGAAGCCCTGGGCAGGGCAAGCAGGGACCCTCCTGTGGAGGAATCTTGCCCAGTGGGACGGCACGAGCTGCCCTGACTCCAGCCAGGTTCGCACTGCGTGCAGAGTCTATAGACCTCTGAAGGGCCTCAAACTCGCTGGTTTCCTTTCCATCCATCACCATCACCTTCATCATGTATTAAACAGTTCGCAGCATAGCAGTAATCATCCAAGCCCCAATTTCAGGTAGTCTGCACCAAAAAAAAAAGCAACCACAGAATTCAGGTCTCTACTATGCAGTTGAGAAAGCTGCATTCAGCTCATGTGTAACTCGGGAAAGGTTCAGTCTGCCCTACAGAAACAGAAAAGCTGCTACATTAATGCACAAGGGTGTCCTTTCCATCAAGTTCCTTAATTAGCTTATCTGGAGAAAAAACTATACCAATCAAATTAAATATTAATCACATATAAACTGCTGATCACAATCAGCTGGGGGTTCACGCAGGCAGAACGCAGGGATCGCAGTGTGATTTCTTCTCCCAGAGAGTTTCCTCCTGCTCTCTCTCCATTGCCAGTTTAGCAAATTCATACGGAAAACAAAGCCTGAGTTTTCCAAGTACAACATTAACAACAGACCAGAAGTTTTCCTGCACTAAAACATTGAACTGAAAATTCAATTCCTTTAAATCTTTCTAAATCCTTTCCTCTGATTGGGTTCATTAATAAACATGCTGGTTTTGTTACAGGGAGTGACATATGGCATAATCCGCTAACAGGAAGAAGTATTTTGCATTTTATTGTAGAAAACAAACATGCAAACAGGTTTTCACAGATGGCTTTCTTAGCTTCTGGGAGGAGAAGAAGAAAAAAAAAAAGCTTTAATAATGCTTGAAAACAATCCTTCCCCCCTCCTTAGAAGAGAAGAAGGAAAAAAACATCTACTAGAACCGCTTTTCAAATAAAGTAACTTCTACACTAGGGTTTCAGCTAGGTACCAGTTTTTTTTTACATTCTACCTCAAGCTTTGCATGACATAAAAACCTATCAACTTGCTAATATCTGACCATACGTACTTACAAATAATAATGATAACAATAAATAAGGTGAAATTCTTGATCGAATTCTTGACCTCCTTCATGCCCTGGCAAAATTCTTACTGACTTCAATGTGATTTCATCCTTAACAGCAAGACGAGACCAACCCGTGCACTAGTTCAACCTTCAGAGCAGCCTGATCACGGCACTACAGGAACGCCCAGTTGGGGGGACTGGGACAGGCCTGGCTGAACCCAGCTCTGGGGCAGAGCTCCGGGCACCGGCTCGGTGCTGTGAGAACATCCCCGGACACCCGCAGGGCATTCCCTTCCCTCGGGGTAAAGCGTCTTCTGCCCCTGTCCTGCGGTGAACTGCAGCTTCTACCAGTTCGGTCACGTGAGGCAATGGGAAGACTACAGCCTGTAGCCTTGGAAAAACACTGTATTATTTTAAAATCGAAATTATATATAAATTGCATTAAGTCAGAAAAATACTTTATATACACTTGCAATGGAACAGGATGGGGGCTCTTGCAGTCATTCTTACTCCACCTTGCTATGCTGTTCCCTCATCATCCTCTTACCATAGTACCATCTTTTAGGAAATGATACAGATCTTACTCTTAATTTCATGATGCTCCTCATAAGATCAGACTTGCAGAACAATTTTTCAGTCCTGTCCAGCACATCCAACACTGCACAGTTCCAAGGTAACTCAGTGTCCACCTGCAAGCCCAGTGCTCCTGTGGTGGCAGCAAGCACACCTCTATGCAGCTCCCAGGGCTGTGACCTCTACCAAATCAGCACGTACAGAGGTTTAGAGCATCCCAATGCCTTTTTGGATTTGGTGTCAAATACGTTCTTCAAAAAATACCTCCGTTATTCCACCAGACTAAATTTCTGCTGAGCTGGTCATGTCTGGATTATAGAGGCAGATGATAAATTAAATAAGGTGGTAAAAATCTAGCATGAGGATACTGGGCTTAATAGGCTGGGTGAAGCAAGCATTCAAAAGACTTGACTGAGGCTGTTAAAAGTTGCCTTATCATCACCCAAAAAGAAGCATGAAAACCCAACTGCAAACCAAGACAGAAACCAGGTCCCTTCCCTGCAGTCCGAAATGTTGCAGATGGTCCTCCTTCCCTCCTGTTTTTTTTTTGTTTGTTTGTTTGTTTGTTTGTTTGACGGAGCTAAAGGTCCCTTACTTAGTCCTAAGTCCTACCAAGACAAAAAGATCTGCAAATGTTGTAGATAACTGTGGCGTTAGGAATGGTCTTTAACTTCAACTTTTGGTAGTAGACATCTCACTAGAGAAAGCAAGAAGCATTTTCCCTTAATACTAAGCACAGCGCATTCATGGCTCCCCAGGAATACAAAACACGCCTGCCAGCTTGGAAAAATCTCACACTCCCTAAAGGAGCAAGGACTAGAGCAGTTATGACGGTGCCACTCAGTGAGGGCTGGGGGAGAGCGAGCTCGTTTCTGCACAAGTGGGAAGGAGGATCAGGCCAAACCATGAACTTCATGTTTCAGGTTTGTGCTCGCGCTAAACCCAGAGCAAATGATCCGTGGGTTTCTGCAGCGGCTGCGCTTAAGGGCTCGTGCTGTCTAGGTGGCAAGAGCAGCCCACCTAATCCATGTCTCTCCTCTGCACAAAGAAGCTGTGCTGACTGCATTTAATCAGCTCCAAATTTACACTGCTGATCACCTTTTCCATTTAATCATGGCTGCAGCCTTTCAAGGAGTAATTCCCTTTGGTTAAAATTAACAATGACAGGCTGTATTTTTACACACTGTTGAAATGTGTAAAACAATCAGATGGAGGGGAAAAAAATGCCCTCCTTCTTCAGAGCTGATTTACGATATATATGCAAACCCTATTAAAGTTAAACCATGCTTTTCAATGAAATGAGGATTTCCAACAAGCTGCTCTCCATTTTATTTAAGAATCCCAACGACCAATACAAACGGAGGTAATCAGCTCTATTGCTAATATAGAATATGTGGGCTAGGAGATAACATACTTAACCCTTAAGTGAGAAATAGCTCATAAATCACAAGCACTTTGTGAGGGAAGTGTAACAAGGCCCTCTCGTGAGCAGAAATCAAAGAATATCCTGCTGAGACGCAATACACT
This sequence comes from Tinamus guttatus, assembly GCF_000705375.1. The sequence goes on along the minus strand of NW_010577575.1, from coordinate 328,404 downwards.
CCCTCCCCCCAAATCTAAAGGTTAAATATAAAGAGAAATTAATGTGGAGAAGAGAAGGCGATTGGGGGAAGTGGGGACAGGAATAGGCAGCACAGAGAAGCACAAGCACCTTAACACGCAGGGGAGTCTCATCCTCGTGGGCAAGATAAAACCTTGGAGGACCGGGAGCGCCCTGCACTTGACAGATGCAGAGACGCACAGGGGATGTGGAGCTCCAAGACACGGTGATGCCAGGACCCTGCCATGCAACAGGCCCAACTGGGTGCAGGGCAGCTGCGGAGGGACCCGTGGCTCCTGCCTGGCATTCGCAAACACCTTCTGCTACTGCCCCGTGTTTCAAGGAAAGAAAGACAAAGAGCCCTGAGTAGCACGAGACAAGACGGAGCTAAGCTGACACGTAAAACGGATTATACCTCGGATCCCCGTCCGGGGGATGAAGCTGAGGCCAGCACTGAAGAGTATCGATTAAACCCTCCTCGTATGAGGAAACACGGAAGCCCAGTGGGGGCATCCGTGCCAGAGGCCTGGGTCTTGCCTCGCCAAGGCAGCCAGCTCGTGCTGGGAGGTCCTCTCCCACCACAGCTCAGCAACACAGCTGGATTTTCCACATCTCAGCCATCAAATGCTTCTTCTGAGCCACTAAAACACACCACACAAGCCAGGAACTATTCATCATTGCTGTTCACCAAAGGATCATATTGTGCTTTGACCGCTGAAAGGAGAGGTAAAAGCTGCGGCGAGCAGGAGCAGTGCGTGCCCGGAGCTAGCAGCACCTCGCACCCGAGCTTCTTTCCAGGCTCTGCAGGGCTCTTCTGCTGGGGGCAGATGAGCGGCGGGACAGGGACCCGGCCGGTCTCGAAGGGTGTCTGCAGCCCCAGCCCCGCCAGGAGCGGTCTCCTTCCCAGCTGCCCACAGCTCCCACATGGACACACCAGCACTGCGGGAGGCAAAACCACCACGGACCAGGGCTGAGTAACATTTGTTCTCTTGGAAGGTGGGCGAGGGAGGAAGAGGAGAATTAACAACACAAAGTTCCTCACAAGTTCACATGGGAGGAGAGCAGGAGGGAGGCCGAGGAGAGAGCTGGGCGCTGTTGGGTTAACCCACCCGCCTAACCCCCATGGACGGTCTCTCATGCTAGCTCTGCACTAGATAGTTTGCAGCGCACTAAAACGGGGACAGCTTGTTTTTCTGAGAGCTAGTTAGCACTACAATGTAGATAAACACGGACATTTCCTCCAAAGATTATGCTCTGCTCCAACTTTTCTTCCAAGCGCATGTGTTGCTTGCAGAACGTTGCACTTGTTTCCAAAATAAATAGCTCCCAAAGAGGGTTTAATAGGGTTTGCTGTTTTCCAGGGGAAATAGATTGCAAACAAACTGTTTCCTGCTCCTATTTCAAACAAATTTTGGTCCAATTATTTTCTTTTTTAGCATAAAGCTAAATGGACTATTCTGCCCTGTCCCTGACTGAGTCGAGGCATGATTTCTTTTGATTATGCTTTTATGCTGCAAAACGTAGGACTCTGGAGACATAATGGACGTCTCCGGGAGAGTGGCAACAATTTTTTTCTTTTTTCTTTTTTCCTCCCCCCAAAGTGCGCCAGTGCTTGCCAGCGCTCGCTTTGGTGCCTGCTGTGCCTGAACACAAGCACCAAAGGAGCCAGAGTGAGAGAGGGGAGGGGAAAAACCCCAAACAAAATAAGAACTGTCCATCCTTCCTGGGGGAGGCTGGCACAGAGGTGGGTAGAATTCAATAGCTTCTATGTAGACTGTATCTCAAGCACTGGATAAAGCTTGATTTCCTTTTTCTCCTTGTTATTCTGAGCAGTCGGTTGGGTTTTTTCCCCCTTAATCCAGTTTTCCTTTTTTTTTTTTTTCCCCTCATTGGAGCAGTGACAATTAGTAGCAGTAACCTTGGCAGGTTTCCCATCCTGACCTTCAATGCAGAAAGTAACTTGGGGTGTGAAATCTTCCTAAAACAAAACTCCATCCTCTTCTTCGTTTCATGTATCAACACAGTTGATCAGACAAGGGAAAAGGAGGAAAGGTCCCCTTGGTTCCTCACTCGACAGGAGGTGAATGCCATCAGCTTCCCAGCATGCAGGGCAAAGCTGGGACATTTCTCACCGCCTCAGTTTGCTGCGTATCAGCACAAATCAAACTGCTGATTTCCTTGAAGATAAAGGCCTTTATGTTGGCTGCAACTTAGGAACATACAAAACACTTTCTCATCTTCCAAGTCAAAGAAAGAAAGAAAGAAAGAAAGAAAGGAAAACCCCTGTTTCTATTTGTCTGGCTGTCTGTAGCCCAGAGGCAATAAATTCTATTGCAGGGACACAGATGGAAAATAACGTGTTTCATTTTTGATATTTGGATTTTACCAAAGAAAAAAAAAAGAGAGAGAGAGAGAAAAGGAAAATCAAGGAGAAAACCTGTACCTGCTAGCTGCTGCATCAGCCTCCAAGGGCTCTTCACAGAGCCTTGGTGCAGGTTCTCCGCAGACACACTAGCTCCTAGCCCTAATTACAGCCACTTTTTTCCCCGCCTTTGGCAGATCCAGCAAGAGGCATGTGCCTTAGTAATTACAGCAAAAGTCTGGAAGGTTTCATTTTTCATTTTCCTACTGATTTGTATTATTGACCCCAGCAAGCTGTTTAACACCTCTGAGAAATCTTCTACTTGGGATCAAGACCCTGGTTATGAGAAAAATCTCAGAGGCAGGGAGGGATTCCCTATAACCATCTCCTCAGTAGGGTCCAAACCCTTCTCTTGGGAAGAAAGGTCTGGAAATGAGATATTCAAAATGGCAAAGGTTGCTGCAGTGCTACCTTAAGAGCGTAATACATAGCAGGACATGAGCTTCATACTAACAGCTGTAGGCTGGACATGGCGCTTGCTGGATTCCTCTATGCACAGCATGGCTTTATACACCATTTGCCTAGCAGCAATGAAACATTATCACTGTGTTTCTTCCTACCTACAGCAAAGGAAAATTTAATCAAACATCCTCTTAGCCATTCGTGGTGTAACTTGCTGCTGGGAAGGCAGAAGCCTCCACCTTATTCCAAACTGGCATCTCCCAGGCCATGCGCTGACGTCTCCGGCGGGTGGCAGCCTCTGCCTGCTGCAAGGAAAGGCCTCCAGGCACAGAAGCGACTACCAAATACCTGCCGGGGACATACACTAAAACTCTTCAGTGGCTTTTAACTTCATATTTCTTAATTAAAATAAAATTTAAGGCGGGGGGAGGGGGGAGGGGAAATACCACTCTCAATAGTGTCGGCCATGGAAGAAATCTGAGATTGAGGGCTCCAGAGAAGTGAGAGTCCTTTCGGATTAAAACTCTACATTTTATATTTTATCTCCAAAAGGCTATAAATGAGGTTTGGGATTTAAAAAAGATTTCATATGATTTTGTAATTACCCAAGTTACTATTACCTGATTAACACAGGAATCCTAATAGTCTGTTACAGTTTCGTTTCTCCAGTTGTGGTTGTCATGGGGCTCGACACCTGTCACCTGTTCATTTACAGGCATTTTAATTAACCTACATTATGTATGCTTTTTTTTTCCCTTGGATTTAGTGCCTGAATTTCATATTAAAAAATAAAGTTAATAGCTACCTGAAGGAGGGTTGCTGCCAAAACACTCACAGTCGCTCCTGCCACATCCATTTATCAGTATGTGTTGCAGCAGCAGCTACCAGTGCTTAATTAGAAGTAGGGGATAGACTGAATTCTCCCTCGCAGCGCTCTAGGTCTAACGCTCAGCCTGACCCATACATAGTCTTGCATGGGGTGGCACATACAACTGGAGACCTGCGAAAGGTCAGTCACATTTGGACCCTTTTTGTGGTCCTCGTTCAGATAAAAATTCTATCAATTTTGCCTGAATGTTCACAAAAGAATCAAGCCTGCCACTTTGCAAAGAAAAACAGAGAAAAAGGAGTTAAATAGAAAGATTGGTGACAAAATGATATTCATACAGCCTCCTGCGACCTCTCAGAGTATGATATTTTCATGTGTTCTCCCCCATTGAACCTGAGCTGACCTAGCAAAGTGAGTCTAATAGCCTAGGTCAAACTATGCAGGCACTGGGGCCATGGGTCTTCTGGAGGAACATCCTTCCAAGTCCACCCTCCAGACTGGCCTCCTGCTGCTGAATGGTGGCTGACCTTGGAAGCGCATGGGTCACCAGCAACCTGGAGCACGTTCTGTTATAATTGCCAAAGCCCTCGTAAATATAAACTCAATTATAAGGACTTGGGGTCTCTAAGTGATAGCTAAGATGAAGCAGTTAAAGGATTTTGGCATTTCTCACAAGCCCACAATGATCTTGAAGGTTGACAGATGAAGAGGAGCCCTTGAAGAGATACAGCACAGGTGATTATGGCTCCTATCATCCACCTGGGCCATCAGCTCTCTGAACCAGCTCCTCCCCAGGGAACCCCTTCGGTTGGTGTAAACGCAGGAGTAGTATAATCTCCATGATGGCACTCGAAGGACAGCACCTAAACAGATGCTGTGTAATATCCTATAAATCTCCCTATGTTCTCCAGACAGCCAGGCTGGAGGACAGCGATCCCGAACCTCGCTCCGAACCAAGCCAAAACTCCTACAGGACGCGGAGCAGGGTGTCCAGCCTCTGAAAGACGCTGAGGGTACAACACAGCTGCCATGGAAACATCTGCAATTTAAGTAAGTCAGATAATCAACAAACACACAATCATCACTGAGAAACAGAAATTACTTGCTGGATGGGTTTGCACAGAGGCTCCTCCAGTCTGCAGCGAGCAGGGAAGCCACTCGGGGAAGTCTCTGTGAGCCGTGTTGCGCGCAGCCTGCTGCGCCAGGCTTCACGTGTGGAGAAGGGGTCAGAGAGAGCAAGCTCCTCGTCCCGCCAGCCTAGGGTTTCAGTAGGTTCATCACCAGTTGCTTGTCATTAGCGGCTAAGCGCAGGGCTGGGGAAGGGGCCCTCTGACAGCGCAGCACTTCCTCCACCGCCTCATGCCCAAAGAGCCATTGACACTTGTGCAGAGCTGTCCTGAGCCCCACAAGCACCTTCCTCCTGCCACGCTCAACCACGCGGGCCCTCTGCTCTTAACGGGATTGATAGTCCAGGGGAGCCTGCTTTGGCCCCACAGGAGGTCAAGGGCTTATTTTTGGCATCCCCCAAGCTTCTCAGGGAGCCATTGCCGGGCTCGTGGCTCAGACTCCCTCAGGGCTTGCACCTGGCCCTGCTCTGCTCCTTTCTCCCTCAGAGGATATTTCCCGCCAGCAGGGAGAACAACAAAGCCCCTAGTTCCCTCTCTTCAGAGGAGGGGGAGAAGGACGAGGAGGAAGAGGAGAAAGACGAGGAGGAGGAACTTTCCATCCCTGCGCTCAGCCCTTCTCCGTGAGGCAGGAAAAGGGAGGCGGCAGCAGCCGGTTGTTCCCGGCGCCACAGCTGACGGCGATCATCCAACGAGCAGGCGCTCCCAGGAGGCTGCCGCGCACAGATGGCCATTAGTTTGGGATGGCCGGAACAATCGTGGGGACCATGTTGCGACAACACCCACAGACTATCTGTCACCGTCCCCCGGGACACTTAAAGGCTGTTTACTTCATACAGTTAACTTGAACCATAAGCTTTTACAAGCCTCTCTGATACATTTTTAATCACGCGGCTCGTAAACCTCCACCATCTCCCACGCCGGCACGCGTTTGGGTCCCGGGCACGGCGCAATGCCAAGGGAGGCCAAGGGCCAATGCAGCCCCACGGTGCATGGCCGAGCACGGCGGGGCGCCGCCGGGCCTGGAGCCCCCAGCACTGCGGCTAGCTCCAGCGAGGGCAGCCTTGGAACCAACGCTGCTACATCCAAGCTAAGCCAATGGCTTCTTTGCCAGGCTTCTTTGTTCCTTCCAAATAATACTGCTGCAAGCTAAAATGATACTTTTTTAATGGCTGGTGCATCATTTGGAAGGGTTTTTTTTGTGCTTTTTCAAGTGTTTTTCAAGCTCTGCATGCTTCGCTGCTTCCAGCACCATCTTTCTTCCAGAGATGGCAATCGCTCTTCACACAGAATGAACGCTTTCAGAGTTCATAAGCTCTCAAAAAAAGCACCTCGGAACAACAGATCTCCTGGCCCTTTCCTAACAAGGCAAACTGCAGTCCCCATTCCACAGGTCACCTCCCAGGGGAGACACTCCTGGCCACCCAAAGCCCCCAGTGCCAGTCGCAGAACCAATGACCCTGAAAGCTGCCCTCCAGAGCCAGCCCTAGGGAAGCAGAGCCAGACACCAACGCTCCCGTCAGTAATTGCCCAGGGAATTTTATCATGGAGGCACTGGGAAAAGCATTGACTTTACCCAAGGAGGAGATGTGGGCCATGGGGTCGCACAGAGCCACTTCTGCTGCCAGTATCATGGCCATAAATCTAAGCAATTCCCACACAGAAATCCAAGATTTGCCCCGAGCAAACATTTTGGTCGTGCTTTGTTGTCATTTTTTCATCCTTTAATTGGCTCTTTGGATAGAATATGTAGCCACAAATGGATTTGTTTAATGCTTCCTTTGCCACCTATAAACCTGGTTTTGCTTCTGTCCCTTAGCCGTGTGAGATCATCTGCCACCTTTGCTCAGGATGAGGTAGCAGGGGTTAGAGGTCTGAGTACCCACTGGGGAAACTGCAATGCCCAGGCTTTGCTCAGGGACCACGGGCAGAGGAAAATGGGACCGGGGCTTAGCTCCCCATTCAGACATCTGGAACGAAAACACCAACCAACTAGAAGGCGAGCAGGATGCAGAAGAAACAAAAACATTGAAAATTTTAAATGCTAAAATCAAGGAGTGCCAATAGTATTATGGATGTATTTCTGAGCAGTTGTATTAGTGGGGGAAATAATTTTCCTGCCCCTTGCAGAAAAATTACACAAAATACATAGTTGCTATAGGAATCTACAGTTTATCTTACTAGCACAAAAACATCTCCAGTTTACCAAAATATTGGTTGTCACGAGAATTCCCTGCAAATTTTAAAATACAAGAATCATTTATATTTTGCTGAGGAGCTTCCATTTTGCATTTTCTATTCTTAAAGCCCATCACAGATTTGTCCTAGAAAGTAATTTGAAAACATAGGTTCTGGAATCATTCAAATATAAAGAAGCATCAGACAATACTCAGATTTACTTCACTTGGCTCTGGCTCACATGTTGCAAATGTGAAGTGCAAGAATCCCTACTGGGCAACTCCTTTGCTTTAGCCATGTGGCAAGACATGCAAAGCCCCTTCTGTCTCAGTTGTGTTTCTTAAGGCTAGAGAGGCCGCAGGATTAGGCAGCATTTCATTTGATACGCTATGGAGACGCCTGCACCTACAGAGACGCAACAGCCCCACACCCAGGTGCACGACTTGCACAGCTTGCACAGCCCTGCACAGGTGCCAGCATTGCTCCCTGTTCCCACACAGCACAATGGTTCCCCTTGCTTCACAAACCGGAATACCAAAGGACACTGAGAAACCATGTCGGCAGCAGCGGGGCGTCATGCGCCGAGGCCGCCCACCAGCAGGCTGGCCGCTGCCATCTCCGTTGCTTCCCTGCTCCTCTGTCTGTGCGTCCATTTCCCTCTTCTGAAACTGTGCAATCAGGTCAGGGACTATCTTTGTTTTATGCAGAGGACCTACCAAAAGGCGTGTTCATCCAACCCTGGGAATCCAAGGATGGGCACTAATCCAAGCAGCGGTGAAGGGATGTGAAGTGAAAGGCGTGAAGACCTCCTGAGGGGTTGCTGCAGAGGCCGGGAGCTCTGTGCGCTGGGGCAGCAGCCCAGGTCGATACGCGGCAGTAAGAACTTGCCCTGCCAAGCTGAAATTCAGGAACCCACATTGGCAACCTACCTGCAGGCCTCAGCGTAACCAGCAAATCCACAGCAGGGGTGAGGGGGAAGGCAGTTCTTCCCAGGTCTTTTCACCCCTCTGCCACCAGCCCTCGCTTTTCCTCCTCCGTGAGACTCCTTCCACCTAATAGCAAAGTTTAGGGCCTTGTTTTCCGGAGACAAATACCAACACAGCCAAACTCCTCCTGTCCCAACCTGCATAGTTAAGAACACGTTGCCCAGTGTAGGAGTCAAAAGGAAAGCAACATGATTAATGGAAATGTGCCTTGCTCACTCGTGAGCGCTCTATAGTCCCTCACTCACGCACGTACATAAACTTTTACAGCTTGGGCTACTTAAGATCTTATCCAGACAATCCATGCAGGGTTATAAACTATGGGAGGAACCCTCAGGCAACAGGGTCCCTACATTAGCAGCCATTCTTATTGAACAATCCTATTGATACTCATCAATCATTTACTTGAAAAGAAGAAAATGTATTAAAAGGGACTGCAGGGAATATATCGTCCCATACTGATAAATTGTTAAAAATTAATGAACTAAAGCAACTCTGAAGGCAGTGTAAAGCAAACTACCATCAAACCCCAAAACAGCGGAACAAACCACAAAATCACCAAAAGCTTCAGAAAAGCTCTTACAGGTTTGGTCTATGTTGAAGACCCTTTGCCCACTCTGGCCTGTTGTGTCTTTGTCTACTAGTGTAGAAGATATTTCAGGTCCAAGGGGTCTTTCCCTGATATTTTGCATTTCAGACACAGCATCACTTCTTAGTTGCCCTGGAGGGCAATAACAAAGACGTCCGCAGTTTTAAATTCCGGTTCACTGGGGAGTCTTGACCCGCATCCTTAACTTGGTGGAAAGCGAAGGATTTTCTCACCCTTCCCTGTCCTCCAGGACGTCAGGCTGTGCTGCGCAGAGCGCAGCCCCATACACAGTGAGGCACCAGCTCTGCGCGGCTCTGGGTAGCTCTGCTCAGCGGAGCCTGTTGCAGCTGTGGGCGCAGAGATCAGGGATCCTGTCATTCATTGCTGCAAACAGTCCTTGTCACACTATCTGCTACGTCTTTGCCGATGTCATTGCTGACGATCAAAAACATGTTTGTTGAATTTATACATTTAATCCGAGTCAGGCTTATCCATCTCTCCTCTTAAGAAACTGGTTGTGATTACTGCCCACTTTGCCATTGTAAATGGAGGTGACAGACAACTCCTTCACTTGCCTCTAAGGTTACACGAAGGATGATGCTGTTTTGCACGCTCCGCTCCACGCTTTACTTGGGAAGCTCTGTGAGGACCCGGCCCACGCGTGCCCAGGCCGCGCTCAGCAGCGCCCCAGCAGCGCTCCCCAACGGGGCGGCCCCGTGGAGCCGTGCGTTCCCCTGCGGAAAATATTTACATGCTGCTAGTGATAAACCCCACGTTGATAAAACAGAAACTCATGTTCCCACCTTTCATCCCTCTAGTGAATACAAAAAACACAAACAAAAAAAAAAACAAGAGTTTTTTTATCAAAACAAAAGATTTGGTTCTGAATATGATTATGAAAATAAAGGTATTTTGCAGACAGACAGTTTTTTCTCTCACTCCTGCTGGCTGTTTTGAGGGAGAGAAAAAAAATCCTCTTCACTGCATGACAAGTGTATGCTCTATTTTTTTAATCTAAATAATGCAGACTTCCATTTTCATTTGCTGCAAGAAATGGCAAAGTTTTGCCCTAAATAAAATTATTCCAAATCCAGTGAAATCTGTTTACAGGCTAGTCAAGGTTTTCACAGTCAACGTTTAACTAAAATACATTTAAAAACAGATTGTCCCCTTCCCTTCTACAGAGAACGGCCCAGTCCCAACCTCCACACATTCATGGAAGAACATGAAAAACCTTGCAGGCTGAAGAGGTGAAATTGGAAACATTCACATGAAAAATCCCTCTCTCCCCTCCCCCCCAATAGCTGTATTTACGTGCACATATGTGTCTTTGTGCATACTACATCATTTGCACTAGAAGATGCACAGATTGACTTAATTTTCAGCTACTCACAGATGGTAACTCCCCATCCTCGCTCCCACGAATCATTTAAGCCTTATTCTGAAGCCTCCCAAATAAGACTGAAGTGCTGGAAGGAGCCTGGGGCTTGCCCCTTTACACACAGGTGAAATCCACCTAAATTCCTCATTATGTAGGGGAAAAAAAAAAAAAAAGGTGCCTATCTAATAAAATTAATAGCAATAATAATACTTTGCATTTCTAAAATGCCTTGCAGCTCAGGAACTCAAGGCTTGATAATTAATGTCTCTTTAATTTTATTTCTATCGTTTAAAGATCCAGTGGAACAAAAAGAAAATAGAAAAAGGCCTATTAACGGAAGCTAGCCAGAGTGCTTCCAACAGGAGCGGGTTACGGTGCGGGATCTCGGCACAGACAGGTGGACACTCCACATGTCCGCACGGTGCCTACAGCAGCGCGCCCTCCACTCGCTGCTTGTTCGGGGAAATTAGGCAGTTGTGTCTAACTGTAATGAGGTCATGAAGGGTCTGATCTCCGCTGGGATTTAATTAACTCTGAATCTTATAAATATTGTGCTGAATTATGGCTACATTTGCAAAGAGGTTAGACTTGAGCTGGACCAGAGCCGTTTACCAAAAGGGCTAAAAAACAAAACCGGGGAGTCAAGACCCTTCAAACAATGTTTTTCTATCACAGCACTGGCTTATTTGATCTGGGCCTGGAAATACCTTTCAGGGGAAGCAGGTGGAAAGGGAAGGGGGAAAGAGGCTCTATTTCAAACGGGCTTTCTAGATAACTTCAAACAGACTAACAGAAGGGCGGTTTGCAGCCTTGAGATAACCCGTTCCTCCAATGGCCTTATGCTTGGGAAAAGGAGATTGTATCAAATGCACACACAGCTATCAAGAAATCTTTTCCCCTCTTTTATTTTTATTATTAAAGTAATGCTAGACATAAAGCAACAGTGCTGGGCAGACCAGAGTGACTAAAATGACGAAGGCGGAGGTGATATTGGGACTGGCGGGAGGCTCTACTTCAGTGCAAAGTGGCCTTCAGTTTTCTTTCCTAAGATTCTGGCTCCAGTTTGATCCCAGCAGGACTCCCACAGTTCCTGAGGAGACCCGAGCAATGAGGAAGGGCAGCTGAGCAGGCACGGGCCCTGCTGTCCCTCCATGGCCTGGGCAAACACCCCGGCGGCGCTCGTCCTTACCCAAGGCACAGCCGAGAACCGCGCAGCCTCTGACAGGCAACTGTACAAGCTCTGGTGCCGCTGCCAGCAGCTCCACAAGCCC
>NW_010577575.1:289727-312227 GCF_000705375.1 Tinamus guttatus | reverse complement strand
GAAAAGAGAGAAAAAGAAAAAGCTAAAAAGAAAAGAAATAAAGGAAAGAGAGAGGCTGGAGGAATGCAGAAAGGGTCAGCCCTCACCTGATACTTTCCTCTCCTCCGCACTTCATAAAGTTAAACTCCAGCTGAAATTTATTGCTGTGGAAACGAAAGTTAACTGCATAATCAATAAAAAAAAATCCAATCACAGTCTATGGTGGAGCAGCACGGCATGTAATAAAAGCCTTGCTTACAAGGATCCTGACCTACTTGGTAGCTGAGGTGCACGGTGGACACGAAGTCACACGGCTGCGAACGCGGTGTCAGGCCGGCCTTCACAGCACATGCAGGGACGGTTTCCCACCAGTGGGAAGGGAAAAGCACAGGCAGGGCAATAAAGTCTGAGCTGAACCTACTAAATCAGCTCACAACAAGCATCGCTTCAGTGCTAGGCAGCTTCCCCAGCACTACGGGTGCTCACGATCCTGGTACCTCTGGGAAAGGCACTTCCTGTAGTGCAGATCTAGCTTTATAAGGCGGAGAGATTTCTCTGTGTTTCTATTTCCCACCTTTTGTCCCAGTGGAGCTTTTGCTGTCCACAGGAGCTATGCCCAGAAAACCCACCAGCTGTTTCAAACACACAGACGTCCCATGCCGAGGCTGGGAGGCGGCAGTGCAGGATCAGCTTTGGTGGGATATGTGTAGAGCTCTGACCCAGAGGGGAATGTGGGAACTGCCCGTGCGGCTCAGCACAGATGGGGTTGGCAGCTTTCAAACCTAGCTCTGCCCCTGGTTTCTCAGGGGACACCAGGGAAGTCAGAGCAAATTCACAGATGCAATAAATTTGCCCCAAGTGGCACAAAGCAGATAAAGCTAAACCTTAAAACTCCTTGGAAGTTTAGTTTAGTGGCATCACCTAGTGATGAAGCCAACTAGAAATCACTGGCACTTGGTATCTTCACTGTCCTTCTGTCTTGATGGGTTTTATTCTTAAAGATTCGCCTGGATCAGCGGCAACAAGCAAATGCACTGTGGACACAAAGAAACTGTAAAAAGCTTTCCAAATTTTCATCTGATCTTCTCTAAGTATTAAAAAGACGACAATTGCCAAAAAAAAAAAAAAAAGCAATCTGTCTCTTCTTTTTGTATGTCTTTTATCCCACAGTATCTTTGCTGTGAGTGGTTTGTGGTTAACCGAGCAGCAAGAGAGCTGCTTTCCCAAACAGCGCAGATCAGTCACGGTACCAACGGCTACTGCTGCGCCAGATTGATGAGTGACTTCCATTGCTGGTGGTTTCTTCACGGAAAACAACTCCTTTTTCCTATCGGGTCACCGTGGCTACTCTTGGAAGCGACACTGAGGGGAACAAGCAAAGCTAAACCCACTCCATCTATCTTGGCTCTAAAATGCACTCCAGTTTTTCCCACTGCGTCTAAAGCCACACATCAACTCAGGCCCAGCCTCAGCATGTCCAACCTTCCTCCAAGCCCTCCTCCAAATTCAGAAAGCCTCTTCTAGGCCTGGAAGATACTCAGCTGCCACCAGCACCCACTTTCTGCTCCCTCAGGACAGTCTGTTCCCAAGGCAGCCTCGTGGGTTGCCTTGGGAGGAGACAAGGAGATGTGCAGCCTTGAGGGCTGCCTTTCTCCAGCAAGGAGCTGAGAAGAAGAGGTGGCCTTGGTGTTTCTGGGGGCAGAATAGCACCTCTATTGCCTTGCAAAGGTCGTGAACTGAAGTTCCTTGACCTAAACGTCTAGCTAGCTCCTTGGAGCTGAAGAGGCTCTTACTAGCCAACATGCTCCAGAACGAACTCCAGAAGGCTACAGGGGAAGGAAGGGGTGGCAGTCTCAGGGCACAATCTAGACATCAGACCACAACAGCAGGAGCAAGGTGGTATTTTCCTTTCTCCCGGGCAGCTCTCCAGCACTTTGGCAGCTCTTCGTAGCCAACTCGGCTTTCTCCTCTCCTGATGCAGCCACAAGCTTGGTTCTCCAACCTAGACTTCCCAGCAGGAAGGACATGCTGCATTAGGCGGCAATGCTGACTCTCCCTAGACAATTCAGAGTAACATTTTGCAGACCACTATCCTGAGATGCCTGTGGCAACACACAGTATGCAACATGAGGGCATCGGCGAGGCACAGGTAGCGCGTGGAGATCATCCAGGAAGACTGCGCTCAGGTAGATCCACCAGCCTGGATGCATGCAGGACCTTGGTGCACGTGCCAGGGCCATTCGGGCGCAGACTGGGCAGCTACCGAGGCTCCTGGGAGAAGAGAGAAGGAGCAGCGTGGTCTTGGATACCTTCCTGGACACAACAGCCATGCAAGGGAAGGGAAGATGAGGGCTGGGGATGCAGGAATTGCATCCATGCTCCCATTAGACTGGGTCCCTTCCTTCCTCTGTCACCCTGCCAGGCAAAGCTGCCTTGGGTTCAACAGCAGGCGAAAGCACCAAACCTGCGTCGTCTCTGCACTCCACAGCAGCATTCCTGGATGCAAACATTAGCACTTTACCCTAACCCAATTAATACCTAGTGTTCAGTCGCAGCACTGATTAACATGTTGTTCACAGTGATTAAAACATTTCTTCTCGATTGCCATACAGTTAAACGCTTGCAAGAGAGCTACAGTTAATGGGATCCAGGCGAGGTTGCAAATCGCTCCTGTCACTCGGGGAGGGGAAGGAGAAACCCCAGCCTTTTTCCCTGCTTCTTCCTCTTCCCTTAGAGTTGCTAATTAAGGGCTGACTTTTGGGGGCAGCGAAAGAGGGGGGAGGAGGATGGGGAAAAAGGAGCTTTAGGTAATTGAAAGAACCCAATTCACGCAAGCGCCCGACTGGTGCTAACCTACATCATTAAAGTTGCCAGCTAGCAAACATCAAACACAGGCCAGTATTAATGAAGCAGATGTATTAATTTCCGATTTCTGAGAAAGCTGAGCAACCGGCTGCCTCGCTGGCTTCCTCCGTCTCGCACGCGCTCTCCCCATCTGACAGCACTATTAATGATCTTTAATGCCCCACAGGCACTAATGGGTCCCGCTGGGAGTCCAGAAATATTTTTTTGGGGGTTTTAAAAAAAAAAAAAAAAAAAAAAAAAAAGGAAGAAAGAAAAAAAAAAGGAGCCCTCTGCTCCTGGGAGCAGGCGCTTGATCAGCCGCTTCCCCTGTGGAATAGCACAACAGAATAATAAATGACAGCTTCGCGATTAAATCAAGCCTTCTGCTCTAAGTGGCAGCGAGTGTGTGATTGTCACTAACAACCCCGCGCTTGTTAACAGCGCTGGGGCAGGAGCGACCAGCCGCCACCCTGCGTCCCCCAGCCCATCCCCGCGCATCTGCACCGGTCGTGCCCAGGCAGGGGCTATTGCCACTGCTGTAAATAACTCCTGTTGTTCATGTAGTGAAAACCTGGGGGGAGAAGGTCAGGACAAGGGGGGGACAGGAAGGGGCCAGCCATGCGGCGCCGCGCTGGGCCGCGCTCGCACCCCAGCGTCCGCCCTCCTGCCCGAGCCACCGCCGCGCTCCCACTGGGCTCAAAGGCAGCACTCGGAGCCTCGGGCTCTTCCCCACGCACCAGCAGCACCAATTATCCAAGCAGGATAATTATTTTTCTTAGCCGAGAGGAAAGGTATGCCGGCTCCCCCGCACGACCCTGGAGAGCACCCGGCTGCTTCGCTTCAGCGGGGAGCAGGGACAGGCACGGCCACTTGTTATTGCGGAGCTTTACGTTCAGATGGGAAGAGATCAAGGATAAGGCTTTGGACTCCGACATTAGCTGTCCAGACATTTTCATAATGCCAATAACATTTGGAATTTCATCTATGAAATTACTCATATCTTAAGCATTTTAGATTTATGCTCTAGACGCAGATAAAGAGGCTTTTTGACTCCATCACAGAGAAGAAAGGAACCGATAGGGAGCAGGGCTGGGCAATAAAGAAAATAAATAAATCACGAACACTGACTTTGCTCAAATCAGTCTTTTAAACACCGGACTCCCCATTTATCCCTAGATGAAACAGAGATGCACAGTTTAGCTATAAATTAGTTCCATGTGATGAATGGAATAGGGCTTTCAGTTTTAAATATTGCTATTTTAATCTTTTTTAACTTTAGGAACAGGCTGCTGGTTTGGCGAGGAGGCGCAGTGCTGAGCACAAACTTTCTGCGCTTACACACACGCACAGAGCTATTTATTATGTTTCTCTTCTGCTCTCAGAGTTTGGCAAAATACCCCAAAGACCTATAATAAACTCGTGATTTCTTGGAGGAACAATTTAGGTTATTTTTAAATGTAGATCTTAAAAAGTTGTAGGATTACTGGCTGGGAAGATATCAATCAAGTGATTCAAAATGTCCATTCTCCTCGTATGAGTGATGGATCCTCTTTCTTCTTGCCTGTCTTCTCCTCTTTTCTGTGTCACTCACACATCCCGGCTGCTATTCACACTTCATTCACAATCCTCTGCACCTATAATCTCTGTTATTTTGCTGTCGACTCCTCATGCCTCATTAGGCATGTTTGACACCTGCACCTAATACCTTTTCACTAGCAATGCAGGACAGCTTTTGACAAGAACAGATATTTTCCACAATAGCTTTAAAGAAGGTCTTGGAGTGTGTACCTTGCGTATTTTATGGGGTTAACGTGATTTTTTCCTCCGTATTCAATAAACTTACATCTTATTCCGCTCTCCTTGTTAGACGCACCGTGTTCTCTTTCCAAGAGGTTAGCAGCGTGTGCAATGTCTGCAACAGGCAGAAAGAGTACGAAAAAAGCAGCAATTTGGGCCAGTGGGGCCTGAACTGAGTACCCAAAGCAAAGCAAATGAGTGCAGAGATATGTGTCTATTCTAAAGTAAAACAGACCTAATTAAGACAATAGTTTTTTTCTTTATATAGTTATGCCTGACTTTACTCCTCTCAGAAAACTATCCTATTAATTAGGCTTGAACTACTTAAAATAGAGCACTAAATTACTAGAGTTCTTGGGCTAATAAATTACTGTACCACTCAAGAGCATCAAACTGATTCTTTTGGGACTGGAGCTTCATTTGTTAAAGTGCAATGAATACTTGCTCAACATCATAAAAGAGTTAAAATCATTCTAAAAGCTACGGGGTCACAGAGAGTCAAACATGATCCTGCACGCCCTTCGTTTAGCCACGTTAGCGCTAATTGTACAACTGTCCTGTGGGAAGCAACAGCCCCAAATAACACTCACACGTAGGGAAACGTTACCAACACCCAGGTACCATGTGCCAGGGTGCCAGGACAAGCGTGAAGAAAGGTTGAAAAGGCAACTTTGGAATACTGATGATTCCCACCACCCCCACTCCATGGAATCCAACACTGGGAGCGCCGCAGTCGCTCCATGCGGCTGCTCCTCCGGGAGGCCGCCCCTGCTCCTGGCTCGCACAAAGGACACTATCTGCTCCCCACAACTTGGGTTATGTTTGACCGTCCTCCCGTGACAATTAAATCCTGATAGGAGGTGGGCAGCAAGGCACAGGGTGAGGAGGCACCGTGGCGGCTGTGGGAGCAGCTGGAAGCCCGAGATAACGCAGCTTGTCAGGCCGCTGTCACACGGCCGCCTGCATAATGAGGCACAGGGGCAAAGGAAAAAAAAAGCCCTTTCATTTGTTATCAGGCAAAATCTCCAAGAGATGCATCGCTTAGAAGTGGCCTGACTAATGGTCAAGTTCTAGAGGCTGCAGATGGGATGTGGAAAATACACAGCAGCAGCCAGGCCCTGGCTCCGCCAGCCTCAGCCGCGAGCAGCCGGATGGAGCGCGCAGGCGAGCAGAGGCCTTCCTGCCGAAGCGGCCCCTCTGTGGCTGCGCTGCGCAGACGGTTTCGAGCACAGCGGTGGCCAGACGCACCTGTTGGGACGGCTGCTGTCAGGGCTCTCCCCCTCGCACCTCTATGAAAAAATCTACCTACAAACATGCATGGAGTCTTCCTTGGCTTAGGATTCACTCGAGCCACTTCAGCTGCAGGAACTGCACAAAAGATTGCTCCCAATTTATACCATTGCCAGAAAAGACTCAGATCCATAAACCTTTTGAAATATGGAAAGTACATTCTTGCAAGGCATCTTTTGTTGTTGTTGTTTTTTTCTCCTTCCAGAAAGGCACCATGTTTGCAACTCCATTTTCCCAGTGCTGGCAAGAAGATGCCACAGTTCCGGTGGATCAGCATGGACAATCAGACAGACGCCTTGCGCTGCATTGTAGGAACTGTAGGATGGGGGACCCATGATCCAGCAAACACAAGATGTGTCTACCAGGACGGACACCAAGGACAGCAGCCCCCACCCAAAGGCAAAGGCAGCTACCAAACTGCACACGGAGGGAGCTGCTCCTCACCTCCATTGCGCTGAAGACTGATGACACCCAGTCCCTCAGACTAGCAAAGGGCAAAAAGATGCTCTTAAGCAGCCTTCTCCCCAAAAGAGGTTTTGGGCTGACACCATCAAGGCAGGAAGTCGACCACCAAAGCTCTCACCGATTTCTTGCCATGAGACACCAGGCACCAGGACACAAAGTTCTCTCAGATTCACATCTTTCCGTGTGTCTGTTCAAGCGACCGGTACAGCGTCGCAAGGAACAGCCCTGTGCTCCGAGCTCCTGAGGGACGGGGAGCAGATGGGTAACTTGACTTCCACCAGCAGGATGAATCACCATTAAATTGGTTTTGACAGGTAAAACCGGTACCTAAGAGATGAAGGAGAGAGGATGCAGCACCAGAGATGCCCAGGATTGATCCTGACCTTTCTCGAAGCAACACTAGCACCGCACGCAGACCGTGTCTGGGCAGTTAAAAGGCCAGGTGATGCTGAAGGAATTTTTTTCTTCCCCTTGCCAAATGTTAATTTGCACTGAACAATTCACTGGGATTTTACAAGGCTCTCAGCATTCCACAAAAACCTCCTTCATGCCTTCAGTGAATTGTGAAAACTAGTTTTGATGATTTAAAGGGAATCACATGTATTACTGCTTCTGTCCTCTCTCCTTTTCTAAAGACATCGGAGGTGCTCAGGTGATGGTGATGTCTCGCTCCTCTCTATACATTCCTCACGTTGCTCATTTCCACCACCCCACCTGGGTTCCAAGCCACTCCCTGTCCCGAGCCTTTGCCCATCTCCATGCTGCTGTTCCACCTTGAAGGGGGCCCTGTCTCGCTGAGCAGAGAAACAGGGTGGACATCTCCAGACAAGAGCACATGCACCTATAAAGCTATTGAAAAGCAGAAAAAGAACTTGTTCGATTCATATGTGCCACATTCATTTTTACAAGCAGCAAAAACTAACTTTATTTTAAAACTGTTTTTTCCCTTTATATCTTTCTCACCTTTGAAAAGTGTATATGGACTTAAATTCTTTTTTTAAGTCACTAGTGCAGTGTTTCCACACAACCCAATTACAAAACCGAAAGGCAGGTACTAGCTCACAGATCCCTAATTCATATTTCCTACCAGAACTCTGCCCCTGCCCGGCCATGTGATGCCCTGACTCTCCAGCACCTTCCAGCTAAGCCACATTGAATAAAAGTCTTTCAATTCCAAAAAAAAAAAAAAAAAAAGATAAACTATGTGAACCTGCCAAACTGGTAACTACCTACTAAAATCAACCTGTCAACAGGGTATGAGACAACTACAATGTGCAAAGTTACACAGTTTAACACCGCTTAAAAGGAGGAAAGAAAACCTCCTTTGCTGCAATGCAGCACGGCTGGCGCCGTGCTCCCTAGGCGGCCAGGGCTCGGACCCACGTCCCCACGATGGCCAGTTGCACTGAGTTGATGAAGGAGTCCCAAAGAAGCATGGGCAACCCAAGCCTCTCCCGTCGCTCTTCCATCCTTTGCTGTCCTGGGCAGCTTGGAAAGAGCCTGTTGGACCTTCCCTCTCTCCTCTAGACCTGACTTGACCTACAGGCCTGACAGAGAAACCAGGATACTGGAAACACTGAGCAGCTTCTGGTCTTCTTGCCCAGGTAAACTCCAGGTGAAGAGCGGGAAAGGGAGAAATGCAGCCCTATCTTGGGTGCTGAAAGCTTAGGGAAGAGGCACCAGGCAGGGCCTTTCTGGCACAGACAGCCTGCAAAACGTCCCCAACCTGGACAACGAAGGGCACACCTCGTTCCGCGCTGCTGAGCATCCTGCCGTGACCACGGCCGCCCGTCAAGCCTTCCGAGCTCCTGCACGGGCTCTGGCCCCTTGTGTGAATTCACCCTGCTCACGCCGACAAGCGTGCTCCCGCCTGGCGTGGGCAGCGCTTCTTAGCGGCACGGGGTGGCTGCTCTGCTCTGCTCCGCACGCAGGGGGCTTTGCTGCTCCGCGGAGCTCTCGCGCCCACTGAGCCCCTTGCTGAGCAGCGGGGCCGCACGTTGCCTCCTGTCAATGCATGGGGCCTTCGGAACCCGGCGCGCGGAGCCCGTCAGCAGGGGATGCCATGAGAGGAGCCCCACGCGCTCCAACAGCAGCCGCTTTGCTCTTCCTCATAAAGATGAGACATGGGGGTTTAATCAACCAACACGCATGAGTGAGAACCTCCCTCTAAGACATGGAACGGGGAGTGCAACAGGGTGTGAGCAGCACCCACCGTGGAGACGGCCCTGGGTGAGCACGAGAGCCGCCGAGCAGCGGGGCTGCCGTGGCCACCGCGCGCAGCGACCCCTCCTGCTCTTACTTCAGTTTTTTCCAGGCCACTGCACTCATTGCCGGTACTTGTCAAGGCTCTGGGAAGTGCAAAGACTCCTCTGTTTCCACATTCTCCTGATTTTGGGTAGTAACCTGCCCTCGGCCCATGTAATTTTTAGCACTGAGCAAGCCTATGGACGCGCTGCAGGTGACCCCACGTGCACAGAGCTCTGTCCTCCCCGCTCCGCGGCAAAATAAGGCACCAGCCGCAGCAGCGCCCATGTCCAGACGCTCTGGGGGCGCTGGCAGCTCCGCAGAGCTGGCCCAGCAGTCCTCGTTTGCAGTGGGGTCTCATCAGAAGCACGAATACTCCCCTCGTATCTGGCACACATCGTTGCCATTCTAATTATTCACACGTTTTGGCAAGCATTATGGTGTTCCCCTACCAAGCTCCCAATCCCTGCAGATCAGTTAAAATAAATGAAAGAGAGAATCAAAAGGCACTTAAAAATTCTACCGTTCTCTAAATGGGCTTGAACGGGCTCCAAATTATCAGCGATTGCAGTTGACTAGCACTTAAAATTAGGCCCTCCCTCTCCTACACACCTCACCTTTCCCTTTCTTAAACAAACTACCTATGATGCCGACCCCTGGATGTAGCAAAACGCCAAAATGAATTAAAAAAAGAAACAATGCATGAAAATCACCCATATTCAGTAACTACTGCAAAACTACACCCTGTAGTTGTGGAGCTATTAACCACAACAGGAATGGATCATAGTGCGGTTGAACAGAACAGGACAACTTGGGAAGGGGTGGTGAGAACCCAAGTTTTCCTTTTCTTGTTATTTCTGTATGGAAAAGATATGATCCAGTGCTGCAGAATGAGTGGGCAATTCGCCAAAGAAATGTAGCACTGAGATCTACCCCACCGGCAGTCATTAGAAACGCACATTCCCTCCTTTAGCACCTTCCCTGTCTGCCGTGTGTATTAAACAGCTGCAGAACAGACGTCCTCTCTTCATTCGCCCTTTCCATAGGCAGGTCCCTTTCCATAATGCTCTGAAAACCACTTCCAGCCCCCCCCCAGCCCTCCATTGAGGGGCTGCCGGTAGCTATTTCCTTCTATCCACTCAAGTCAACCTTGTCCCCCTTAGCCTCGTCCTAGCAGCCTCTCACTCTTCCTTGCATAAAATTTTCTGCTCCAGCTGCTACCTGTGACCCTATAAGCAGGTCTGGGAATAAACTAACCTCTCCCCATCACGTAGTCTAGCATTTAACGTCTCAAAGCCAGCTTTCTGCTGGACCTTGCATCCTTTAAGGCATGCAAACACACTTGCATGGTCATACTTTCATATTTCACTAAGATATTTTTTTCAACCGACTCATTTAAGACAGAAAGGGCTGCTTTATAAGAAGAGAGATTTCCTTCTCCCTCACTTACTCCCCGGTGCTGGGTATGACTGAGATACTTTATTACGGCGCCGGCATCGTACCAACCCAAACTGCACCCACACACGTCTATTCAGCAAAACCTCCGACCATTCCCGCACCTCCGTGTGCTGCGGAAGCGCCAGAGGAGTGAAAATGTTGACGTTTCACACATATGAAATTACACAGGACAGGTCAGCACCTCCAAACGACGCTTTCTTAGGTGTCACCGTGGAAACCAGCCAAGATAAATCTCCCTGTCACTAGCACGGGTCTTGGAGTGACACTCATAGTAAAATCCAGCTCTAAAAGGAGAGAGGAAAATGCTGCTCAATGCATCTGTGAACCTGACACTGGTAAAAAGGTGTGGTTGGCTTTTGTGTGGTTGGCAAAAGCAAAGGGCTTATTTCCTATTTGATGCTAATCAATGGGGTATTGTTAAGCTCATTAGGAACATGCAGATTTATACTGCAGGCCTGTACGGGGCTGTTCCACGCTTCAGCTTTCGAGGAGGTGCATGTGTCCACTGCATGGATGTAGCGCTAAAGCAGAGACTCTGGGCACTGAAGACTTGATAGATGTGCATCCCTGCAACACGGCTCGTGTGAGTGGCCCCAATACCCCTGCTGCCAGGAGACGCCAGCAGGCTCCAGCGTAGCAGCTGCATACGAGTACGGCTTGCTCTTTGGTCTGGGGAAATAAGGGACGACCATTCGGCCTCCAGCAGCTCACACAAGGCCAGCAAAAGCCACGCAGATGCGGGGTACCCTCCACCTTGTGCTCCGGTTAATACGAGGACGTGAGATGGCGGGACCACAAGTTTGAGATGTGAGACAGCACAGACATGGGATAAATTATCAGAGAACAACATTCCTCATTCATGAAGGTAATCAAAACATTATGGAGACTTCAACTCTCCTTTTAATGCGCACTAGATTTTGCATAATCTTTTATAAACCCTTCTTTGGCAGGAGTGTTTTTAAATGGCTACTAATAGGACAAAGTTATCTAGGACATGTGTATCAAGTTTGAGCTACAACGGATTTTTAGTGAAGATACGTTAATGACTTGTATTTATATGGTAGCTCAAAGTGCTTCCCAGGTATTGACGAACTGAAGCCTCATCACAGCAGGTCTGTGTTAATAAACCCTATTCACAGGTGGAACTGCAAACTCTGTCAAGAGATATACAGAGATTAAATGATTTGTTTAGGGTCACCGAGTCACCAATAGCACCCTGGAGCCACATGCAGCTCCTCTGGCTAGAACCGCACACACTGCTCTCATTATAAGTGATCAGCCACGAAAGCAAACATTTCTAAAGCCTGGCTTTCCTTTACGAAATAGCTGTAGCATTTATTGGCTACAAGACCAAAAATTCTGCTCTAGTTTTTCTTCATTAAATCCTGTTTAGTCTGTAAATAAGAGTAAATAAATAAAAGAAAGAACTTGGCCTACCAAATGGCAGTTTATTTTTATTCTCTGTGCCAGGAACAAGGGCCGTCTTTTACCTGGCCTGTGATGTGACGAACGGATGTGAGTTGGAAAAGTCTATGGCCTGCAATGGGTAAGAGGTTGCATCTCCATTGGCTTAAAGCAAGACAACTTTCTGTCACAAAACATTCTTTCAGTAACAACAATGTACCTGTCATGCTGTCACGGTGGGAAACCGGGGAAGAAGGGAGAAAAAAAAAATCTTGTACCATTTGATTAAAATAATGCTCTCTCCTATCATCCTAAAACATGGAGGAACATGGAGTCAAGCAGAGGTGTTTGCACCATTCCCCACCACCACATGTCTTGTAAATACAAGAGATGATAAAATTGAGGGAGATTAATAACAGCATGAGGTGCTCTGGAGCTTTCCAACAGCCACGTAAGGGCAGGCTTAAGAGTGACCAAAGCGAATCTTGGCCTGGCTATAAGCTGAGACCACAGGAGGCCATTGACTCTCTGGGCCGCACGCAGGGTCTGAACCCACACGCACGTGGTATCTGGTGAAGTCCTCGCTATCTAGAGCTGCCACAGAGAACTCCCGGGAACACACGCACCACTGCGGCCAGACTCTCCCAGACACAACTCTTCCAAATAAGGCAGAGCGGCGTCTCTGCGGCGGCAGAACTCCAAGCAGCGCGTGCGATTCTGTCATGGGGCCTGCTCGGGGATGACATGCAGCCCGCTGAGACAGGGGCGTTCGCACGAGGGCAATGCTGCCGCCGTGGGGATATGCCGGGGCCTCTGCCCGGGGGCGGGCAAGCTCCGCTCATGGGCGCAGCTCTGCGCGAGGGGAATCCCACACGAAACATGGGCGCATCCCGCGCCTGCAGCTTTAACGCTCTCCTTTTAGTTGGCATGGGATTTTCTTCTCCCCTTTTCCCAAGTTCGCAAGCGTCCCATCACACTCTCATTTTCCATTTTAATGGCTAAAGATATGCACGCAAAAAGCATCCTAATTACTGCTTTCCTGGCAGACGCAGCCATTTCCTTGCGTTTTCATCGCCATTAGTTTTCCTCCCCGATTTATCCTTAGCTACTCTCTTTGCATCTTCCTCGCCTCCCCTGAGCCCTTTCCTCCTCGCTTCTCAAGACTTGTCAGCACGCCTCCAATCCCCAGGAGAGATTGAAGGCCTTGTAAAACCCACTGCGCAAACAAGCATTCCTGTTCATTTATCACATTTAGCATGCGCACTTCCACACTCATCAAAACTGAGCCTGAGCTCGCTAAGTCATTTCCCTCTCCCAATTACAAATTAGTCCATTAGGCTGTCTGCAGTAGGCCCTCTGTTGCATCTTGGTAATGGCTTCTGAGATTTCCATCATAATCGTAATGGCTCCCTGTGCAGCCATGAGGGCAGATGGAGGCCGCTCGTGGGTAATGAGGTATCACACTACCAAAGGGCACAGCTCTGGGCTCATTATTTAGTCTTGGCTGTTTTGTGAAAACAACAACAAAGGTAAAATGCTGAAGGGAACACTTTAGCATATTAAATTAACACTTCTTGAAATTTCTCTCTGTAAACATGCCATATTATTTTTTTTCCCCTTTATGAACCGTCCCACGAGTCTGAGCTGCGACAGGGAGACGGGGCTGAAGGGATGGCGGCACCGCCACGAGACTCCACATATCGGAGCAGCATCTCCCCTGGCGAAGAGGCCACCAAGGAAGGTCGGGGATGGCCCCAAGATCCCTGCGGAGCCACGTCCTGAGGGCCTGCATGTTCAGTGGGGCACTGCTCAGCACCAACTGCTTCAGGTCGTCTAAGCTCTCTCTAGACGCGACACCTCTGAAGGACATGTCTGGCAGGGAGGTAAATGTGCTGGACAACCTAAGCCCAACCATCAGTTCTGCAGACTTGGTGATTTGGCTGTTCCATTCACCATCACGTGCTGAGGTCAGCAAACATCTCATATGCCTCACGCTCTGACTGAAGGCCTCGCAGAAGTCTTCTCCTTAAAAAAAAACAGAGCATTAAACCTTGTGAAACCATCCTCTGCCCACGTGCACCTTCCTAGGACCCGGGCAGCCCGAGTGCGCTGGTGCCGAGCAAAGCCCGGCAGCTCCCCGCACTCATCAAACAAGGCTGAGAAACACGGAGCTCGGCTGCCGAGTAACTTATTTCAAAGACAGAAGCAATGCTTAAGCAGGTTAAAATCAATATCAATTAGACAGTCTTTGAACATTGCTGCTCTCTTTAGATTTTGTGTATTGGATGTGAACTGGTGCTAATTTGCCTTGGCTCCCAGAGGCGCAACAGCGCTCAGGATATCAAACCTGCGGCGCACGGGAAGTTAGGGACAGGGAAGACAAAGGCTTTCCTCTCTCACTGGAGGTGAGATTAATTTGTTTCCTTGTAGGTTTTTTTCCCCCCATCTGAGATTGAGAGAATATCAATACAGGACTGGTAAAACACAGAGGCAGAACTGAAACAGGGGCAGGAGAAGGGACAGGGGACGTTCCCTTTCCGCTCATGACCTTCTTGGCAGTTCATCCCCATCACACCACTCTAAAAAACATTACAAGAGTAAGCCTGCACAAGAACAAAAATGAAATAAATGCCTTCCTAGGTCTGCAATCTCATGGAATTTACCCAAATCTCAGCCAAAGAACATGTAGAAAAGAGTGAAATCAATCAACACAGGGGATTTTCATATAACTAGCTTCTCTTTCATGGTGCATCGCCTTCTGTAAGCAGAGATCAGAGACACCTTTCCCAAAGGGACAAGTCGGAACCATGTAAATACTGCTGAGATTTCCTAACGTCACCTAATGGTACTTTCAGTGCCCTCTTCTAAAATTCCTGGTGGAGCTGGCCATGCTGTCCACAAAGAAACATTGCTGGATGTTGGGTAATGACTGAGCAGCATTGTTCATGCCTAGAGCATTCCTGACATAGAACAGAAGAAAGAAAGAGGAAAAATGAAAGCCAGACCACCGATCTTTGAGCTGAGAGGAGCGCAAACACGAAACTAGCAGGCGGGTTGCTGGCCAACTCTGCTTTGGTGAGCAATAAAACACAAATTTATGAGCTGGGTTTTGTTAAAGTCGGATATGGATTTTTTGAAAATGAAAAGGATGGATGGGGGGGATGGCAGTGAGACATTTAATCAATGTCATAAAAATGTAACATTCATTGGTCTCCTAAAATGAAATTAATAATCTGTGTAGAAGTATCATTAGGAGATAAGTGACATTTTTAGGCTTTGATTTGTAACTTGTAACAAATCTTACTTCCACATATTTCAAACATTCTTAGTGATATCCATCTTTATTAAAACATACCAAAACCTTTCACCTCAGCTAGAGTGGCCCATCAAGCATTTTTTCCCCAGCATAATATCCTTAAGTAAAAAGACACATTATCAGGCACAGACTTTCAAGTAATGAAGGCAGGAAGAGACATGCTCTGTACCATATTCAAATTAAATCAGGGATTTCAATACTCCCTGATTATCAGGGAGTCTTGTCTTTCACTAATAAATTTCTCCTTCACAGGTTTCCTAAGCTCACGGAGGTGAACGGATCAGACATTTCACTGTATGCAGAAGGGCGAAAAGAAGATGTGGGCATGTGGGGAGAAGGGGTGCAGAGAGAGGGGACAATAAAAAATTAGGCAAGTCTGGCAGGCAATTGATTGGAAATATTACCTGAAAAGGCAGCCTTGTAGGAACACAAATCTGATTCATGTGCCCTGTTGAATTTAGAAGGATTTGGGAGAAGGAGCAGCTAATATACAGAGGCTTATTCTCCTTGCATTTAGCACCAAGGTATTTTGCACTGAAATATTTTCATACATTTTGATGGATCTCCCTTTGATTTGCACCAGCTAGGTGGAAGCTGGAGTCCGAAGAGCCCTCATAGCGGAGAGGAGGTCACACTCACTCTCGGGTCCTCTGTACCTTTCCCCGTCAAACACAGGACGGGAGAGCATCAGGAGAGGTTTCCTTAAAAATGAAACAGCAACAGCCTCACATTCAGCCTGCCCAAATGGGAACGCGCGTGTCATGTCTTGGCAGGTCCCTGTCACACATTCTAATTAAGCTGTTCCTGGTTTCATTATGCAACA
Organism: Tinamus guttatus; assembly: GCF_000705375.1. The sequence continues at coordinate 296,607 of NW_010577575.1, read as the reverse complement.
GGAGCGGATGGCCACAGGGAAAGGTTGGCGAGAGTTATCAGCGTGCCCAGGAGTTGCAGATAAAGGATATGGCCTGTGTTGTGGCGGAGACGAGAGCAACAGCTGGAGCGCCCGGCCGCAACGGGCGCAGAACACGCGACGGGCGCAGCGGAGAGATAAAGAACGGAGCACAATCTTATCTGCGACTGGAAACTGAGGCACGGGGAGATCCGATACTTTGCCCATTATCACAGCGCAGCTCGACATGAAAACCAAGCGTTGCACCTAATTCTCCAAATCCCAGCTAAGTGTCTTAATCAAAAACTGCTTCAGGGCCTAGAGAGAATTGTCCTTTCTATTAATTATCCTTTACGCTGAAAGAGCGACTTAAAAAAAAAAAAAAAAAGTCCTCCTTGTTTTTACTAGCAGGCCAACTTCCAAAGGGTTCACTGAATAAAACATTCAAAACTTCACATGGGAGTTTTCACTAATTTTGTCCCCATCTTTCTTTCTATCTGTATTATTCCATAATTGCTCCAGCATTCGGGAAAAGGATACGTCTCTCTTACTTGTACAACCAAATACACACCAATTTACTACCTGTTAACCAGGGAACTCCTTGCTGCTACCATCATCCTGATAGGCTTTTTCACGTAACCCTCCTTTGATTCTAAGTCCCAATTTCAAATGAATTATCAAACATCTTAGGCAATCACATAAAATACCTGTTCATTTTAAAATACAAACAAGAGCTTTTTACAGATGCTCACAGACCTTGGGCTCCAAGGTTCCATTAAGAGTGGTCTCTATGAGATCAAGATGCGCATGTTCATGGGCACGTGCCAGTGTCCTAGTGCCCAAACGGGCCCGCGGCTTCCCTCGTTCCTCGTTTACCTCTGGGGTTCTGTCCATTGGTCGGTATTGAAAAGAAATGCTTGATTATCTCACACTGCACCCTCGTATTATAATTTTTGAATACCTTGTTTGTCATTGACATTACTTACGTAAAGAAAAATGAAGGACCCCTCCCTCTGAGAAGGTTAGGTCTTAGCTCAAGCCCACAGATTTTAACCTCATAAATATTCCCAGCTCTAAGATCTTATTAAGAAGGTATGTCTCCCAAGAGCATAAAACCATCAAGCTGTAAATTTTATTTAATTTCCCATGAGATTTCCTAGCCTCATACATATAATTAGAGTGCAGTATAGAGCACTTTTTGTGTTTTGTCAATAAATCACTAGGGAACAATCAACGTTTAAGAGGACAAGCTTTAATGATTTTTCAGACCCCTAAGCAATCACGCCTGCTACAATGGCAAGCTGGTCTTTAACTTTCTCTAACTAGGATTGTGGACTGTAATGTTAGATAGTGTCCCAAACACTTAATCCTATTAGACTCCGCAGCCCAGACAATCATAGCTTATACCCCAGGGACATATTGATTTTGATTTTGTTGACAGATAAGACCAGCCAAGCTACTGTAGGCTATGCTTTATTAAGTGTTGACAAATTAAATATCTTAAGGTCTGTAATAAGCACAACTCTGCCACAGAGCCAAGTGCAGGTTAGCAGTTCCCTGTGCAGATGGACAGAAGATGCCTCCCCTTCCTGCAGCGGCAGCGCAGCCAGCGGGGCGGCCGCCCGGCTCCTCGCGCAGGACGGGGCCGGGCTCCCTTAGCTGGAGCTCAGGGCACGCTCTCGGCAGAGCAGAGTTCCTCGTAAGCCTTTCGCTTGCAGTAAGGCGTCTTAGGGACACCTTTGGCAGGAGAAACTCACTGGGGTATCTTTCAGTGCAGAGCCACAATGCAGAATATGTTATATTTTCCAAAAGGCAACCCTCTCCATTTGCCCTCTCTATTCCTAGTTTTAACTCAAGAACGGAGATTTTTCCACAGTATATAATTTTTATATTGCTACCTTTATTTGTCCTGTCTGATTGAGCCTGTTCAGGATCTCTCACACACAGCACAGACAACAGCCAGTCGTTCCTTCTCTCCAATGCACAGGACCTGTGACTGTTGCAAAGTACAAGAACCTGCTCTTGGTACAAAAACCATTAGATACTGTAGATGATTTAGAGATATAAAGTATATAATCAAATTCTCTGTTGTGTGTAGCTCAAATTCCCTCTTGTGTGTAGCTCATAAAATAATTTTTACACCTGGGAGAGCTGACTGAGTATGCTGATTTGGTAGAATTTTATCCTTGACTTTGCTCTGATGTCAATGACAGAAGGATAAAGAAATCTCCAGAGAGCTGGATGCAAAATATTCGTGAACTTACTGAAAGGACGTATCTGAAAGTGGATCGAGTGTTTAGAAAGTGCCTTCCCAAACTGCACCGTAGCTGGCAGTACACGGAACTACCAGGGCCAGCAGCTGGGATGGTCTCTCTGTACCCTGAATCATCCCTGGGATCTCAAGTGGAAACCATCTCAGAGGCCCGGAGCGCGCGTTAAGCAGTTGAGCTTTTCATCATGTAATTTGATAATCACACCAACCACCCTGCCCGGCAAAAGTCTCCCAAGTACTTTAAATATGTTAATGAACCAAGATTTTATCTCTAGTCTTATACAACTTGCACAAATCTATAAATAGGCTTATCTCAGGGTTATTGCTGTTATAAATTAATTATGGAAATGTCAACCAAATCAGGTACATGCCAAAGGAGTAATGGGGAGAGCAGTGATTTGCAACAGAGGATTCAGATAGTGGGTGACCTGCAAGAAGGTTCACAGCCTCTGGCAGCATTCCACAAGCTTCTGGGGAATTTAACCTTGAAGAATACACTTAAAATTGGCTTTCATATGAGTAATTGACAGTGGCTGAAGTGAACTAAGTTAGGGAAGAGTTATTGCACTGTTTTCTTTTTGGATCCCATTCCTTAAGCCACAACTGTTCCTTTTGAGAGAAGGGAATTGAGATTAGGGGCCTTGGTCCAAATCACTTATTTTTAACTGAACTTTGCCAAATGTATGCCTAGAAACAAAATAGGATTATTTAAAAGGAAAATCCCAATAAAGTGAAGATTATTTCTCACACTTAGTATTTGAATCTATTTGTTTGTATGGATTATGAGAGAAGGCTGCAGCTCCTGAATCTCACAAGCAGTTTCACATGTGTGCATCTCTGTACTTACACTAAATAAAACCAAATGGCACTCTGGGAAGGCCAAGAGATCTGTCAGAGCACAACAGCTACTTAGATCCTAAATGCCATATTACTTCTCCTATTTATTCTTTATACTGTGATTAGACCTATGAACCTTAGCTGTGGACGAGGGCTCTTATTACAGCAGCTGCTTCACAAATGGACCAAGGAGATGATGCCTGCCCCAAACCGCCGGCGCTCGAAAAGAAATAGTCTTTATCTGCAATAGGTCCATGCTACTGTTCTTGGCCTGATGACATTGTTAGGATAATTCCTTTGATTTCTCTTTTCTTACCGTCCTTTTAAGAAGTTGATCTCATTATTAAGGAAATGATGAATTAAAAAAAGGACACAAATGAATAAAATATCACACTATAATGCAACAATACTGAAGTTGTTACAAAACCCTAAATATAGCTAAAAATATAGAAACAAAAAAGAAAATATTGCCTTTACAGTGATTAGTATTGGCAGTGTTTGAGTCTCCAGTCAGAGACACTTGTGGACTTCCTCAATTTACTACAGGAGTCATCCCAAAGAGCTTGCAAAAACCACAATCCCCTTCACTGGGAATTCAGGTATCTGGCTCCCAGCTAGGATCCACCTCTGCTGAATAACTGAAATAAATTTGTGAAGAAGGCGGCTTCCAGCGTGCCAAATAATCTTGGGATTCCTGTGGATACTTTTGCTCCACCAGCTACACCAATATAAATGGATTAAATAAAATGCTTTCTATAGCTAGAGAGGAGGCAGTGCTCATGCTGGTCAAACATCGATCTAGCACTCCCTGGGCTTTGGGACCTGCAGGCAACTTTATTCCAATTCACTAGTCCTAAAAGTGAGACAGAGATGGTGGCCAGGACCTTACAACCAAGACCAACCACTTACCAGCCTTTACAGCCCACCACGAGGAGCAGGAATCACCCAAAGGCGCTATATAGATTTGTGCCAGATCGTTAGAGACCTTTCAGCTTGAAGCAAGGCACAAGAGACCACTGCCAAGCAGGGCAGTCTCCAGAATATTATTATTAAATAAGAAAGCATCTATCAAAAGACTGAGATTCCCTATGTAACACTATTAGTACCCCAATTCATAACTGTTCAGACAAAATATCTAAAGATCTCACTATTTCAAAGCAAAAGACTCTTTATTTTCTCTCTTTTCACTCAACTGAAGTCAATGAATAGACACAAAAGAAACAAGATGAAGTAAAGGCTGTCACACAGGCCAGAAGGAATAACATAGCCCTCTAGCCCTCTAGCCATTTATGGACTATTTTTGGACCAAATTCTCTCTGTGCCACAGGAGCAGCCTATAGCCGACATGCTATTTAAATACAGATTCGGCCTCTGAGCTATGGCTAAAATGAAATTTAGCTGGCGCTCAGATTTTCCTACCTCTGTACAGGTAGAATTTCATGCCTCCTGCACAGTTGTCCTTACAAGATACAAGGGCTGCACCTTGATTTAAATAAGAAACTATGGAACACAAGAGCAGTGAGCATTTTGTGAAACTTTGCACTGAAGTATCTGCTATTGGTCTTCTCCATTACGAGTTATATTATTACCATCAATTGCAGACCCACTAGTTGCTCATTATTCTGATTAGGTGATGGGACCCTTTTACAGGAGAAAAATTCACAACACATGACGACTGTCAAGCCATAGAAGAGGTTTGGTTTTAAGGATTTGGCTTAAAATGTTAACCATTTCCTGGAAAATAACTAGGGTTTATAAATACACCTGCCTTCTAATGCACGTGGGTGTTGCAGACCCTGCCCAGTAGCTCTCAGGCTGTGTAGTTCCCCCAGCAACGACTTGGGATAAATGAGGTACAGGCAACAGCCTCCAGCTGCCCTGCGCTGACCCGGTGGTCCATCTTTAACTCCAACTCTCCGCCTTTCTATCCTTGGTGCCTACAAACCTTCAGTAAAACTCCAGAATATTTTTGTGCCTCCCACCAGCCCCATCGTTCCCGCAGCTTCGGGATGGCACCACGGCCTCCCGCAGAGCCACGGTGCCCATGGGGAGGGCGGCAGGGTGCCGCTTCCCCCCAGCCTCCTGCACAGGCACGCGCGGCGGCTCCTGCGCGGTGCCGTCCTGGCAGCTGCGGGGCTGTCCGCTTACGGAAAGCACGTGGAGAGTAACCGGTGCTGCAGGATGCAGGGAGCCTGGAAACACAGGTTAAAACACCACCTCATTCTCATGATCTCCCCGTTTGCTGCTCCTAAAGCTTGCACTGCGTTGAACTCGGCAGACGTACCCATGGCAGGAGCGCGTGGAGCCTGCTCCTGCTCCAACCCGCTGACCAAGTCCAAACTACTGCTCATAAACGGAGCAGGGATTTGCTAACTATGCAGCTTCGGGGCCAAGCCGTTACAGCTTATTCAAAACAGGCTAACAACTGCTCTGGTTACATGCTGGAATTCATAAAACTTTTGAAAGTGTTATATTGGTCTTGTAAAAGTGGAATGTGTGTGTAGTATATTCTGAAGACTTTTAAATGTTAAGTATTGCACTGTGGAAAAAAGCTTGTCTTCCCCCCTCTGTTTTGGCATTAAATGCTATTCATGGCTAATGAAAAGCAGAGGAGGAGAGGCCTGCATGCCCAGGCTGTCAAAATCCACTAAAACAAAAGACCAGCCTGAGGTTGGGAAGAAGAAACTTAATTGCAATGGATCCCACATCCAGCTCAGAAGGTAGAAACTATCTAGCTCTGGTCATCACACTCAGGCACTTCTAAGTCCTGATCCAAAAGCAGTGAGGATCTTGGACTTCTCTGGGCTCAGGATCAGACTCCTGGCATTTACAGTTATGCTTATGATATTTAGGGACACACTGAGGGTTTAATATTGCTACTGTCCTGGCTGGAAGATGCTGAACTGGAAGGAATAACCCAGGATCTTCAAATAGGGGCTTCAACTCAACAGTGGCAAATAAGGCAGGATCACAGGCGTACACTCTTTTTATTCAGGCTAGCAAGTGTCTGAATCCCCCTTTTTATGCAAACTATAGATGATATGTATTTTGATTATGGCTCTAGAGTAGTAGGAAAAACGAAATGAATAGACATGAAATGTGGAAGGGAGGATATTCCATGATATTGCACAATAGCACTATTGTAAATTAACTGTTTAAGAGAGACTGAAAACTGGTACTTTCCATGAAAGGAAAAAGTGCTTCTATCATCTCTATCCAAACAGACTTGACCGTCATCTGGATGTTAGCCGCCACTCCAAAGGGACCTGGAGCACTCTGTGCTGTAACCTTGACCTTCCTGCAGAAATCCTGCCCTTGGCCAGAAGGGCTAAAAAAACCCAAATCCTGCAAGAGCCCCGAGCACAGGCAAGCAGCCACCCGCGGGCCAGCATGCCCGAGGGCACCACGGGCAGAGGCACCTCCCGCCAAGCAGGTTCTGACGCTGCCCGGCCAGCAGCCCCGGCCTGACTGGGCGGGAGCAGCAGCATCACACGCTGCTTCCTGGGGACTGACGGCCAGGAGAGAAGCGGCTGCTGGTCAGGGGCCCAGTAACACCAGCCAGTCACCAACCCCAGCTGCAGCCTGCACTGGAGTCACTGTAGACCTTACTGGGCACAGGCTGCTCGTGTGGGTACACGCTACTCGTGTGAGTGTTCGCATGGCTTCTGCAAGGCTCTGCTATTGCTTCCAAGCTGAGGGAAAGAAGGGAGGACAGAGGGTTTCTGATTCTGAAGGGCTGACTCGGGACACCCAACTTCCTCTTGGACTTCAGAC
>NW_010577575.1:259769-289666 GCF_000705375.1 Tinamus guttatus | reverse complement strand
CCTCAAAAGACACATAAGCAAGTCATCAGAAATAACATTACATTAGTCAAAGCATGGCACTGCTTGTGGACCTCATGCAGCTCCAAGAAGTGATTTAAAAAAAAAAATAAAGGAAAAAAGGTCAGAGTGAGGAACAGGTAAAGCAGAGCAGTGCACGGGCATGCTGCCTCCTCTGGGGTTTGCGTTTGTCCCACACCAACCGTCCTCCCAAGACCAGCATCTCTCAACACCAGCGAGGCAGAAGCAGCCTGTAAAGGCCACAGAACAAGACTTGGGGATGCTCCAGGTAGTTTCCACCTGGCAGTTTCCATCTGGATGAAACACACACAGCATCCCAATTTGAGCCTTTGGTTACTTTGCTGCTGGAAACCTCCTCTCTTGAATGAGGTGTAAATCAGGGCCAGGTGCTTCACACTCACTAACAGTCTCGCTGCACCTTCCAGAAGAACATCGAGGCTTGCAGCAGATTCCAGCTAATCAGCCTGCCTGTATAAAGTTGTTGTTATTATTAGTTCCACTGCTATTAGTTCTAACGCGGAGCAGACTTGGTCCCACCACGTGCTGAGCCATATCCTCATCTCCCTGCTGCCTGTTAACTTCCTTCACACAAGAGAGATTTTCTGTTGGAGCCTGTCACTCCTTCCTCACTGACTTTCAGGCCTGCCCTGTCACTGAGAATATATTTCTTCTTGTTAAAATCCTAACCACCACCCTGATTACACATTCTCAGCGCAATCCTGGGAGCTAAGTGGACCACACACATCTGGAAGAACTAGCCACCGTTTCATCTCTTTCAGCATGGATAATAAAAATATCTATTAACTCCACCACAGAGGCTATGATTTACTTGAATTACAATATCAGAAAAAGAAAAAGCAGCATCATGTAATAGGTGGCACTACCACTGTGCCAAGGAGGGCTATATGCTACTGACACAGCGCTTCAGTAGATGCATCGGGCCGGGGCCGTGCAGGAGCGAGCAGTAAGATGCATGCGTATAAGCTGCCCACAGCACTTGGATATGCAGACACATTCAGCTCATAACATGATAGTCACAGCATTTAAAAATCCAATTAGTGTCTAAAAATCACAAAATGTGACCCTACTTAGAGGAGGAAAAAAGGAAATAAAGAGAGGGGGAAGCCTCTTCTAAGCCTTGACAGCCAACAGGTAGTATTTTGCTTTTATTATTATGCACAAAGTAACAAGAAAATCAGTGAGGCACGTGTCCCAGCGCGCCAGCCCACAGGAGCAGTGAGCCCCGTTGGAGACCTCGCGTCGCATGTAGCACCCTGAGATGGTGCTGTCCCTGCCCGGCACTGCCGTCCTCTCCCTCGGAAGGAACGAGCCCCAGCAGAGCCCGTCGCACACGCGACCCTCCTCGCTCCAGCCACGCTCTTTGGATGGGCACGTCCTCCCCGCTGCTCTGAGGAGTGAGATATTCCCAGCTGATTATTTATTTTTCCATCCTGCCTCTCCTGGAGGAGGAAGGTGCCATGCTGGCTGCAGAGCAGCAGTTCTCTTCCAAATGACAGGTGAGACCACTCTTGGGCATCCCAATATATCCTCTTTTCTTTTGCCAAACAACTTGCATGGTCAAGATGTGATCTGGTGCCGAGTGGGCCAATCCAGCACTCTCGCCTTGTTCCTGCAACAGCCCTGCACTGCAGCACTGCAGCTATCCCCATCCATAGCCCTCCTCGGACCTGAGGGCAATGAAGTCTATTATGGGAAGGAGTAAGTTTGGGCTTTCAAGGGGTCAACTACACTTAGGAAGGGGTACGAGTACCCTGGGGAAACAGCCTCTCTGGAAGAAGAATGTCATTAACCGCTGACTCGTCTCAACCTCTGCCCTCTTACAGGAGAGGGAAAAAATTATCCCCAGGAGCCTCTCCACGGAGCAGAGCCTGGTGGCACATTCCACCTCACGCGCATCTTGTTTATTCTAAGTGGAGCTACAAATCTGTCGAGTGAGCATTTTGTTTTGATTAAAAATTAATAGCTGCTTTTGACCCAGGTGGATTAATTTCACTTTCACCAAGTATCAAGTTAATTGACACAAACTACTGTCAGGTGAAAGAACCAATTAACAAACTGAGAAGAACTCCTCTCCCTCCCCCTCTCCCCAAATGTTGTTTTGGCTGAGGATTTCTTTTAATAGAAAAATTCCATATCAGCAGAATGAGATTAATTACTTAACAAGCAAGCCTGGGAACAAAAGCAGGCCCGGGCAAGCGAGACCCCTGCGTGCAGCCCCCACCCACGGGGGCTCTTGTCACCCGTTTGAGGCCACTGCCAACCTGAGCAGCCCTGCAGCCCAGTGCAGGGCTCTGGTTTGCTGCAGCTAGGTCTTGAGGAGATGCTCAGACCACAGCAGCGAGGTCCTCCCAACAACGGGGGACACAGTGATGCTGTTGCGGCGGCAAGAGCCACAGAAACACCTTCCACTCGTTTTCCTGCATTTAAATAAGTTTGGTATTGCCGTGCACTGCGTGTGTGATGGCAGGTTAGCCTAGGGGAGCCCCGGCAGGTCCTTATTTAACCCTCGCTAAACGCCTCCAGCCCAGCCCAGCCCGGGAGCTCTCTGGACGGCGGTCGGGGCTGCAGCGGCAGCCTGGCAGGCAGGCTGGCACTGAGGGCTGGCGCTTGGCCTGTGTCCGAGGGGCCCCGGTGGGGCCCGGAGCCACCGCGGCTTCCGAGGAGCAGCTTCAAACTGTCTGTGCCAGAGAAGGTAAATCCCTGCGGGAGCGGGGAGGCACACAGGGAGGCAGGGGACTGCCGTGCCGGCTGTCTGCATTGCCTACGTCCTTCCAAACATCCCCGGCATGCCCATCTGCATCCTCAGCCATCCAAATGCCATGGACTGAGCTTGTCCTTAGGAATCTATGTGACTCGGCCTTCTAACCATCTATGTATTTTCAAAATTAAATACTGCCTCCTAGATTGCCCAGGTGGGTTTGAAAATCTGCTTGGGATCTATTCCAAACTACGAACACCGTCACTTAAGTTTTAGTACAGAAGTTGCAGAACTAGACAAATATTTTCAGCTATATTTTTCCCCTTTAGTTTCAGAAGTCATACTTGTGGCACTTCACAGATCCTCCTGAGACTGTTTGTTCAAATCATTCTTTTTCATCTTTAGCCACTATTTTACCCTGGGGATCAGCTCCAAGCTTCTCTTATTATTAAGATTTTACCCGAAGTAACAGTTAGAAAATCCATTAGGAAAGAGAGACAAACAAAGGTTTTTCCCCAGATACCAAAAGACAGCTGATCTACCTCTAATGGGACCTTGTCTCCTTTCTTGCACATTTGAAAACCGCTCCCAAATCCTGTTGTCTCCACCTAATAACACTGGATATCACTGGTGAGGGGGAAAGCTGGACTGAGTCTTTGCACAGGACTTCCTTGGGAGGGTACAACCTAGTAACGCTACTGCGAGGTGCTCAGATATGCAGACGCAGAGTAGATATGAACACAAGCAAGAACAGCTATCCAAGCACCTGAGTAAAAGCATGAGGCAGAGGCATCCAGAGGGGAACGCGCAAAGCCCCTCCTCCCCGGGAAGAGGCCTGCAGAGCCAGCTCACTCAGCACTACCAACCAGCCCATCTCTGCAGCGCGTCCACCCATCACCCGGGTGCTTCCTCCCAGCACACGCACCCGGGAAGGGCACAAACCTACCTGGCTGCCACTGTCACGCAGACATGGGGAGGAGGAAACTGCAATTCAGTTCAATGCATATGGAGGGAAAAGACATCCTTTCCTATGCACTGGCTTATCTTTCCCTTTGGTGCATGTTAAAATACACAGTACTAGCTGCCCTTTCCTCTTGGGAAATGAGCAGCATACGTGAAGGAAACCAATAAGGCCCTGTCGTGTGTTACTGCAATCTGTCTACATCGAGATGATTCCTGTTATGTCCTACACCTGACCAAGGAGGAAAAGCAACTCTTCGAACGAGACCAGGTGACAAATTCTCCCCCGTCATCTCTTCCCCTTTCACGTCCTCCCAATCAGAGCAGTGACCCAAAAAGCCCCAGTGAGACCCCGGCATTAAGCTCTAGAGCACGTGCAAAATGCTTAACCTAAAGCAACAAGAGCAGAGCCCCCACTTCTCAGAGAGCATCTGCCAAGACTGGGCCCCCGAATAAGAGAAGATGCCCACAGAAATGACTGCACATCCATCCTCCGTGGCATAATCCATCCTTGTGAAGGCCACAGTGGTTTCACTCAAATCATTTTCTTTTCATTGACTTTTAGACTACAAATGATTCACATTAAAATTCGCAAGATGCAATAAGATACTGGATTTGTTAGGAGCAAGATGAGGAGCTATTTGGTCTGTCACAGGGATGGGCAATTCTCGAGATGGATTGCAGATGGATTCCACTTCTCCCCATTGCCGGCTCTTCCCTGCTAACTGTCACGACACCTGAGCAAGGGCACCGAGATAATTTTTTATCCCGGATATAAAAACAGGGCCAGAACAAACATGTCCAGGTTTTCAATTGGGTCTGAGCCACAAAATCTGCCAGGGTGACCTGAACTATGATCATCTGAGGGACACAAATGATACAACCCTGGCAACTGGTGTTCCAGGTGTCCCTCCACGGATTGCAGATTAAAGGACAGGGTCGGCTTCATTTAATACCAGCTCCTGCCTCTGCTGTGTGCGCAGGCTGAGCACTGAGGCCGGAGCTGCAGCCCGTGCCCCACGGTGAGAAGCGCGAGCCTCGCTTGCCACAGGTGAGAAACCCGGCCCTACACAAGGGCGGTATCAGGAGCGGGGGAAGGCGCTGGCACTTAGCATGGGTCTGAGGAGGAAGGCAGCCCATGCTGCGGGGAGGCTTTCTTACCTGGGAATGTTTCATCAGGCTTTTGCTACTGCTGTCCAGAGGCAGGCGTGGGGGGAACTGCACGCATTGGACCATGGACCTTTCCAATTAAAGGGCCATTGAAAATGCTGTGCTTCCTTCTGAATCCTCTTTTTCCTATTTTGCTGTTTCATTTTTATCCCAGAGGCTGCAGTCAGTGACACAAACCTACAACACGTCGCACTTGGCCTGGGCCCTTTTCTTTTCGGCTCCCTCGCAAGAGTGACTTGGTGCTCCTGCCTCCTGGCTGTACTAGAGGCCTCTGTGCGACGGTGGAGCGATGCGTCTGTCACCACAACTGCTTCTCAGCCTGGACCTACTCCATTTACTTAATTTCTCCCCTTATTCCTTACCCTGACCGAATTCTAGAAAACTGCAGCGGTTAGTCATTACCTCAAGGAGAGAAAAGTGTCTTTAACAGAATCTGTAGTTAAGCATGAATGCCTCCTACTAAGGGAATCTATTTCTAACTAGTTCTGGATATTGCAGTTAAATGAAATCACTCGTCTGATTAGCTGTGACCTGGCATCTCTCTGTTGCCAAGTCCTGAGCAAGCAGTTACACAAAAAAGCGCTTTCTTTCTTAAATTAGCATCTCCAGGAAGCCTCATTTTGTTGATTTACCTCACTTTGATGGTAAAGGTAACACTATCTTGGGTAATAGGAGAAATTAGTGAGGATCCACAGCCTGTCTGCCCGGTTAAGCTATTGCAGTGGCCAGATCCCAGCTCAGATACAATAAACTCTGCTTAAGCATTCCAGAGTACTGTTAAACCTCATGTTGTATCTATGAAATGAAGCCTCTTGCTTTGCTTCCCACTCTGCCCAGATTCTGCAGATGACACTGAAGCAAAGCAAAGCACCCCACTTGGATGTGCTTTTTCCCCATTATATAGACTACAGTTTTTAGTTAATAATATGCATAAGATGGAAACAATATTAAATGCAGGAAGGGCTAGAGCTTGCATTTTGCTTGGTTTTCATGCTAAACCCCCAGCTTTCCAAATTAAAAAGCAGACAACCCCAAACTGCTCAACAGCAGCAAACGTTTTGCTCCTCCTCTTGTCGTTAATTGGCAAAGGAACTAGATCAGCTCCCTGCCCTGCCCTGTCCCACCTGGAAGCAGATCAGCATGCACGCCCCCGTAGATCCACTTCCTGCTAATAAAAAAGGGATTTTTTCCTGGTAACAAAGCCATGCACTTTGGCAGTAATCCAGGGAGCTCAAAGAGAAACCCTGAACTCTGAAAACATGGGATGTTTTCATGGGACAGGGTCCCATGGGACAGGGGATGCAGCTTAAGAAAAGATTCCATCTATCAGCTAACAGGAGGCTGGGGTTGTGCAGGAGGGTGTTCTTTCTACTTGAGAGCCCAAGCTAACTTCTTAAAACCGTGCAAGAAAACCCATCTGGGAGGCTCTGGGGATGCAATAGAGGCTGCTGCTCCGAGCGGGCTTATCATTGCTCCTGACATCCCGACAGAAATGTGTAATATAGAAGGTTAGCAGTGTGGGCAGGTTAAATTACAGTAGGCAGAAGAAATCATTCCAGTGTGAATCCAAGCGTTTAGTCTTGTCCACTTCCAGCGTGTTATCCTCTCTGCTCCCTCAACTTTGTGATTTTTTCTTCTAACAGGAAAGCTTCATTTGGAAGGGGCTGTCACAGAGTGGGTGCCTTGTTTCTCCAATGTGGTGTTTACTCCAAAAAGTGCCTTAATGCACTGAAATGTGATTTGGTTCTTGCTCATCGGGGAATTTCCTATGTATTTTTTCTTTAATGCATTTACCTGCTAAGGCAAATACTGTGGTAAACAGATTATATACTGAGTGGCATGGTTATGGGGAGTTTCAGCTAAAGCTTAGTGAATTTATATACAGAAAATACTCTTATGAATAAAAATGGACTTCCAGAAATATGTGCCATTTACCCTGTTCTTATTCACGGGAAAAGAGCGTTTTCAACATCAGCTCATCCCTTCCACTGGCACAGGGCAGCACCTGCTCCGCTGAGCTCCCCGGCCGCGTGCTGCAGAGCCCAGAGCTGCTCTGCTCTCCCTGCTGCCCCGCACGTCCTGCTCTCCTGCAGCCCCATGTTCCACCCACCGCAGAGCTAGCACGGCCCCAGGCCATCAGCTTCAAACCAGAAAGATGGGGAAGGACAAGAGTGCAGCAGGATCGCAATTCCAGGTGGGAAAGCATGGTAAGATCACCAACAGAGAACATCGAGGTGAAACAGTATGTATAAACCAAGCAAACTTGTGCTGACCATTGCTCTTACTGTGGGCCACTCTGATGCCACAGAACATAGGTCCCTTGAATTTACAGGAGCGATCGTACCTTAAACCACTCGATCTGTCCATCTGCTCAAACCTCTTCGGCTTTTATTGCTATCTGAGAAAGACATTTATACCTTTTAGCAGCTCTAAACATTATTTGAGGGCTTCTAGGCAGAGTAACTCCTATTCCCAAAGAGTTTCCCAAATCAGGACACTTGGTGTTTAGTGCTTGAGAGCAAGCGGACAGGGCAGTCCTCAACTTTAACTTCAAGGGTTGCTGGTTATGACGGCCAAGTGACCTCAGAGGATCCTACAGCTTTGAAAGAGGCCCCTTTCAAATACCTCATGGAGTCCCCATGCCCCTAGGTCCAACTGTTTCCATTGCAACATTCCCAAACCTCCTGTCAGCGGCTCCAAGCAGCCTCTCGGATCAGCAATGCACAACACGCCGTGGGGAGCCACCAAATTAAGCAAAACACAGTAAAACCAAACAAAACTTCATGTAGGAGGCACGGGAGCTGGAAGATCTGTTTCCTGGCTCTGCCACAAATAACTCCAGTTCTCTGCATTTCCCCTACCATTCACAGGAGCTCATTTATTTATAGCAAAGATTTGAGACAAGGACAGTTTCTTCCTCTCTCTACTGCACATCCATTACCAAGAAACCCACGTGAAAGGGATTTTGAGGGCTCCTGCTTAGAAGCAGCAACCTCTAAAGCAAAGCACCAGACCCCAGTTTTCATGCACCTTCCATCAGGAACTGTGGATTTCCAGGGAACTGGAGCTTGAGCAGCGCCACCATCCCTCCCTGGGGCCTTGGCACAGTGAGGAGAAGGGCTCCATCCACGGCAGCCGCAAGCGCTTCCCACCCCTTTGGCTCCTTCACTGGAGGAGCCGCGAGCGCTTTACAGGAATGAGCCTGGCCTCTCAGTTCCTAGGAGCAGGTGAATGCAGAGGGAAGGCAGCCTAAGCAGGGCATTAGTCTGAGAGGATGTAAACTGTATTGTTATGTCACCTATAGTATTATACCGCCTATGTTGTACGTAGTGTTATCTATTATAGTGAATATAATAGATAGTGCCCAGAGAGGTTGTGGAGTCTCCTTCTCTGGAGATCTTCAAAACCCGCTTGGACGCAGTCCTGTGCCACGTGCTCTAGGTGACCCTGCGTGTGCAGGGGGGTTGGACTAGATGATCTCTAGAGGTCCCTTCCAACCCTAAGCATTCTATGATTCTATGATTCTATGAATATGATAAATGGGGCCTGCTCTCTGATGGAATTCCAGGGGAATTTCACTGCTCCCTCCTACTGGAGGACACATGTGCCCCCAGGGTCAGTGCCACTGGGGCTGACCCTGACCTGCTCCGCACTCCTGTTCCCTGCTCTGAACTGCCTGGGACCTTTCCTGTCCTCCTTGGAGTTGTCAAGATTTCATTAGAGCAAAACAAAAATGTAAATCATTAATAAGAACAATTCCTTACCAAAAGCTCTGCTGCTAAAATCCCTGGTATGGTAAAATGGTAAAAATGCTTCAAATGCAAAGTTTTCCGGAAAAAGCTACTAGTGGACATTTGGCACATACTAATGCAAAATTATTGCCTCTTCCCCAGCCTCCAACTGAAAATTTGTGCTCAATGAGCAACTCGGAGCCAATGCAAGCAATCACCTCTTGAACCCCTAGAATAAGGAGCACCACCAATGTCTCGTAAGAATTCAGCAACTCAAAAAAGCTTCATGCCTTGCTCCTTCCTAGAGCAGCCCCTTAACCTGAGGTCATTACAAGGAATCACTAGTTGTTCACCCTGTCTGGGATCTGCTAAATGTTTCTCTGCAAATTCATCACCCAGGGCCCATTCACAGCCAGGCATTAACTGCTTGGCTTTCCCTGAAACTAAGGAATTTGATATGACACATAAGTCACCATAAACTCTGCAGGATTAACTAAGTTATTGCATCTTACAGCACAACTGGTTGCTACAAATGATAGCCTAGAAAATGACATTATCGCCCAGTGATTTGGTTCAATCTGATTGCTACAGTTAATGCAATAACGTAACTCAATTAGGATGCTTTTGTTATGAGCGAACAACCTTGTTTAATATTGTCTGACCATCCAGAGGCGGCTGAAACGCAGTGTTCGGAGGACCCGGGAAGGGTAGAAATTCAGGGGCACAGTTTAAGAACGGGTACCAGGACAAGTTAGAAGACCCAGGGCGCTTTCCTGGAGGCGCAGAGGTCCAAGCCGTGCCAGCTGCGCGCTCAGGGCCGCCCGCGTGCCGCTCTGCATGCAGAGCGCGGCCCAGCAGGACGCTGCTGCTTAGAGCCCAGCAGCAGCGCCCAGCAAAGCGCCTGCCGCGAGGTGCTGTCCGGCCTCAGCCCAGCTTCCAGAACGATGGAAGTTTAGAGCCGCTCTCACTGCTGCTACCTGCGGCCCGACCCTAACTCAAGCCACGTGTCATTCTTTTAACTTCTCCCCTGCCCGGGGAATTTCTGGAATCCAAGATACACAGTAGCTGTATTTTCCCACTTCCAAGTCCACAATGCCCTTATTAGTGCTGAGCCAGATGGAGAAAAATATGCAGAAAACCAAAGCGATCCTTGAAGGAATCTTTCTCAATTCATCGGTGCATGCATTTAATTTCCTGTCTTCTTGTTTTCAACCTGTCCTTGGATATGTTTGGGAGAAACCTGAGAGGGTTATAAGTGTTGTGGCTTCCAAGACTCCTAAAAACATGGAATAATTGCCATAACTTCAATGTCTTTTTTCCCTTCCTCCTTTCTAAAGGAAATTTCTCCACAGAAATGTCTCACCTTCTCATTTCTCAAGCTGAAGACTTTTTCCTTTTCAAAGAAATGTGAGAACAGACATTCAGGAATGGGGGACATGCTTCATATATGATTATAAAATCTGACTTGTTATAGAAACCAGATGTTACTCAACACCATAAAGTATATATGAATATTCTATTTGAATAACATATAGTGTACAGTCCTTAAAGAAACACATTTTATAAGCCAGATACGTTTGCACATGGCCAAGCTCCAAGATCCACAGATTAAGTTTCTGTCTGCTCTGTACACACATACCCTCCATGCACACACATTAATACCTACTCCCCAAAATACATATAAAGCATATATATGATCAACCAAAGCCTAGATATAGTTTTTATTATTATAAGTACACCAGCACATTTCAATACAGGGAATTCCTTTCAGGATATCTAATCTTATTTTTGCCCAGAGGGTTTGCAGATACTCATGCAAAATAAACGAGATGCTGTATAGATTTCCTAAGGAAGCATCCCAGTTGAAATGCTCTGAATTAAATATAAAAAATCCACCTCACCCAGAATAACTAGTTCCCAAAGGCTGGAGTTGAGAGCATGTGTGTGCATGTGCATGCACGTGCAGACACATACATATTTCCTTGTTGCCTTGAACTACTCAGATCCAAAAACCAAACAACTCACTGTGATTCTGCTCCTGCACCAGCAGCACCACAGAATGGCGTCGCCCCCAGCACTCACACGTCCTCCAGCCACCCTCACCCAGCTCCTTTGGTAAGGGTTTGGCTGCACAGAAACGGTGCAATGCTAAAACGGGAACAGGCAGAAGCAGCTTTCACTTAGAGGCCGTCCTCACGGCGACCTGAGCTTCTGGGGGGCTTTTGGCATTTGCCCAAGACTGTCTCGCCTCGTGTAGCACCTTGGCAGCATCATCCACTTCAACCTCTCCTGCCCCTGTGGGAAGCAGGCCCTGTACGCAACACTCAGCAAAGGCTCCTGGGCCCAGGGAAGCTCCGCTGCGAAGTCTGCAATAAGGATTGCCAGATGCATGGCCAGGAAGGCATGACCACAACAAAACGTCACATTGCCTAAACCAGTGTCCCAAGACACCCTGTCTCAGCCAAACCCCTGAAAACAGCACAGGGCACAAACGCAGGGGGATTTAACACCCTCCATGGACACGCACAGGGATCTTTGGAACCCACTCATCAGCTTCTACTGAATATACAACCTGGTAACCCCTAATGCTTAATCTCGCCTCAGCATGGATATAAATGCAATTAAGCCTTTAAAAAAATAATAAAAACTTCCTGGGTTGGGGTTTCGGGCACCCACAGAGCCACCCTGTGTGAGGCTGGGCCTTCCCGCAGAGGCTGCGGCGGGAGGACAGCGCCTGCGGCAGCCCCTGCCTCTACTGGAGAGATTTATAAAAGCACTAGGAGGCTGCAATGAATTTATCTGAGGATATATATTATGCTTTGTAAAGAAGCATTTAAAAACACCATTATATTTGATTTAAATCTAAATTTCTTCAATATACATTTCTCTGGCTAGCAATATCTCTAATTTCAACTGCCCATATATACACACAGATGTGCTGCAAGTAACATTCATCGAAACAAACACATATACCACAAAAATAATTTTCTAGTATGTAAATGTATGCATAAAAACATGCTGCAAAACAATATATATGCATATATGCCACAGTTGGTGTCCTAAGATCCTACATGAGACCAGTAATTGCTTATGTACAAATAGTAAAAGTTAAAACAATAAATACATCCCTACCTGCTACAGCTGTATCTGTACCCACACGTTGTGCAGGGGCACAAAGCAGCGCAACAGCCTCGTGCACCGCCAGCACCGGGCCCGTTTGCTCTGTGGCATCGCACACACCCGCTGCGCATGGTACATTACACATATAGCACCTGCATTTGGGAACACGGCTGTTTTGCATTTTCACAGAATGGCTTTGTCCTTGCCCACCTAGCACAGGCTTACAAATGATACTTAAGAAATAGCAAAGCCTTATTTTAAAATCCTGCTGCAAGCCAAGTGCAAATGCTCCAAGGGCCATAGGCGCCTGGGCAAACGCTGGGGCTCCCGCGCCGGCTGCCCCATGTTCCCACCCCCAGCGCCAACCCCAGTGCCACACGGTGCTGGGGAGCCCCCGGGAGCGGCCAGCCTGGCTGGGCACTGACATTGAGTCTCCTTGGAGCAGGACCTGGCGTTTCCGTCACTGTGCCCGCCCCGAGGCCGGCTGCAGCCGAGGAACTTGCCGGAGAAGCTAGTAAAATTTTAATGCACTCTGTAGTGCGGTCATGTCATACTCAGTTATGGCAAATAATCCCAGATGCCTGCAGAGGTAAAATGGAGCTGTAATGTGCTTGCCTCCTAACCCGAGCTGACAGCAATGATGTACGACTACCATTAGCGGAAAATATCACTTCAACTAACCCATGATCCAGCTCCGCTAAGGGTCACGTTATCCATGAGGAACAAATTACACTCCCAAAGTAAATACAAATTTTCTACACGAAATGGGTACAAAAAAAAAATAAAGTAAGAGAGAGGAGCGGGGCAGGGGGAGAGGGCGCAGGAGCCATACGTTACCTTTGACAACATGCTGCCGGGTGACACGGATGATAAAGGACAGGAGGAGTTGCGGGCTGCAAGAGCCGGGGCCACGTGGAGCGTGTCCCGGCATCCCCTCCTCCCTCGATGTGACAACGCGCAGCCCTGGCGCCGCGTTCACTGCTGCTATCGCTGCAGGGCCCCCAGCATGGCACCGCAACTGAACAAGAAGGCTCCTTCTCTGCAATCCCAGCGGCCTCGAGCAGCAGGGAGCAAGTACCTGCCGGTGGATACAGGGGCCATGGACGGTGCCACGGCCTGCCCAGCTGAGGGACAGCACCTGCACTAGCCAGAGGCACCAGCCCCGCTGATGGGGAGCACCCTGGCTGGGAGGGAGCACCGGGAAGCTGTGCCTCGAATCCCAACCTTAGCCCACAGAAGCACATGGCAAACAGGAAGACACTGGGACCCATGACCTGCAGCAATCACGTAAAACTGGGTTCTCAGCTACAGTTTCCCCACAGGGCTTTGGTTGCTAAACCTGCTTGTACCCACTATCCCAAGAGGGTTTTCACCCCAAAAGTCAGCTCTTTTTTCAATAGAGTAAATCAACCTTTCGCCTTTTCCGGAGCGCAGCGTGATGGGTGTTTGCACAGGCACGATGACACTAAGTCTTTTCCCACCAGCCATAACCTGCTACACAAATACTTCCCCATCCCTCCCCCACACTGCCCTCCTTGAGCTCCCATCCTCTCAGACACTTGCGATGACACCGCTAACGTCTCTAGTTTTTCCTCCAGGCTTCATACACCAGATTTGAAGAGTGGAACCACAAAATCATTATGGTTGGAAAAGACCTTCAAGATCATCATCTCAACCAGATATGCTAAAACACACCCTAATGCCCGTCTTGGCAATGGTGCAATAAATGATGAGATTTCCCTCTATGCCCAGGCTTTTCCAGATCAGAAAAATCCTTTTACATTATTCCTGCTCCAGCAGCACATAAACCCCAAACTGAAACCTTGGCTGGGCTTCTACACGAGAAGCGCACAGATCCGATGGCGATGGCACCGCATCAGAGGGAGCTGGCTCCTTGATGTGATCTGCCGCAGCTCGTGCACCGTCTAAGGGGATGCTTCTCTTAAGGGCTCCCCAAATTACTTCTTCACCCACATTAAGGGGCAAAATATCAACACCACAGTTTGGCTGCCAATGTTTCCTACTTAAAAAAAAAAAAAAAAAAAAATCCCAAACCAAAGTGATTGCCCACACACCAAATGACATTACCTGTGAACCCTCCTCTCCAGTGCGCGAGGTGGCATAGAGCAAATTCAACATTGTCTAATGCGATGGAACTTTTGTTACTAGCAACAGAACACACAAGAGGAAGGAGCCCCTTCACTCGGGTCTCGTGTTGTGAAGCATGGTTGAAGGCGAGCTCGCTTTGGGTCCCGCTCCCGAGGCGGTTCTCAGTGGGTGAGCAGGGCCAGAGCTGCAGCCCAGCATGGCTCGCGGGCAGGGAGCGAACGGCTCCTTAGGAAGGTCCCCAACAACCAACTGGGCGTTTGTTCATCCAGGGGACGGAAACGCGGGGGCTTTAATGGGTGCACCCAAGTGCCTCTCACAGGCAATATACCCAGGGATCTATACTGACTCAAGCCAGCAGAGCTTGCAAAGCTGCACTAAGAATAGGGTTGTTTTGTTTTCCAAACTGTGCCGGAAGTACAGCAGAAAGCACCCATGCATATATATGTGTGTGTAACTACACATATGTGCATGTATATAACTGGCAAACAAACACACTATATGTATTAAAACTGGGCAACACACATATGATACTATAAAGCCCTAAAAAAAGACTATCCCAAAGAGTTTTGGAAGCAGAGGCAGAGTGCGTGTGTGAATGCTTTCATGTGCACTGGATATACGTAAATAACCAGTCCTTTTATGTGAGCATACCAGAGCCATTTATAATGTTTTCCATGCCATAATCTTAAATTCATAGCTGTTTTCTATATAATCAAATGCTGTAGCATTGTCATTAAAGACATTCTGATGCATCAAATAGCCTGCAGATGTTTTTTTTTCCTCTCTCCGGATCATGTGACACCTATGGTGCCACTCGAGACAGCAGTTGAGTCAACAAGCAACACGCTCCCACCAAGGTGGGCTCTAAATACAGCCCAATTCCAGCTTGCTCCCAAACTGCACCCTATGCAACGCCCACCCCAGGCCAAGCCGTTCCCCCAGGAACGCACCACGGCAGTAACCACGGCTACTCCGTCACTGCCCTCCATGACGCAGGGCCCTGGAAGAACAGCTCCTAAGGGCACTCAAGAACGTCACTAAGTGAAGCGTCTGAGTGCCACCAGGACACATTGGGCATTAAGTCATTCCTTGCAGTCATTTGCATGTCAAAGTTCCACATTTCTGATCAAAGCTAGCTAAAATTCAAGCCAATGCAGGCCATCTTCTCCCCTCTTGAATATAACACAAGTAACAACTCTGTGTATGCTGCAAAGCGGTCCCTGTTGATTAACGAAATATTTTCCTACAAAAAGCTTCAGTGAAAAACACCAAAGCACCACACTGAGCTTTAATTTTAAAACTAGTCTACATGGAATGGCAAGAGGAAATGCTAGAGGAATTAAACAGAAAGGATCCCAGTCTGTAAGTCATCTTTAGCTTTTGACTTCCTCATAAAGGTGTTTCATATGTCTTTTCAAGACAGGTTATATTTGCATTAATGCTTTTTCACTATGTTAATTACCAGGGGTATAATTTTAAAGATTGTATCCAGATAGCAGAGGAAAACACAGTTGTGCTTAAATTTGTCAGCTGTGCAATAGCTTGCCCTAATTTTAGACTATCAACTCTGGAGACCTGCTCAAAGAGCAAGTCTGGTAGACTTTTTAATGGAGAAAATCTGAGGGCCCCCGGGACCCATCCTGCCTCCTGATTCGGTGGGAGATCCCAGTGGCATTTGCTGAAAGGATCCCAGAGACAGAAAAATGACATCTCGCTAAGTACTAGTGATTTACATCCAAATATACTTCCTTCCACAGATAGACTGGTTACCTCGTCAGGATTTTAGCAACAGGAGAGCAAATTTTGAATATCCTGGTCCAAAACTGTGTGCCTAATGAGAATGAAGGAGCACTAATCTATATAAATAGGTAAGTTACCCACCCAAACATGTCATTTAAAATGGAGATGCTGACACAGCCCTAGATACAGTGCTTCTGAGCAAGGACTGCATCATTTTTCAATTAAAGATCCTTGTTTCCTCTTGCAGAGAAACCTCTCGAGAAATGTTTCCTGCGAGGGCAGACACAGACAGAAAGCGACTCTGTCTGTCGGCTCCCAATTAAAGGCTATGGAAGATGGATTGGAGGCAGCGTCACCACCTAACAGAGATCAGGTAACAACAGTGATTTACACAGCCAGATAAACACATATTCAAGTGAGGGAAAAGGGAACACTGTGAGCTAAAGGCTCCACCGCTCACTCCCTAGCCCCCATGTCCTGCTCCTCCACGGATTGTCTGGTTGCAGTGAGGCGCTCGGAGACACATTTGACCCAGCTGCCTTTGGAGACCAGCTTGGCCTGTCACACGTTTTGCATCACACTGATCTGCCTTCTCGCTTCAAATACACTGACGCATCTTTCTGAACCACGGGTCTTATCTATCCTAGTGGAAACCCGTGCAACGTTACCCAGTGCCCCTTGTTGCCTCACTCCTTTCTCCTGTGGAGCCCTTGCTTCCCAAGTGCACTGCAGGATCAGCCCTCCAAACTCCTACATGAAGCCAAGCTCTTTCCGTTCTACCTTTCTGAATGGCAAGTACGGGATCCACCTGTATCAACAGCCGTATGTGCTGTATGCTCCAATCTGGAGGAGACAGCCCTAAAGAAAAGGAGCTCCCCTTTCATAGGAGCATCTCAACAAGATGCGCTTTGGGTGGGAAAAGAATAAGCAGTGAGTCTGCAGAATATGCTAACCTAGGACTAAGCAAGGACAATTTGATAGTTCACTCCAGAGAAGCTCCATCGTTGGAGGTCAGCACCCTCGGGACGAGACGAGACGCCTGGGCCAAGGATCCTACAAGTTCCAATCCTGCTGAGCATCCTCAGCTCCTCCTGTCACTGATGAAACCTGGGAACACTGAGCACAATTTACGAAACCACCAACTTCCTGCACAGGCGTTTGGCACCTGCTCTTCCCCTGGCCTGTTCTACTCAGAGGACTTTTTGGTCTGAAAAATGCTATTTTGTTTCAAGTGGGGACTCCAAATCTTCCAGGGTCCTATTGAAAGAGATCTAAAAGATCCTGCCTGTCTAAAGAAAGGAAGTTCCTAGTTGTCAGTTAAACAAAGGAATAACGCACAGCCTCCTTTATAGTGTGTACTTTACCTGTCATCCAACAGCCCATTATCATGTCACGGCAGAGTGCACTTTTCCACAGGTCACTTTGTTTGAAATGACATGGATAATGCACATGTCAGCGAGCTGACAGTCCCGACTGTCCTTCAGAGATAAAACCCGCCAGCCGAGCGCCTGTTCTTATCTGGGGTACATGCCTTGGCCTATCATCTAAGTCAGGCAGAACATGATTTCTCCAGAGAGCACTTTTTTCATTTCCTGATTTTAAGAAAATCAAATAAGCACCATTTGTCTTCATCTGAATATGCTTGACCTGCTCAAATGATGATGTCTCGCATTTTATAACAGGCTACATATGCTGAATTCAAATTAACAGCAGAACAAGGCCTTCAGATCTCTACCTCAGCTGCCAACACGGCCTGAACAAACACGCCAGAGTTAGCAATCGCCTTTTAGACTCGGGTCTGAGCTATAAAACTCAAAGCTGGGTCTGGTCCTGGGATTTGAACAGCTCTAAATTACTAGGGATATTTGGATCTGCACTTAATCCCATTTCATTAGGGGGGAAGACAAAATATAGATCACACGGATGAAATCCAGGGCTGGATTTTCAATCTTTCCTACCCAAGCACTGGGATACTCTGTGTGAGGTACAACTGGAATGTCTCAGATCGCACCACCGAAACCACCCCAAATAGCAAAACCTGCACCCCCAAAACTGCCTATTTGCCTCTTCATATAGGAGTGCCACAAGAGAAGAACATCCCCTATTTACAGTGCTAAGCTCTGCCACATTTGGCATGGCAGGAAATTATACTTTTAGTTCTAGGAGCCATAAACATAGGGGCTGAAATTCAGTTTATCATCTTCCACTGCAGAAGGAACATCCTGAAAATGAATAATCACTTCACAAGATGGGATTTAATGGTATTGCATTAAAAATTCATATCCAAAAAATGCAAGTTAATTCTGTGCAAAAAAACAAGAACTCCCTTTTCTGTTGTCACACACTGATTAACTCCAGCGATTAGTTCCCTTATGAAAGGGAAATCAGTGCAGTTCTAAGTAAACAGTGGTTCTTTAACAGAGTTAGCAAATTATTAAGAGATGCAAGAAAAAAAAATCTCTACTTGGGAAATAACTAAAAGCTTAAGGGCAAAGATTTGGCAGTCGCATACAGAATGGCTTGAAAATTTCCTTGGCTTCCTACTATACAAATCCCGTGTTGAACTGATCGAGTTTATGAAAGGCAATTTCTGCACTTGTTGTTTCCTTCTGGATTTCACAAAATATTTATTCTCTGTGGCATTAGTCGCACAGCAGCACAGCCCACTCAGTTTAGCTTAAAGCTAGTTAACAGAATGCCTCAAACTCTCAATAACGCAGCGTTCCTCAACCTGTTCTTCTGGCATCTTGTTAGACCCCCAGCTTCTGCCACCACTTCACTCAGTTAAGAGAGGAGGAAAAAGCAATTTCATTGTCAAGATATCTCTTAAGGTTCAACATATGAATGGAATCACAAAATTCCAACCTGGAAATAAAGTTAGAGGAGTTTTTCCTTCAATGATTATTTCATTTCAGCAGATAAGGAAGTTAGAGGTCAGTCTGTTCATCCATAACAAAATGTAAGATGAAAATGCAAAGTGAATATTAGTTCTTCATTACTATCAGCCTCCTAAACAATAAATAGCTTTACAGACCAGTGCCTCTGTCTTCTCTTCAGCATCACAATCTTCTTTTTCCCACTTAGAAACCCACAGTTATTGAGAATTATCAGCAAGATGTGTCACTTAATGTACAGTTTCCAAATGTTGTTTCTAAAAAAATATAATTCCTAACACTTCCATTTGAGTCTGAAGAACCTTGCTTGTAGTTAAGCAAAACGGACAAGTGCATGGTTAAATAACTGTTAAAAAGTGAAAATGTGAGGCTTGTAAAGGTATTCCCTTGTGTTATTAAACTGCCAGCACTTCCCAAGGGAAAACGCAGCCACAAAAAGGGTTGGTAGTCAAAATGGTGTTCATAGATAACACATGCACAAACCCTGGATCAATATGCTTGAAAATGGATTGTACAGCCTCCAGAATGTTCCTTGGAATACTCTTGCCTCACAGGTCTCCCCCAAAAGCAAATCAAAGGGAACCAAGTCTTTTCTTTGTATAGAGCTGTACTGCATCAATCCAAAAAGAAACTTTGAGCAAGTAACAGCATAACAGGAATAAGTGAATCCAGCAACATATTATTGTACCCACACCAAGCCCGTTTCTTACCTTTTCTTCTTGGTCACTGTCGCTATCGCACTGAAACAGAAAAAGAAAAAAGAACAGGTAAGAGAAAGTTGCTAAAGCAAAAAAGCAAAGATTTCTCCAAACAAGATGGATGAAATACTCATAAGCCCTGTGGCATCAACTCCAGCTCCTTCAGGGAAAACCACAATTACTGTACAGGAGGGAAACTCTGCTTACTGTTGAAGATAACACATTACTATGTTTTCAGTGCATTTTTTTTTCCCCATGATTCAACAAAATGCATTTGCAATGCCCTCTGCCAGGCCAATTCACATAAAAGGGAGCTGATGGTGCACAAGGACATTTATACTCTAAAACTGGATCAGGGAGGAAGAAAAACAGTATTAGAGGGTTGTTTCTTTTTCTTTTGCATTGCTCATGCTGGCTGCCAATAAGTTAGCTTCAAAGGCTTCTCACATAGGAGGAAATGGAAATAATTCAAGTTTGCCCATCCCAGAAGAGAAGCATTTACAAGGCTATCCTCTCACTCCAGCAGTACTTGGAAGACTCACCCTGCATCGTTGCCTACAGCTGTTCCATTAAAGAATCAGACTGTAGTGACACCAAGAACATGCCAAATTAATGGATTCATTGAGATTTCCTAGAGTAGCCCCAGTAACACAGTAGACATTTATAAGAGTGTATAATTTTGATCATTAATACAAAAGGCTCTTGCTAATTATCAAGTGCCAAGGGTCAGTTTTTTAATGGCTTACAGTATTGAAGAAATACAATAGAAAAGCAGAGGAATCACAGATGATGGTAGAGAAACATCAGAAGTCTGGGCCACGCTCAGCCTTGCTAAAAGTACCCGAAGAGCGCTGGAAATGGGTGCGCGAGGACACTGCAACCAGCAGCTGCTCTAATTTGGCACAGATTCTGACTCATCCCACCTAATTCTGAGTAACAACTGAGGGGTTGCGCTCAGCAGCAGGGCATGAGAATCACCTGCAAACAGCCTCCACCCCTGTGGGACTGAACTGCCTCCACCCTTCAGGGACCAACTCGCACCTCGGCAAGTCTCAGATGCTTCAAAGGGGAGCAGAACGTCACCCAGCAGAACCAGGCTTCCTCCCACCCACAGCTAGATCTCCATTTAGGTCCCTAACTAAAATCCAAGCAACATTTCTTTAATCACTGAAATGATTTACACACCAGTAGTTGCACTGAAATACTCCAGTAGCTTAAAAAAATGAAATGGAGCACAAAGGTGAGGCAGTTTGAGCTCAAAATTTGAAACCCTCATGCAAGGGGTACTTCATAAACAGTCAGAAAATGGTACTTTTTAGAACAACTTTCTTGTATATAATGTACTCATACCCTCAGCCTCAAGAAGTCACACATGCTGACTGCAGCACAGCTACATATATGAAATTTGGGGACGCAGGTAGCATTTGCTGGCAAAGCAAGACTCCTGTTTACAGATTTCCATCCATGAAATTCAGAGCACATCACAAAATTTCCATTCCCTATCCCCATTTTCAGTTTGCTAGAAAAACTGAGCTGTTGGGATGAATTCTTCCACCCTTTCATTACTGCCAAGGCCCAATGTGACAGCAAGGACTGTGCACCCTACAGACTGGGATGAGCGCACTATAGGGTATTGAGGAGACACCTCTCATGTCCAAGCAGGGAGCCCAGAGCCAGTTGCTCCATTTCTTTGCCCCTCTTGCTGCCGACAACCTGGGAAGCAGCCTGGGGCTCTGGGGTTTCTGCAGCGCTGGAGGTACCAGGGGGAGCTGGGGACTTGCCAGTGGCAAATCTGAACCTGCCAGCGACGCCGTTACCCCGACTGGCACAGGGCAGCAGAGGCGTTGTGCAGAGGGGCCTCGCTGCTGAGCCGGTTCCAGCAAAGCGTTAAGCCTCGCGCTCGCCGACAGGCCAGTTCTAATTTCAAGGTCCGCTTAATTCCACATCAAATAATTACTGCCATACCCAGCAGCACCTTGTCTCCCAAGTTAAGCATATGGCGGAGGAGCGAGACCTACTGGTGGCCATTACGGCAGCAGCACAGGTGCCAAGCTGATTAGAAGAGCTCGGGCCTCCCTCGCCACGCGGCCGGGACTGGCAGCGGCTCCGCAGCGCGGCCGCTCCCCAGCACTGCTGAGGAGGCTGCGTGGCTCTGCTGATGCCCTCACGGCCCCGCTGGGGCCCGTGCGGCCCTCGTGGCCCTGCCAAGGCCCGCACAGCCCTCACTGCCCTGCTCGTGCTCCTCAATTCCCGCCCCGACGACAAGCCAGCGCTGTGAGCGCCATCCAAGGTACAGCTTGAGCCCTCCGTGCCAGCCCCTGGCAGAGACGGATGATAGTCAAAGCCCTTCAAGCTCATAAATTATGCACAGGCAATAAACGTTCCTGCTGCTCGCCTAGTCTGGCTCCGGACACGCTCCGCAAAACGCCAGGGCTCCCGCGCGCCACACGGGGCAGCCCTTTCCCCACACAAAGAGGGTCTTGTTGACGGGCGCAAGGGAAGGGAAGGTGCCCCGCGCTCTGGGAAAGCAGCCCTGGCCCAAGAGCACAATTGTGCGCAGAAGGTTTGCACACACACACACAAAATAAATAAAAAAAAATGTAAAAATAAAAAGGAAGAGGCTTTTGCCCTGCTTTGGGGGTCCAATGGCATTCAGTACATACAAGTGCCACACAGCATCACGTGTGGATCTGTGTGTACATAGCCTGTTCAGATGAATTTTCCAGGCAGATTACAGACACTCATTTCCTCTGCGTCCTGGAAAGACTCAGACAATTTATTTGCCAGG
The DNA here is from genome assembly GCF_000705375.1 of Tinamus guttatus. The sequence continues at coordinate 267,719 of NW_010577575.1, read as the reverse complement.
TAGCTACAGGAAGATTTGCAGGAGAAGGAGGTTTGCAGGGCACTTGTATTATCTTCCTCCTGCTGAGCACAAGCCTGCAGGTCAGGTACTCCAAGCATCTCACTTGCACCCCAATCCTCCAATGGTCCCAACTCATTTTTGGATGCCCTTTTTTTGCACCACAGACTGCACCAACCACCACTTGTGGGGAGCAGGGCCTGGAAACCAAAGCTCAAAGCCCTGAATTCCATCACCCCAAAACACTGCTCACCTTTGCAAACCCAGCTCTGCATTGCTTGCTGCCTTTGCTCTCTCCTCCACAAATAGGAGGAAAAACTCTGCTGCCCAGGGCCACTAAGTCAAATAACTTACGTGCTTTGAGATTCTTCGAGCAAAAGCTCCATGAAAACCCATTAAACGGGAACAGAAAAACCATGCTGTCTTAAACTCATTCAAGTTCATTACACAACCCTTGGCAGCTTGATTATGGTTCTTTTAACTGACGCTTTTCACAGTACTAATAACCAATTCAGCTTTTCTTTGGCTAACAAGTTAGACAGTCTTGTATTTTTTAAGGATTCAAACAAGTCTAGAGATACTTCCAGAAGGAAACTGCACCAGGAAAGGTGATCCCATGTACAAGTCCAGCCCAAATGTTTTGTCCCAGTCCTGTCCTGTTTTGGCACTTAAGTGACAGAAATACTTTGTGCTGGCCTGCTGCAACGAGTGGTAATTACAAGAAGAGTTTTCCAGTGTTCTTCACACCCCGTGTCAGAAAGCCAAGGTTTGGTGCACACGCTGCATCTGAATATTCCGCAAAAAATCAGAATCCAAAATGTCATTCGCAGGTAGCACGACCTGATTTTTGGATAACTCACTAGCTTCACTGGCAGCTGCAAGGGATAAAGTGACAAATTAGGACAAGGTGGCTACAGGCACATACTAGACTGGAAGAAGTAGAGGGTTTTTCCTCCCATCCTCAAATGCAAGGCATTTACTGCCTCCAGACTGAACAAAAGTCACAACTGATTGTAGTCAATCCAGGCCAGGCTGAAAAGGACCCAGAGCCAGATTTGCAAATGCTGGCCTACAGTGTCAAAAAATAAAGCAGCCAACCAAACAGCCCTCGGCTCCCATTTAGGCACCGAAATGAGAGCCAGATTAGCAAAACTGCTGAGCACCCCCAGCTCTCGTTAAGCCATTTATGGCCAGAGTTTCAAATGAGCATGGCACGAGATGCCATGGGCCCCTCCGAGGAAGCAGCTCTTGAAATGGCTATTTTGTGGGTTTGAAAGTCTCATACAAGGCAGAGGGGACTCCAGCAGTATTCCCAATGAGGCGACAGCGCTGCAAACTAAACCCAAAGCAAGTGACAGAAAATTCAACTCAAAACTGTCTCCATAGAGAAAAGACACTGGGCATTGAGTGCTCAGGCACCACAATCGGTAACCCAAACACTTGTGTTTTTATGCACATTATGTGGGTTTAATTACTGCTACTTTTTGTAGCAGGAAGCAGAAAAACTGAGGATTGGGCTACGGATGGTCCCAGGTCTTCTGCCCCAATGGGAGAGAGCACTGCATTAAAACACAGCGTATCACCCACAGGATGGCACTGATCCTAATGCCATGTCTCCAAAAAAAAAAAAAAAATCAGTCACCCCGCGAGGTTACAGCTATAATTTGTGCTATTTTAATAGCTTGAGAGTCAGGTTCAAATCATGCTGAGCAAAGGCCCCTGCCACGGCACTAGCTCATTCAGGCTGAGGCAACACTGTGGAATTCTCTGTACCTTGCTGATTGAACACATTCTTGTGCAAAAAGTGGCAATCATTGACTACATCACGTACAATGACATTGAGGAGGGCATTGTTCTCTATTCTGCTCAATGGACTTTGCTGGAACAGCTATTTCATATCTCGGATCCATTTATCATTGCCACCAAAGGAGTCAGCGCTGCTGAAACGCCAGCGCTGAACAAAGTGATTCTACTCATCTGTCTGCTGAAAAGAAATCTGAAGAAAATGAGGGAAAACCCAGACCTCAGCCATGTTCACACTGACATTTACAATATTCTTGTCCATCTATCCACCAGTGACAAACTGACAGCCTCAGAAAGGGCAAAGATGATATTTGAGCTATACAATTAGACCTTTGCTTCTAAGAAAAAAGGAGAAAAAACATCTCCTAGATGAAAGGAGACACAGACAGGGAATAAATGGGCAATTCTCTAATTGATGAAGTGGAGACAGGGAAAGTCACAAAGAAGCTAAGAGCACTATTTTTATGTTTTCTTTCCCATCTCTGACTTTGCCTCTGTGTTGAATTCAGCATGGAGCCCTTTGCCAAGGAATCCTACACTTGGCATCTCACAAATTGGTTCACATCACAGTCTGCTTAGCAATTCTTTACCATTATTCAGAGTGATTCAGTGCAGGGTACGACTCCGAAACAGAGATGGTCGAGAAGTTTAAGGTCTGCTTTCTCAAAAGCCAGAATTATGGATTATTCACATAAAAGTTCCATTTTACACAAATTACCTTAGTCTGGACAAAAGATTGCACAGCTGACCTCTAATCTGAATTCTATTTTATCCAAACTACTTTGGTTCAGATGAGAAATATCAGCCTTGGACATTTAAAGTTATCTTGGTCCCTTAGAAAAAAAAAAAACCAGAACTTAACTTCTACCGCTCAAGGCAGGAAAACAGAGCTCGTGGCTCCTCCTAGCTCCATCATCAACAAAACAATGGTTTGATATGAAAGTACACTTTTAACATTAAAATAAAAATAATTTTAAAAGAAACTGTAGTACACATGATAATGTAGATCCAACCCAACTATTTCCAAATTACAGGAAGATGCTCCTACCAGTTTCACTAGATTAAAGGGGCTTTCCCAATGCAGCATTAAAGCTAACGATGCCATAAGTTACTCGCATCAGCATCCTCGGGAAGAGTCTGCACAAGCCGAGCATCCTAATTCCATCAGACTAGCAGGGAGCTTAGCAACCACTGGACATATGAACAGCCTCATCTTCATTTCAGGAAGTCGTTCTCCTTCGGAAGGGAAGGACGAGCTCCTGGCCTCGGTTCCCCACCTCTATGCTCCTTCTCCTCCCGAGAGCCCTCAGGCTCCACAGATTTGCTGCCTTATCATCTGCCTTTCAGGCCATACACAACGTGGTCACTTTTAGCATCCTCTGAAGTGACAAATAGTTTGTCAGAGCTGAAAAAATAATGGTAAATAATAATAATGTGCATTTAAACTGTTGGACTAAGTCATTAGCAAAGAATTAAACTAATCAGTGTTTAATGAAGTCAGTGCCAGGCAGTGCATTAGCCAGTGTCTTAGTGTAAGAAAGGATTCCTATTATTCAAACTTCCCACTCTTAGCTTAAGAGTTCAGTTTGGGATTTGAGTCTTCCAGGTGCTTGTAGGCTAATGAAATCAAAATATCCTGATGGACAAGAAGCAAAGCATGTTATGGGTTAAAATAATACAAAAATCTATTTTTTCCACTGTGTTGTGATCCATAAAAATCACCCTGAGCCTTTCCTCTTTCTTCTCTGCCTGTGAAGCCAATTGCTTTGATTGCAGTGATATGAGCTTGCTGAAATGACTTGCCCTTGCTTGTGAAGCAAATGGAACATGCTAATAGAACTTATCGCATTACCCGATGCAAAAGTGCCATAGCTCATTACTTTAAGATAAAAGGATATCATTGCAGACGGGAAGCAGAATTGACTTTCTGAGGCCCGACTTGATGATGATTTAATCAACTGCTCTCTTTCACTTCTCATCTCTGCGCCTGTCGGTTTCACAGGTGCTGTTAAATGAGACACTCAGAAAGTGAGCGGAGGCAAAGAAATTGCTGTCATTACTTTTCAAGAAAGGAGGTATGCAAATTCTCGACAGAAAGATTGCGTTCATAATGGGCCTGGTAAAATACAAGGATCATGCTTGACAGGTGAGGGCAAGTCATTTGTACGTCCTTAAAGTGAAGCAACCATCCTCATTTAGAAATTGTGCTCGATAAGAGAAGCTACACATGAAAACCATGCAATGCTGGGAAGCAGCAGGCAAACCTTAGGAGGCTTCGCTACCGCAGACCCGGCTTCGGCAGGTGCCTGGCAGGCCTTCACACACGGCTCTTCCAGGCTGCCAGATGGCCCAGTTTTGACCTCAGTGTCTCAGAGAGCTCCTCTTAAGTATCTTTTTTAATGCTGTCAGCTTGCCTGTGCAGAAGTGGGGTCTGAGAGTTTCTTCCTTTCTTCATCATTGTTGCCAGAAATAGGAATAGCAAGACAAAAAGCTAAGTAAAGATGGAGCTAAGTTTGAAAACGGAATCTATAGGTGGAGGTAATAGCTCATTTTCTTACACACATCACTGAGTATTACAAATCTCAGCTCAAGAGCTTGTGGTTCATCCAGCCAAGCAAAAAGCAAAGAACAGTATCGAGGAGGCTCATGCAGGGAAGCAAAGAGGCCAAGAAAATGCTCCATGGAAGACCCCCGATATTCCAAAATTAGGAGTAAAAGATAGAACAATAATTGACAGGACGAATTACGCAAAGTTTAAAAACACTTGTAGACCTTGGAGGGCTACTGAGCTGTTTCGATCATTTTAAATGGGGAGGAAGAATACAAAGCTCTTCCTGGTGTCAATCAGGTTCTCAATGAGAGCTTGACAGCCAAGCACAATTAGCAGATTGCTCAGGCACTCCACTCTAGGCAAGTTACAGATAAAATAGCTGGCCATAAAGACATCAAAGTTTTGCCTCAGACAAGTGTGGGGTTACTACAGAATTAATGCCATGGATGTTGAGGATTTAATAGGAACAGATAGGAAATACTGTCACGAAGAAAGTTTGTTACGATGGAAAAGGTTTTAAGAGGAGCCACTGTTTTAACTTATTTACATACACTCATTTTAAGATTTTAAGATATTCTTTCTTAGGACACACAACTCATTTGATCAGAGCTTCTGTGTTTGCTCAGGAAATGCAACCAGTGAATTTATTGACTGTCCCTATGTCTAACGTTCTTGGCCACTCCGTACCTAAGCAAACGGTAGTGGCCTTGTAAAGATCCTATGGATCTGTCTCATCTCGCAAAAATCACCTCTTTGCAGGTTGAAAGTGAGAGGAGCAATGACTCTCACTAGGCCCTGGAAAACCTGGCTCCTTGGCTGGCTCTCAGAATCCTACCTCAGACAAGTCACTTAGCCTGTTCCTCTACCAAACCCTGACTTCCCTTTTCTTTGGTTTATAAAACAGTGAGCTCTTCAAGATCAGGCTGCTTTTTACTACATGTCTTTATAAAGGGCCTAGTGTAACAGGGTTTCATTCTTGGAGAATTTTGGTGCTTGTAGAAGAAACTACAAATATGAAAAAAGCATTAAGACTTGGATCAGGACCTAGTCACAACACATTTTCAATATATATATCTCATCTTCCATCAACTGAATTGCCTAATCTTCAGCAAACCATATTATTTCAGCTGAGAATTCCTCTTATTTTAAATAATGCATATGTACACGAGGACAAAACAATAAAATATCAACATTGCACAGGGATCATCGCCGTCTTTCACAGGCTGCCACAGTTATGAGCACAAAATGGCTGCATCTGACGAGATGTTCGGTTGACGTGCAAGATAAACGAGTTGTAGAAATCACAGCAGAAACAAAAAATAATAAATAAAAAAGCCAGCTCTTCTCTTTCCTAAGCAACATGAAGCTCTTTAGCTTTTCCATTCTGTACCTTTACACTATGCTAAGCAATTTAACCTGAATTGTATAAATAATAACAATAGTAATCCTCCCCCAGGAAACCCAAAACAATTGATCCTCAGGGATGAGACCTTAACAGCTGAACCATAAACCTCTGAACATTGCATTTTAATGGATACTAAACCACTCTTAACTAAGCTACATAAATATAACCTGAAACAAAAAGATTTGTTTGTTTTGTAAGCTGTTTCTCAACTCTCAAACACGTTCCTTGGTCATAATGCCAGAAAACAACTCGGGCTGCACACTCTGCCTGGCCTACGTTCTGCTGTCTGCCTCTTTTCCACTCTTTGTTTTATAGTTTATTACTTGAACAGTTGTTATTATTATTATTATTATTTATTGCTGCCTTTACCATTTTTTGCAAAATTCATACATTGTCATACTAGACCGGAAGGAGGATGAGGATTATCCTAAGTCTAAAGCAAGTAAATATAAATTCTAAAGACAATAGCCCACTCCGGCCTGCTGCCCTCAAATTTCCTGTTGACACACACTGCGCTATAATTTGGATTTTGCAATCTCTTATTAGAAAACAAATGCATTTTCTAATAGGGATTGAAGTGAGACCCTCTGTGCCCATATTGCCCATGTCGATACTTCTAACCGGACCTTTATCCTGGGGACTTCTCCACCTCTCCTTTCCTGAGGGCTTCTCATAGACAGACCTAAACCGGGGTGTCCCTCCTCTTTTTTTTTTTAAAAGACTCTATTAGGCCAACATTGCTCTTGACAGCACTGATGTAACAAATCTGGGACTCTCAGCACTAAGCTGTGAGGCTACAGTTACAGGGAAGAGACAGAAGATTTGGGATAAGACCCAAATCTCATCTTCGGCAATGACAGCTCTGTACAGAAATACTCACTGTGCAAAACAAGACCCCCAGTTCACCAACCCTGCACTTCTAGCCGTGCTGCAAGAAAAGCTTTTCCTCCACTGCTGCATTAACCTCCCACCAGAGCAGGGTGATCAAGCCCTTGTGTCACAAATGATATCACTGACTCTATGGCAGTTAGCAGCAGTGGCAAATTACCTGGCACAGCCAAGGCAAGGCAATGCTTTAAATAGCTGCCTTTTAGCACAGTGCTCAGAAATTAACCGTGTCCAGATGAGTCTCAGAAAATGCAAGAGTTTTGCCAGCAACAACTGTGTCTGACCACGGCGGCAGCTAGCGCAGCGCCGAGCGCCAGAGACCAACGGCTCCTCCTGGGCCTGCCGCAGGGCCCAGACTTCGCACTGGTAAAAACCATCTCTTCCAAAGGGAAACCCCATGGAAATGCTAGGAAACAGCCAGAATATAAAACAACGGACTTCCCATTAAACCTTTTGCTAAGAAAGGAGGGAGATGCCGAAACCGCAGGGGATGCTTGGACAGAACGAGTCTGTCTTCCAAGACCACCAAGGAAACCACCAGGCAGAAGCTTCGTATCTCTTATCCTCGTGGTCTTTCTGCCCTCATCCCCAGGACAAGAGCCTTGGAGGAACAAAGTTCACACGGGTTTTCTCTCCGCACGTTCCCAGCAAACCACCCGCATCTTCGCACAACAGAGGATCTTTAACCTGCTCAGCACGAGCTCTACCATTTTAAGACAGATTACGGAGGGAAAGGATATTTGCAGCTTGCTCTAGAGACATGCGCTATGAACATGGAGCCTGGGATTTCACCCGGGATTGTTCAGAGCCAAAGAAACTCCCTCCGTTTTACACACTGCAGATGCCAAACAACTTGCAATTCAATTCTGATATGCTTCGAAAATCTAGTAAGAGGAAAGCTCTGAGATTTCAGACATGCTCCCTTCTCAAAAACCTTGTGGAAGCTTCATATTCAAGCTAGAAAGCAAGCAAATAACAAGATGCAGCGCATAAAAACCCAGCTAGAAAAACTTAGACTAGGTGCATATATTAAAAAAAATGGGGGCAATTTAGAAATCAGTTTACCTAGGAACAGGGTTGATTTTTCCCTAATTGGAAAATGTAGAGAGAAAGAAAAGAAAAAATTCCCTAAATTTTACATTCTAGTACAAATTTAGTTAAAATTATTGTACTTAGGGCCATGCAAATTATTTGTAGATATCACAGCACTATCCAGGAGGACAGAGCAGATCATTCCAATCAGCCCTCCTGGACATAAAGCATGTGAACATATAAACCCCCAAGCATCCAATCCACTCTTATTTCT
>NW_010577575.1:242269-257269 GCF_000705375.1 Tinamus guttatus | reverse complement strand
ACAGGGACATCATAAAAATGTCACAAATTAGTCAGACACCCTTTTCATTCAGCACTTCTAATTTTTCTTTGGCTTGTTAAGTAAGGAATAAGTGTATTGGTATTTACAAAATGGCAAAATAGAGGCCGGTCTCTATTAGAGAACGCACGTGCGCTTGGCCCGCCGCCTCCCCTGCCTTTCCGCACCGAGGCCGCGCGCCGCAGGGATCCATGGGCCAGCCGCACCCACGGCCGCGGCTCCAGCAGGCTCATCCTCAGACTCACTGCGGCACACGACATGTGAGCGCACAAAATGGCCGCTTTTCCCAATATGAGTAGCAGCCCGTTGCCATGAAAACGCAGAAAAAGCCATGGGAGGATCCTCGCATTCCCCAACAGATCTTTAAGATCTTTCAAGAGAGTCTCAGCCCTGTTGTACAGTGGCCTGTTCTTCATTATTTATAGTCAAAGAGCAAAGGGGAAAAAAAAAACGTAATTTGGGCAATGACAGAACATCTGATCAAAATCAGCAGAATAGGAAACAGCTATACTCCAGCCTTCCTCACAGAATTTAAGGAACATATTGATTCTTGTTAGGATCTGAAAGAATGCAGTACGTATTCCTGTCCGTCCCTTGAGGCCATTCCTTCTGTCCCCACTCCATTTGTGGAAATGCAACTCTCTTCACTGCTGAATATTTGGAGTGTACCAAGAAAGGCAAAGGAGATTTTGCATGGTCACTGCTCTGAGATGTAGTGGTAGAAAAGGAGACTAAGAGAATGGACAGGTCTAATTTATTTTCCCCAGGATCAGACATAAAACAACCTTGCAAAGCTCTTTCTCCATCTGGTTAGTGAAATTAATAATCTACATTCTCTTTTGTAAACTCCAATGGAAACAGCCAAAGAAAAGGACATTTTTTGTTATCTTTGATAACAATTTTGATATTCCAATGGAAACAAAGCTCCCAGCGGTATGTGCAGACCTTACCCTGAACCCTTTGTACCATATTTGTGCAGCGTCTACTCAGGCAGAGCACACGTGGCCCTTCATTATGACTTCTAACTCACAGAAATAAATCACAAAGAAATGAGCACGAGTGCCCTATAGCATTTAGGGCCCTATTCAGCTGGAAAATTAGGCAGCCTCCTGGGGCACAAGAGCCCTCAAAGGCCGCAGAAGCTGGCAGATCTGCTTGGAAGGAAAGGTCAGCCAAGCGCACAGCTCAGAGGAGATGATAAAGGAAACTGCTACCAGCTCTACAGAGAAGCAGCAAAGAGCTCCTCTTTGCCCCCAAGTACTTGCCCTTCTCCCTTTTCCTGCCCATGCTGTTGCCTTGGAAGGACCGAGCATCCCTAACGCTCTGGAGATTTAATCCCCTTGGTTGCACCCAGAGGGCACCAAGGATGTCTATTTTGACATGGTATCTCTCCGAATTGAAATGCACCACAGGAGAAGACAGCAGCTTAGACCAAGCCAGGCGGGTATCCTTGGCCAGCAGGGAGCTGCTCACAGCATCCTCACCACAGACTGCTGTACGGAGGAGGAGAGCAAGGATGACCCTGCTGGTGCCCATGATGTCCTAGAGGGAGGCCAGCGTACTGCTCGAGACATGGGAATTTCTACATCACCACCTGAGACCACGTCCCCACTGGACAGCAGAGAGCCCGAGCAGATTGCTGCCCATAGGTAGCCTGCATCTAGATTCCTCTAGCTGGCTCCTTGAGACACCCAAGATAGGTGCCCAAAACTGTCCTTTTCTCTGAGGTCATCTAAAGTGAACTCTGGAAGAGCCCCTTGTCTCCATGGCACAACTCAGGCCACATATAACACAAGTTGCTTTGCTAAACACAATCAACTTCCTATTTCCATTACAGTCCCTTCATGCAATGCTTCTTATGGCTATTCCTATCGAGAACCACAAGGACACCTTCCTAAAGGAAAACGAAGGCATTTCCACAGCATTGTTGAAAGATGGAAAAGAAATCCTGGCTTTGCACCCTCAAGAGAAGCTCTGCTGCTACACAAAATGCACATTGGAAATACATAAGCACAATGTGAAAAAGGCTTCTCCTAGTGAAGAGCATGCCGAAAAATAAGCTGCTTCCCATCAGCAAGTACATTCTTTATCTTTAGTGTAACATTTATAAAGCTTGTTCAGGAAAAAAATGTGTTAAATCTTTCATCAGGCTACAGACACTTTATTTGGAGTCTTCACAGAAACCTAAAGTAGTGCCATAAGGTGCCTGGAATATTAGCCAAGATAAAACCTTCAGGGCCATGCACGCTACTGTTTTCAAATCTGTTCTTTCATCTGATGTGCCAGTCGAAATTACTTCTGCAACATGGTCAGAACCAACCTGGATGGATTTATAATGCCTCAAATTGCTATGGGCATATTTTTGTGAATCGCCTAGAGACAAACAGATAATTCTCTTTAGATTGTGCAAATTGCTAATTCTTATGCATGTCATGTGTTTTCCGAGTGGCATGTTTAGACAAGAAAATTGCAGAATATTCCTGATGTCACCAGAGCTCTGCGCTTAGAAAGCCACAGCAGTGCAGGACAGTATCCTTTAATAGATCTTATTATAGATATTACAAGTTATTTTAAATCCAACTTAGACAACACTTGTTACCTTCTCGCAATACATGATTATCTGTGTCAGAATCCATTGATAATGAGCAGATGTCAATAATATCAATGCAATGTAACTACCTGTCTGAGCAAAGGAAGAAGAACTGAGCCTTTTATTTGCTCTGTTTAGGCAACCTTAGTAAAAAGTGCTAAGTGTCATCTTTTGAGTCAATATGTCAAGTCGTGTTTCATGAAATCTTATCTCTGCCTGTTAGCATTATTATCCTCAACACACACACAAAAGACTCAAGGACTTGCCTGCCAGCTTGTTCTCCTGTTAGAACAAAGCTTACGGCATCATTGCAAGAAACTCCTTGACGTGCCCACCCTTCTTCCAATTTTTAAAACTGTTGGCCAACTTCAACCCAATTTGCCAGAGATTTTGAAGATAATTAAGTTCCTGCAAGCTTTCTGAAAAAGAAGGCGGCCAGTTGGTGCAGACCCAAGAAGCCAGGCAGAAAGGCTGCAGCGCGTGATCACACCTCGCTCGAGAGTGGCAACCGCGCGCAGGAGAGGAATCTCACAAGGACTCCGACTACGGGAAAAGCATCCGTTAGAGCTTTCAATTAACTCTCTATGGGAAACCAGGCTTTGATAAGGTTTTTGCTAGTATTTATTTTACTACATATCACTCAGATTCAGAAATGCCAGCTTTTAACTAATATATAAATTATCCTCATCCTTGGAGGCAACAGGGACATCATGTATTGTGTGTATCAGAATGCACCGTTATAGCTTCAGGGCATCATTTTAGATGAAAATGTAATATATATAAAAACAAAAAATCCATTTGTATTCTGAGCAGGCTTGGATTTTGAAGTGGCTCTGTACATGTGGAGAAGCTGGCAATCACCCACCACAGAATTTGTAGCTTATATAGAATACACAGATTTAATCCTATGGCTGGCCATAAACTAAGTGTTTAATGCCTGGCTGTGACACATTCTTCTTTAATGACTTTAGGTAAATGACCTTCCCTCTATTTTGTTACCTGTGATGGTCAATGGGGAAAAAAAAAATATTCCCCTTTTCTCTGGACTTCCACTCGTTTATTTGTGTTATACTGTCTTATGTATGGACTGATGCTGTGATATCTCTTTTCCTTTGAAGAGTACCAACAGTACTCTTCCTTTGAAGAGTACCAACAGTAGCAACGACTCTAACTACTTATGGAACTTTAGCTTTTTTTTTTTCCTCCTAATTCCAAAAAATTCAAGTGCAAATACAACATTTTTTTTTTCTAAAGCATTTTAAGGAGAATTTTGTTTTGTTACTTTAAATCCTTGGTCACAGGCAATGAACACAGTGCCAGGGGCTCCAGCAGTGCCCCTACAAAGACTGTCAGCTTAACAAAGCAGTAGCTTTTGGGCCCTTCAGAAGGTGCAAGAAATCAAATAGCTGCTTTTCTTTATTGGAAGGGATACATGATGAGTATACTTGTCTTAGTCTATGTTACACACGGTGCTTAGTTTACATTACTGTATTTTGCAAGGTGAGTATCACATTATCAGCTACTTACTAGTCACTGAAAATGCCCTTTAGAGTTCATCGTTGCCATAAACGGCATTGCACGAGGCAAAGTGGAAGTAATTTTTTCAAAGGGAAGCAAAACCGACAATGCTAAAATAGCCTCGCTCTGTCCCAGTGGGATGCGAAGATCACCAATGGCTGCGACTCAGTGAACACAGGTAACCACGGGCAAACCACATCGCGGAGCTGCTCCATCAGATCTGCAAGAGTTAACAAACGTCGCGAGGAGACCAGATCTCTCTTCCAAACACCTCATCGAGAGCTGCCTCTTCTTAACAGATGTAAAGGCAGGGCCCAAAGCAGGAGCAGGCAGAAACAGATGGTGCCTGCGGGCAGCTCTGCTGTGCGCGCTCGGGGCCAGGCGGAGGGAGGCGCGCGGCGCTTTGGGCAGCAGGTAACAACCCTGCTGTCACAGCAGCACTAGGGCCACTCCCGAAACAAGGGGCCTCCTGCACACAGGGCTGCCACCACGGGCCTTGCCAGCCGGGAAGGAAATCACACTCCCCCTTCCAAAAGATTTGCTTTTTGAAGTTTTTGTTTGCAAATAAAGCAGAAAGAGGTATGCAAAGAGAAGTGTTTTACCTTAAGAAAATTTTACCTTCAGTGCAAAAGCACAAAGTGACCAGAGGAAGCATGCTTTCTTTCTCTGCTCTATACACAACACGAATAACCTCATAAAAGCAGCCAGTGCTTTCTCTTTCTCCAGAATACCAGCACCAGCAATAAATCTGCATTGCCTCCAACCTTGAACGCTGCCAAGGTGTGTGCCACAGAGAACATTTTTACGAGCCAGTCTTTGGCTGCCAGGATTTTGCCTTCATAAAGAAGAGATTTTAGACCATTCTGTCTATTTATTTTGTGTAGCGGAATCAAGGTCAATAAACCATGGAGAAATTCACTCTACCTTATTCCAGTTCGCACTTTTGTCATCCACGCTTTACTGAGTACCCGAATGAATTTTTAATATCATGCCACAAAATGCTTTGGTCTTCTATCATATGCTGGGACTCTATAAATCTGATAACACTTGGGAGTTCTCAAATATACTCAGCACTGAAGAAACAGCTTTAAAGTTTAGTCATTCTGATGAAATGTAAGAGCTTATATCAGTGACAAGTTGACAGAAAAAGCTGTTTTCCTTTCCATTTCACAGACTTCCACGTATGAACGCCATGAAACATGTCAGGACTTTCTCCGAGTCTATGAAGACAGAGATGGCATCTGCTCCCAGTGGGGAGCCCTTCTAACCAGTAATACTGTAGAATTTCATGAGTCTGAAAACTGATTGACAGCCAAAGGAAGGGTAGGGAGGAGGTGTTTACTATATTTCATGTGAGAGCATCAATTGCTTGTCTTGGCACATGATGTATATTGTTATAGCATACAACACCACTTTCAACTTTTTTTTTAAAGCAAAATGTATTCGTGTTGACTGAACAGGTTTATAATTTCCCATTATTGGGAAAAATACACTTCTTAACTGGGCATTAATCCTACAGCTGCACCACTACAGAAGCAGGTAACCAGGCAGAAGGCAAGAGCCCCAAGGCTTTAGCCCACATGGACAGACCAATTTCAGCAGCAGACAGAGCTACATTAGCTTTTTATGCAGCCCCCCACAAGTTACCCTACCTTCTAATGACAGCAGACCTAGAAAACAGGCCCAGCTACTTTATAGTCTATCAAATGCTGTGGCCAAATTTAGATCGTAAGGGGCTAGGTTATATTTCCACATTTGCTCTTTTAATAAATACGCATCCACATAACCCTCTGAATTCACTCATCATCAGGTACATACAGAACAGCAGTTTTCAGACATTCATTTGAATGGTACACAAATGTGGACAGACAACTTTGAATACAACGCAAATGTGGATAAACATCACTTCTAGTGTCCTCAAAGAGATTTTTAAATCATAAGCAAGACTAGCAACCCACTGGTCAGTACATTTACAAGTGCTAGAACACTCAAATGTAGAAAGAAAATTTTTAGGGGGCCCATGGTTCAAAAAAGCCAGTAAACCATTGGATAAGCTACAGATATGACTCCTTAGTATTCATGCAGCAACAGAAACCTTTTCAGACAAAACAGCATGAGAACAACCCAAACATCTCTGCTTCCCTGTGCTTTCACCGACTGTAACAACAGTAAATACAAAATCTAAGTATTAAGGGGCAGTGCACGTGCAGGATAAAAGCACTGAATCTGAATAACTCAATAACCGCTGCGTTGAAATGACGCAACAAGCCCTGTGTTTATCTAGACTTGGAGGACTGCTCTATCCACAACTCTCATCAGATTCAGCGGAGGAAAACGGTGGAGCATCCAGATCTGAGGCCACTTTCATTGTCTGACCTGCTCTTTCGCTACACCTGAAATCACAAAAAAAGCAAAAGCTCACGCTGGATTGCTTGATTCTGTGCGAGGTTGGGAGGGTGTCTGTGGTCTAACGCATTCACATGAGTTAGGCATTCAGATACAGCCCGTTTAGCTGAAGCAAAGACACTAAATAAATGGAAATGTTCTGAACCTGGAACTACATGAGGTTAGACAGAAGGGAACCTCCAGGAAAATTTTCAACGTATTATTAGTCAACTAACTTCTAGAAATTCAAGCAACTCTTTGGCCGGTGCATACAATCTTGTCCTAGAACTCTGTGCAATGCAAGCACGTTAAGGCATTTTAGCTACTTTGCTTCTGACACAGATAGCATCAGAGAGCACAACAGATGGCACTTGCAACGCTGCTGCTTTGGGAGACAAAGCTTTTCTAGGCAGCTCCCACTTTTCTCCCCTCTGCTTTTCTTTACTGAGTGCATGTCAAGGTTAAATAAAGCAAGATTCAAGCCTTCACGTATCAGCAAACATCATGAGGGCATCTGTGACACCCAATGACACGCACAGAAAAAGAACGAATTAAGTACACCAAGGACGGAGCAGAAGTGAACTCAATGAGAGAATAAAGAATGAGAGAAGGAAGATACTAAAGGGCAAATGACTACATAGCAATATGTCAAGCATGTAATGGAGGCAAAAATGACAAAGACAACCCCAAGTTCAGGTGATTTCACTATATAAGCATAAAAGGATAATATTGTCATTTCTAATGAAAACAAGATTCTACTCATACATCTAATGATCGATCAAAGAGCTATTGATTCTTACCTCCCAAGAAGTAACTTGGTTCAGTGTACATCAGGGAAACACCTTGTACTGGAAATTGCTAAAAAACAAATAGCATGGGTCTAATTCTTCTCTTAATTATGACCATTTTAGGCTGACATAATTGTGAAGTTGTTCTACATTTACCCTGGCACTAGTATTATCACAGCGAGACCAGGTTTACTTTAGAAGTTAAACAACGTAATCTAAGTGAGGATTCTGCTTCTAATGATTTGGGAGTTAGTTGTGGCCTACAGCTTCCCAAGAACCAAAAAAACTGATCTCCACCTATAATGCTATAAATCTGTGTTAGGAACTTCAGCAGGGGAACCTGCAGCATTTCAGATGTGGAAATAAAAGGGAAACTCTTTCAAGTTTTTTCTCAATTTGTTATATATTGAGAGATTCAGAGAAAAAACTATTTTAAAATCCATATTTTAATGCTTCAACCACAGCATAATCTCAGCAATACATCCTCCTCCAACACACAGCCATTTCACCCAAGATCTGGTGTATTATTATTACTCTCCAGTAACACAACCTAAAGTGTATGGTTTTGGAGTGTTTACAAAGTATTTGGACTTTTTAAAATTAATTGACCAGTATTATTAGAGGAATTCAGTTTTATCTGTGGCCAAATAAAGCATGCAACATATAACATATTGTATAGCGATGAACACTACAGGCAGAAGAGGAAAATAGTCTGAGTAGTTATTATCAGTTTGCTTTATAAGTATGTTATTTACAATACGCAACAGATGTTCTCTGAACATTAATGGGAAAATACAGGCCTTTTATTTATTTCTTTTCTGACAGACTAAAAAGTGCATCTAATACAATAATAATCTTGGAAAATCCAAAGATTACTTCACAATTTGGAAAATACTGCATTGAGTCATTAGTCTTATTATCTGGTATTTTCATAACTCACTAGATAAACACTGTAAACTACAATTTCCTGGTAATGATCCTTCCTATGTGCAAAAACAGCCTTCCAAGAAATCCCAATTAAGCCTAAGAAACAGTGCTTTTATATTAACCCCAAAAGGAGGTCATACTTCCCATCCTGGTAATGACTAGCAGAATTATTTTTAAACTTGGTGCTTTCCAAACTGTGGTCCATGCACCTAAGGGATGCACATGCTCCTCATATAAGGGTCTATATAAAATGACAAAGTTTATTTTGCTGTTTTGGGGTCCCTCATGACATTGGTAAAAACTTATGGAGTGCAACTGTGGAAAAAAAATTAAGGTTTCTCCAGCACCAACAAACCCATGCTTTTGGGGGAAAAAGCTCTATTGATGGCCACAGAACTATCATTAGTCTTGATGCAAGCAACCACATAGGTGGGTAGAATTGGATACAACCTTCTTCTATTTCCAAACTTCTACACACTACACACAATAAGCCAGAACAGGGTCTTGCCCTCAAGCACTCACCTTCTTTCTTCTCCTTACATTTTTTTTCTTTCCCTTCCTACTCTTTGCTCGCAGATAAGCTATAGACACTACCTTTTTTTTTCCTTTCAGTAGCATCTCACCTGATTTTGTCTGACTAATTTGGCACAGCACTGACAACCAGTATGTGCCACACAGGAATGCAGGAGGACAAAAAGCTTGATTATCCACAGTCTTGTGCCTTGTATAGTCACTTATGCATACTACAAAGTGACTGTGAAATAATATTAACTTGAAACGGTAATTTTTACATTGATCCTTCAGGGATGCTGTAGAAGCTGCTGCCTTTGTTATTTGATACCTGTGCAGCACAAATCACACTGTCAAGAGGCATATATTATATGTATTTTCTTACCCAGCTTCCCTAAGATGGCAAGGTCTTGCAATGAGGTTCTCAGGCCACCCAGTCTGAATAACTTTTGAATCCCGTGTTCCCTTCCAATTAAATTCCCCCAAGATCCAAAAAAAGTCAGGCTGTGAGAAGCCTCATACAAAACAGCTGCCATGTGACAGCTGTTTTGTATGGTGACTCAAGTTGGCACCTCTAGTAAGGTGCCGACACATGCAGTTCAGCTCTCCTAAGAGTCATCCAAGAAGTATAAACACTCAAGCAGCGGATACATTGTTTACTCAGCCAAAAGGCAAGGGGACATGCAGGGAGTCAGGAGCACCTAACACAGACCTAGAGAGGGGAGCGTCAGTGGAAGGAGTGGAAATGAGGCCCCATTTTTTTTCAGGAAAATACAAGAAAAATGAAGCACCACATAGTTGCATAGGCCCAATTAAATGATGCTCTTCCAAATCAAATATACAAAAACCCTTCACCTTCTCTGTCCAAACAAGCCTGGCTTACAGAAGCGCTGCAAAGGAAGAAACCTTGACTGCTGCATGGTTTTCTTCCCACCTCAGGGTGGCAGTTGGGAAAGATAACATTCATCGCTGTGGTACATGACAGGTAGAGAGAAAAAAAGGGGGAAAAAAGCCTAACAGCCACATCTGGTATCATTAATACTTCAGCAGACTTCCTATTTTTAAATTAGCATCATTCTGCAAGCAAAATGACAGCTACTCACAGAGTCAGGAGCACCACAGGAACAGGCAGCCCTGAGGAGCACTGCAGAGCCCTCCAACAAGCAAGCCTGATGCAGGAGGAAGCCCCACTGCCACACAGGGCTTTTTCTAGATTTCTCATGGGTGGAAAGGATGATGTGAAACAACCCCCTGCTGAGCGCTGCTCAGGGGCTGGATGAAGGTGCCAGGAGACACTTGTAGCCACTGCCTGCACCAAGGTGAACCCTGCCTCCTCCTCAGGCGGACTCAGTCTGATGCTGGTGCTTTCCGAGATGAATACCTGAAACATGCAGGGTCAGGAGGCCAAGCACGCAGCCTGTGGTAGCCGGGCCCAGGCGACGCGCTATCTCCTTTGCCTCCGTGAGGCGATCGCCCGTCACCCAACTGGCGCCGCAACCCGCACGTGCTTCAGGGAACAGCCACGTCCTGATTTAACCACGAGCTGCATGGGGCTGGCAAGTAGCCAGTCTGCGGCCAGCCACCCTGTTGCGCCCACCCCATCTCCAGGAGCCACCAAGCCTCCAGCTTCTGTGCTCCCCTATGTCAAATAGCCCCTTGCAGGGACCACAGGAAGCTCCCCACACGGTAGCAGAGGCATCTGGAGCTCTTCCTGTTATTTAATGCTCTCCTGGATGCCAATCTGCAGCACCCAGACAGAAAGCAGAGACATTTCGCAAGCTTTCCATGTGAGGGATTTGCCCGGGCAAATCCCATCGCACAAATTCAAAGCTAAAAACTCATCTGTTCCCATTGAGCACTTTGATTTCTCTCTGTGCTCTGTAGTACCAGACTTGCAGTACCGTCTACAGCTCTGCAAAATGAACTTGCAAATGGTTCCCTCCTTAGTTTGCATTGTATGGTGTCCACAAAAGCACTCCCCAAACCGGCTTTGACTCTCTCTGCACATTGGTGGTTGAATAAATCAATGCACTGAGGAGCTTCCTAAGTTCTCAAAGGTCTCAGCCAGGAGTTAATCTGTGTACTTCCTCAAGGGCAGTTACTGTAGGTCCCAGAAAAACAAAACAAAACTACACTTATCTCAGGGCCAGCTAAATGGATGGCACCCTTAGCACATCATTGGCCAAAAAAAGAAGCTTATAAAGAAAGTAACAGGAAACTATGGAGCTCTTCACCTTGGTGTTGAGACTTAGCACACTTGGATCACAAAATTTCCTAGCCAGGGCTCTATGGACACCCTGTCAGACAGCAGATTCACTTCATTAACTTCTATAATGAAAATCCTCCAGCTTGCATTTGCCTGAAAAATTCAGGATTTAAGGGGTGTGAGCTGGATTTTCATTCCTGGAAAAAGCTGGCACGCTCACAGGGAAAGCATCACTGGGGCTTACTCTGAAAGCAGCTTCCAGCCAGACCCATGCGGGGCAGCCTCAGGCCCTGTGGGGAGCCCTGACTTTGCAAGGCTCCAGCACTGGGTTGAGGCCTCATGTTCAGGCTGGGCACCGCGTCCTGGCTGCCAACCTTGCCGCAGGGCACTATGGCAGGCACGGGCCTGCCTGATGCATGCTTGGTGTCAGCGCTGCAATAACACCAAGGGCATCGCACAGGCCCCACCTGCCCAACAATATGTTCCCCATGCCGGTGGCAGAGCTGCAGGCGAGGAAAAGCTTCCTTATGCCTGGCCATCGGCAGAACAGACCAGCATGGGCGCACAGCGGGTGGGATGTCAGCTCCCCTCTGGCCTCGTGGGCTCACTGCGACGAGAAAACGAGCTGCTCTCCTGGGGAAAACAAGAAGAAGAGGGAAGGAGCAAGGCAAGACGGAGCATCGCAGCCCATTAATCGCACATGTCATTAGCACAACTGGCGGCCAGGGTGGCTCATTGACGGTTGATTCATGAGCTCACAGCGCATGCCAAGGCGGAGCGGGGACATGGAGCAATCCTTCCTGATTTAGCGCTCTCCCAGGCTCTTCACAACCTCCGTGGCCATCGGTGGCCTCGGTGGGCTCTGCGTTGCGTGCGGTGGCTGCTCCGGTGCTGCCACAGGGCTCGCACAGTGGCACCCGCTGTGTCCCGAGCTGACGGCACTGCCCGCAGTGTCTGCCTTAGCAGGGCAAAAACCTTTTCTTTTTCCTTCCACAGGTACTACAATATTTATCCACCAGTTGCTGCTTGCAATAAGTTATACCACAAAAGTAATTCAAAATTGAAAACTAAGCATTAATAGTTAGTATTTCTTTATTTGAGAAAAAAAAAGGGAAGAGTTTCATGGAAAGATGGCCATCGAGCGTGGAGAAATTAGTCCTTTCACTCCTATTTGCCCCAGCATTATTTATGTAGTGGAAAGCTGGCAAATCAAGAAAAACATGCCATCAAAAGGTTGAAATGTTTCTGGGTTTTGATATTCGAAAATTTAAAAATTCTGTTTCCGGTTTTATTCATTTACTTGCATGTTCACATGACGTGTACAATTTTTTTGACAGCAGTGCAGCAATAGACGTGCATGACGGCAGCACGTCAAAGGGACGTGGTAGGTGTCCAACAAGTGGACCTTTGTCGGTACGTTACGTCCAGGCTAGATGGTATTATGGTAGCACCAAGAGGCTTCTCGTAATCTTAGGCATCTCCATCCCCAAGATTTCACAGCCAAGAGGCACATACGTAAGTAGGTGCAGCTTCATGCAACTGTGCGACTGTGAAACCGTGGATGGTCTCATTATCCAGCTCGGCAGAGATTTTCAGAGACAACTTGTCAAGAGCTGACATCCAGGGGCATCCCCTGACATCTGGAGACCTCTTAAGCCATCAGCCATAATAAGGGCAGTATATGTAACTGCCTGTAACGGAGAGCTGGGAACTTCTTAGCAATGGAGGGAGATGATAGCTCACAGATAAGGGGCCACGGAAGCTCTCTATAAACCACCTAGCTTCATAGTGAGCTAGGTGGACGATCTGCTCATTGTAAAGTTTGAGCTTTTTACATTATGTGAACAGAAGCAACTGATGGTTTGTCCTTTGGAGACCCTTGTTTAGTGGGCCATAAAATGAAATGAACTTACTCCCCACTGGATCCCGAACAGCCCTCATGCGTTGAAGACTTACGGACACGGCTAATCTGTGACAAAACCAGAAAGTGTAATTAGTGCTGCCAAACCATCTGTCAGGCCTAAGAGACTTGGACGATATTTGGGAAAAGCAGCGAAACATGTGTGCGTTTGTCCTCAGTCCCAGACCATCGAAACTTGGCCAACAGCTGGGTAAAAACAGGGTTTGACACTTTGCTGAAAAGGCCAAAGGAAGAAAAAGCTGCAAATACAGACAGGCACCTGGCCTCAGTCCCTCTAAAACCGCATTATAAATTATAAGCACAGACCTGAAAATAACTGGCAGTAATTAGACTGTCCCAAGACCCCAACAGCAAAGACACAAAATCCATCGCAGCAGTCACAGGCAGTACAGAAATCTGGCGTGAGCAAATTAATTGGGAAAACAGCCCTATTTATCTAGGTGCACTTTGGTCTGACATCAAACCACCTTCTGATATCCTACGTTACTGGCAGCTCTCCAGGAGGCATCTTTGGGGTCACAGACAGACAGAGATGGAATAAGGAGTGGGAGGATCTCTATAACATCAAGGCCTGTTCTGAAGAGGTTTTAACATACAGTTTCCACAGAAAAGAATTACAGTGGCTGGTGCTCATAACTTCTTGATATCTTGAGATTTGGTACTTTATGCAGCCCATATAACCCCTTGGCCAAAGCCCTCAGCTCAACAAACTGCATTCATTGCAGAAACTCTGTCCATAAACACGGCCACAGTGGTTTTGGCTAACTTCATATTTACCTATATTTGCTGCTATTTCAAAGTAACATTTGTCAAAACAGTTGAGGAAAAAAATTAAGAAGCTTCAGAGAATAAACAGAGTTTTGCTTTTTCTTTAGTGTTTTTACTGCTCTCGAAGACTGTCAGTAGTGACGAAAGCTAATCCTGACGTTTACTGGAACAGACTTGGAAAGCTCTCATGATCTGTAACCCCATTTCAGTTCAAGAAGAGATGATCTCCTCTTTGCTCGGGAGGCAGTAATTTTTTTTTTAACCTACTCTGATTTGATTCCAAGCGCTTGTCTGATTTGATTCAAATCTCTCTTTCATGTGAGGCACTCGCCGGATGCTCTGCTCTCATCTGGCAGCAGCAGGACCCACATCTGCAGCCCACAGCACGTGCCAATGCCAGCGCCTGCGGGCAGCAAGGCATGCTCATACAGTCCAACAAACACCACCACCGTCTCTGCGCTAAGAACAGGTATTTCAAAGCAATTCCATTTTTACATGGAAGATTCTGTCTCGAGGGGTGGTATAATAAAGAATGAAAACAAACTTTGAAACCTCATATGTTTTCTAGAACATTTTCTAGCTAGCTCTCACTGCCGTCAGTCAGAGCCGTGAGCCTTGCTGCCGCACGAAAGTGCCAAACCAACGCATCCAAGGATGGCCAACGAGAGGAAGTCCAGATAGATCAGAAGAGACAGATAAATTGTTTTGATGTTAAAAACTTAGACCCATCTTTCTATTTCAGAATAGGTATTAGTAAAAACATCGTTGTAGTGAGAATGGTTTAAAGACATGGCAAAGCTTTTTGAATGGGATGGATCCAGTACTCTTCAAGGTAGAGTGAATTCTGCGGTTCAACTTGCTACCTGCTTTTATAGCTCTCTCAAATGCATCTGCTTGGGCCACCTAAAAACCATCAGAGAAACAATGTGATTATTTACAATCTTGCAACAGTTAAGAAAAAATGGCAGAGCCATTCAACCTGTAGGGATGGCAGAATGTCTACGGCAGCCTTCCAAACACAGCCGGTCGCTAAAGAGGTTTTCAGTCATTTTAGCAGATTTCTTGAAGTTGCCGCACGCATAAGTAAGTTGTGCAGGCACGTAACATGAGGCACCCTCATCTACGCCAAAGCTCTGTGGATTATTAATACGCAGAGTTGCCCTCTTCATTCTACAACAACTTCTGTAATCCCTTCAATTAACTGGAGGAGATTTCAGCAGCTCCAAAGGAAGCTGAGGAAGATCTGTTAATTAATTAGTCTTCCCATTCTTTTACCTGTGTTAAACTTCAGGATTAGAATCTCACTGATAAAAATAATAACTATAATACAAATAAATGGCACAAAAACTAGTCTTTTACTAAAACAACA
>NW_010577575.1:209769-237269 GCF_000705375.1 Tinamus guttatus | reverse complement strand
CTCTCTCTTTAAAGCTACTTATTTTATAACTCCTGTAGGAACTGGATCGGTCCCACTGTTCCAGCTAGTTTAGATATCCAATCCCTGCTAAGTAACATTTATCCTAGGTCTCCTTACAGAAAAACAGTCATGGTTCAGTCCTCTTCAGGACTGTTGCTTGATAAATACGTAGGAGTAAGTTTCGTCCCTACAAGAGCTCATTACAGCAGCACACGTTATCTTCTAATTGATCCTAGCTGTATGTTAAACACTCCTAGGACTGTGTCAACCCTCCAGTGTGGTCAACTGCCTGATAACAGTGCCCCCTTCCAACTGTCTTGTTACTTAAATGGTAAGATCAATAATTAAAGAGTACCTAGCACCATCAAGCACCTGCTGACAAAAGCCTGCTGAAGCATGGAAAAGATAAAGGTGATTATCCTCCACACACTCCTCTTGTTGATACTCAGGTCACCAGATACATATATATATATATATATGCATTTTTTTTCCTGATGAAAAGCAAAGTTCTCTCTGCTCTATTTGAATGTTAATGAACCTATGATTGACTATAAGCTCATTGCTTGGTGTTTTGATGGTGGGATCCAATCTGATAGTTTCCTCTTCTTTGGTTCTGCTTTCTTTCTTGTTCTGTTTCAGATCCATTTTGATGGACTGTATACACTATATATTATAAAGATGCCTAAAGATTTCACTTTATACTACAGAACTACATGTCTTATTTCCTCTCACCCTTTGGGATTGGGTCACAATGTAATATAAAATCATATTCATTTAATGGCTGGATTATAATATCAATTCAGTATCTAAACTGGTTATCAAGTCAGTATCTTAATAATAAAATCAATAATAAAAGCCACATGGCTCTTCCTTCTTTGAGGCAAGTGTAGGCTTCACTAAACTAATTTTAACTCAGAATTTTAATGAGAAATTCCAAATAAGCTGAGAGGTTAAAGAGAAGGGATAGTGAATCACACAAAATATATGTATTTGCACTAAGGAAAAACATCATTTTTGTCTCTCAATTTCAAGTCAAGAGAACTTGATCACTTCAAGAGAAGGACTATTTAGAGAGTGAACAGCTAGCAAATCATCCACTCAGCCCGCGCCTGGAGCTGTTCAGCACTATGGAAAAGGCAACTGCCTTCCCAGAGAAAAAGTGTCCAACTCCTCTGTTTGTCACTCAGCTGTGCATTAAAATCCGTTCTTTTTCTGTTAGCTTTGTAGTTCACTAGCTTTTCTTTGAATTGATGAATAGCACAAGTACTTGCTTCATTACAGTTTATAATTGTGAAAGAGAGTCTCCGTCATCCTCCCAGTCTCCATATGCTGTAAACCACAAGAGTTTCAAGCCTGCTTGATTTTTTTATGTTTGTAACCCCAATTTTATTGATCAGGCAAAAAAACACTTCTTGGAGCCAAAAGTGAAATAAAACCTATGCCCTTCTCACACCCCAGGATGTCCAGCTAACCTTAGAGTCACCTAATAGAAAAGGTTTCACCCTTTCAAATACTGAAGGTAAGAGCATGTTTTCTAAACTTTTGAGGTTTTTTAGAAATGCAGCAAAATGCCCCTCTATGTCTCCCTGCTTTGACAGGGAGTGGATACAGCCTCTCATGTATTCATTGACCTTGGTGAACCAAAATATTTTCCTCATATTGAACAGCAAAAAAAAATCTCAATTTTATAGTGCAAACTTGAGTATGAGACAATTTACTGAGATTGTGCACACTCAGGATATTGTACGAAATTCTGGCAAGAAATCAAGCTTAGTTCATAGCATTTTATCTAATACTAAATTATCTTCTGAGCCTTTGATGTGGTCCATTTTGTGGTATTACTCTATTTTGCTCATTCTGTTATTCTTAGTAGCTTATCTTTGGACTGGAAATTACAACAAATGGCCACTCACAGGAGTGTTTAACATTATCATGTCACAGAGTAACAAGAAATGTGACAAGGATAATAATTCTCAATGTATAATAGTACTTCTGGTCAAAACAGTCAGACATGGATGCTGCAAGTTCGATTCCTAAATTGATATGTTCAATCATGTGCGTGTAAATGGTATGATTGCAAGAGATGTACTTTAGAAATGCCATTTATTCGATAAAAAACCACAATTGCACAACTTTTGAGCTCTTCTATTTAGAAATTGAGTGATTGTATTCAGGGAATCTATAGGTTTGAATGTGACATCTGCTTCTAATCTGCGTCAAAGTACATACAGGTATGGATACCTATTTTGTCCCATTCCCCACACTACTCAAAGTAACCCATATTTTGTATTCCGAGTACCAAAAGGGACTACTCTCAGAGCACCATACGCTTTCAGGCTGGTTGTTTTTGCCAGAACCGCTTCGCCCGTTTTTCATTGTCACCAACATCAATGTCTGATGTTGTATTACACAAAATGAGTCATGTCTGCTTTAATAACAAAGAAAATGCTCCATGGAGAAGATTCAAAGCTTGCACAACACATAGATTGTCTTTTCTTTTCAATTTGCCAAGCATTCGTTGCAGTTCTGGACTTTTTAGGAAGAGATCAGCAGGGCCTCCACAACAGTCACTTCACACTACAGAATAGTCCTTCCTATTGCCAAAAAGCTGTTAAAATCTGCTGTAAATCAGTGATGTCTCCTTTAGGAGGCAGGGAAGAAGGGAGGGCAAAAATAAAAAGTCATCTCAGCGAAGCTCATTTTTTGCAGTTGTCTGCTTTTAGCAAGTTCTGTTCTATTTAATAGCTTCCAGAGTCAAGAAGGTCTCAGGTAGACCCGAGTTACCCAACCACATGAGCAATTAGTTCCTCCAGACACTAAGTCTGTTGTAATGTAGTTCACTTTACTTCACACGGTGAACATGTTCACTTTGATGCTTTTTTTTTTTTTCCCCTTCCCTTTCCTTCCCTCCTATTATTTCTTTTCCTTGTCTCTTGGCAGCTGCCTGTCTTGACACTTGACCACGACTTGCTCCGCGGATTGACTGTTTCAGGCACTGCTGGAGAATTCAGATCGGTCCCCGTTCCCCCGGGAAGCCGGGTGCTCCCCCAGGCTCAGCGCCAAGACCAGCTCTTGCAGACGCCAAGCGAGCGCAGCCGCTTCCCTCCCCTTCACTGAGGACACGGTTGCTGTTCCAGCCTGGACCTGAAACAAGGCAGCATCTTCTCACAGGCACCACACAGGGCTGCAACCTCAGCTGACCATTTCCAACGCACCTCTAAACCCAATGCAGCAACAACCCACCCAACGTGCAAAACAATAACAGCGCAAAGAGCCCTCCCACGTTCTACGGTTTGTTTGCAAACAGAATGTTGTGACAGTCTGCCTAACCAGCCTGGGCTTTAGGAATAAGACATTGAGATTAACCAGCGGGAAATAGAGCTAGCTCCACTAGCCGAGGGATGACCACAGTTAATTGAACTGTTTGCTTAAATAACAGTGTATACAGAGCCTCATTAAAGTGAAGATGCTGCCAAGTACTGGTCTTCCGGTCTTTAAAATGAAAGGCACTAAGGCACTTGAGAGCTGTTTCCTACTGCCTGTCAAGCAGTGTCTCCAACAGATATTACATATTGCTAAACCTCATTCACTTGTCATTGTATCTTGATTAATTAAATGTTTTTGGGCTTTTTTCACCCCCAACCCATGTACTTTCCTATACTTACTTATTTTTATGTCCTCAAATATCACCTTTTAAGGCTAGTTTTAGGAATATGTTTGTCTCCAGCTAAAGAGAAAACCCTCAACCCCCAAACGTTGCTGATCTGCATTCTTCAAGATTTGTTCAAACTTGTTCAGATTTTCTATCACTTTTCGCTATATTGCTATTTATCCAGTGTATCCAGCCAAGTTACTTGCAGTACACTGGTTTAGTGTTAATGCTCTCTCCTGTGAAATACATATATAACATCTTTGGTTCTGTTCAGGGATTTCTTGGGGCTGCTGTTGTTCCAGCAGCTATGAGCTCACTCCCAATTGCCAGACAGGCGTTTCTCCCCCTCTAGCTTAGCAATTGCACAGTGAAGTGTCTGCTCTAGCTCATCCTGCAGTTCCTTCTACAAACTGTGTAGACTGAAGGGAGCTGCTCTGCCCCAAGTTCCCAGCTTACGCTGGGACTAGGCCAGCAGCCCAGTGAGCAGCCCAGCCTCGGCACGCTGGATCCTCCCGCTCCCTGTACCACTGCGCTGTACACTTGGCTACCAGCCCCTGGCTCTGAGGACTCCTCAGCCACATCCGTGACACTGAAGCTGCAATCGCTGAAGAGGAGCTTGCTTGCTCATATTTACCTCATCAAGAGATACTAATGCTCACAAAACCTAGTCTTCCACCCTGGCCACCTGTTCTTACCTGTATTGCAGCCCCCCTACTCATGACTCCAGCAATAAGTTTGTGGGTGCCACTGAACTGATTTTGACAACTGGCAGCCGAGGAGAGTGACCGCTCTCTGAAACAGGAAACAGAAACTTCGGGTGAATTAGTCACTGCCTGTAAAGACCAGTTTCTGTAGCGTACTAGCAGTGAATGGCCCTCCTTTCCATAAGGGGCTGATCGCATTGCACTCACTTCACAGGTAATCAAGATGGGCCAGCATCTTGGGTATTTGATGCACTGATGATGAGAAATCATTTGAAGTGATTCTGAAAAAACACTTGCCAAGGAAACACTTAATTGCATGCACAGCATTTAATTTCAACTGCTTTTTACCATGTCATGTGGGCTACAGGATTCACACGTGCTATGTATTTTTCATAGTCTGAAAAAATGCATGATACCAACACCAAATTTCTGATGTTTCACCGAAGGATGAGCCCAACGGTTGTTTTAAAGCTCTTTTGAGGGCATCTGCCAGGAGCGTGAGGTTAAAACCCTCTGCAAAAACAAGTCCCCTGCACATGAAACACAAACAGTGACTGAAAAGAAAATGCTTTTTCTTAAACAAAAGCATTCCCCAGGAGGAAAATATTTCAGAATCAAACTGAAGAAGGATTTAATAAGAAACAGCCTGCCCCAGTCCTTTCTTTCTTTAATGTAAAATAAACACAAACCAGATCTCCCCTATAGAACATGACCATTCCGTCTGAAAAAAATGGGAAGGAATTTAAAGGTCTCCATGGAAAGTTTGGTTGTCAGACAATGAAGGGAGTCCTGTCCACCAGGCATCTCGGAGAGGCGTTTGATCTCTTCCCTTCTCCTGCAAATTGCAGGACCCACACTGCAAAATTCGCCCGCGTCCCCATCCTGGTCACCACATCTGCATCCTCCGAGCTGCTACCACCTGCCACGGCCGAGGGGGCTCCGCGCCTCGTGGGACACCAGGCCAGAGGGTCCCTGGAGAGCAGCGCCTTGAGCCCTCCTCCATCCCAGGCACCTTCTTCATAAAAGGTGCACCCATCACCAGCAAGCAGTTGGCCAAAAAAAAAATCTCCTATTTTGTTATACCTAGGGACCATGCATTTTCAGCCTAGTATTAAAAATACACTTTTTTTTTTTCTTTTTTAAGAAAAGGGTGGAGGGAAGAAGCCCTCCGTGCCCAACAGCAGCTTTTCCCGCCAGATGACCAGGTCGGCGCTCAATTCTCCCCGCGCCGCGTGACTCGGCCCTCGCGCCGGCCGCGCTGCAAGGCCAACGGGGAAACCTGGCAAGAGGCTCCTTCGCCAACAGCAAACCCGGCGTGCAATAAGAGCCATCTGCAAAAGTGCCAATTATCCTTCTCCTCAAATCATTATGTTCCATCGAGTTTTGCTGACAAGCAAGTTATGCCACATTTTAATAGGCAATAAAATGTATTATTAAATAATTAGTAGCTAAGAAACAGAAATTAGAGGGCACTTCCTCTCACATACATCCCCCCAGTACTTCAAACTATTGATTTAAAGGCAACTCGATCCTCTAAAGAGGACCAAAGGGAACCTGATACAGCAGTTTACCAGGAGACAATTACAAGGTGGACGATCGTGCGTGGGGAAACGAAGCAGGAGGAAATTCTAGAGCCTTCCAGCCCACTCTGTTTTGCCCAGGCTGCACTGAATTCCCCCCAAAGAGCTGAAATTTCTCCAAAATCCTCCTTCCAAAGCAGCCTAATTGCGGTGTTAAAGGTAAAGAAGTATCGATGTCTCCTCTTGCCTCCCTCCAGGTAGCGCCGGCTGCTTGTTCGGCCTTGAAGGTACGGTCACGCTGACGGAGGAGAGCCCCGCGAAGACCAATTAAGGTCTTTACTAAGAGGCGGAGAAGAAGACAAATGGAGGCAGAAAGCCCGATTACAAGGAACCTTTGTACAGCTGCAAGGCAATTAGGAGAGTCTCAGGGGCTGCCCAGCGCCGTACCGGCCCGCACGGGCTTTTACAGCCTGTCTAAACTTGGCACAATCTGTCTCTCTGCTTTCGGCCGCGTGTAAAAGTGCACCCCGTATTAGTGTCGTGTGTCAGCCGAGAGCTCGGTATCGGTTTCCGCGAGCATGTTAGATCCGCAGGGCCGGTCTCCAGCTCCCCAGTGGATGACAATAGCTTTCTGCAGGCAGCCCTGCCTTGCAAGGAAAGAAGATATGCCCCAGGTTAGACCTTGATAAAAATCAGAACTGGCTCTTTCGGGCAGCTTTTATTTGCCTAATGCTAATCCCCAGGATGTCTCGAATTTGCTGCACTGTCCCACATAACTTGGCACTGAGCGTGAGAGGTGAAACTGTTTGTGCTGTGCTTTGAGTAATAATAGACCGGGCGCTCCGAAAGGAAAACCTGGCATGGCCATGGCTCCTTGGCAGCCCCCACACGCTCAAAACGTCCGGATTCATCCTGGAGTTCAAAACACGGAAGCAATGGTCACACGAATGGAAGAAAAGTCCTTGATGAAAATAGTCGTTAATGAAATAGTCTTTAATGCAAATACTAAGGATATGTCAGGCACCTGCTCCTTTGCTCTGCGGAGCCTCGAGCACAATTCCCTGATGTTTGGGACCTGTTGTAGGCGCACGGGCAGAGCGTGTCACCGACGGCCGAACGGTGCCTAGAGAGCAGCAGTCCTTTCTGCCTCGTGCTCCCAGCAGCGACACTTTTGATTTCGGTCTCTTCTCCCTCACCCCCGTCCTGTGCATACGGACAGCTCTGCCGTGGGTGGACACAAGGGCTGGCGCTGCGCCCGCGCCCGGCTCAACGCAGCCACAGTGGAGCACCTCACACTGGAGCACCCCAGCAGCGTCGCGATGCTGGAAAAAGCCTCCGAGACCTTTCCCCTGTGCCGTAATTGGTCTGAATAAACCTAAACTGCCTGTGTTTCTCCAAAGAAGCATCCACTCACCCCTTTGCTGCCACGGTGCCTGGTCAGAGCATTACAAGAAAAGTGCACTTCAACTTTTGCTCTACTGATACATAAATACAGTCACTTCAGCTAAAGAGATGTCAAGTTGCTCCGACACCTGGAAACTTGATTAAATCTGTACTGAGGTAGCACGTCGCCCCGCACGGCCTTTAACACCGAGGAAGGAAATAATTAAGTTTTAAAGCTAGCTGGTGAAAGATAATGCCAAGCCTGGTTTGCTGCTGCTGTGCTGATAAAGGAAGGGGGACACAATTGAACATTAATTATGTACAAGCAAACATCTTTGCTAATAGCTCATGTTCTCATTCCCAAAATGTCAACAACAGATATTAGTGCCAGATGCCGATGCAGGGTCTCCCGGGAACGGGACATTGGAATGGGCTTGGGCATGCAGGGAAAACGCCAGCGCTGTCTGGGGGACCCTGAAACCAGCCCAGCCGCGATACTGCTGGTGCAGTGAGAACCACCGCAGAAGGAGGCTTTGGCTACTGCACGTTCCGGGTTAAACTCTTCCCACCGTGGGGCTTTTGGGGGTGAAATATAGAAAGCGCGAAACCAAAAACCTGCACAGAAGGAAGCAAATCCTAAACCCTACCTAGGCTCAAGGTACAATATTACGCAAAGTAACCCTGTGCCAGCGGCACCAGGTCCTGCTGAGCGCCTGCCCGCGGCACCTGCCTGCACTCCACGGCCCTGGCGGCAGCACAGCTTGGGATGGCACCAACAAAAGCACCCGAAAAATCTGTAAATAGTGCATTTCCATAATGATGTTTGAATTGAAGTTTAATCAAATCAAGTAGGATCCTTTCAAATATCACTTATCCTTAAGCACAGTTTCCAAACCTCTTAAATCCTGGCTTTTCTTTTAATCTCACATGAAAATTGTATTACACTAATACTGTTTACATCTCATTTCCTCTTTTCCATGTAAAAATATCACTAACTACATTTCATTTCTCTCCCACTGCTCTTCCCCCATGCCATAAATCTCATGGGTCTTGCACAGCTCGAGCTTTTGTACTGTTTGCTGCTTCAAAACGGCCCCAGCTCAGCGGCTAGAGCAGCCTGCACTGTAGCCTGGCTTTTGGAGCCAGGTCCTCTCCCTTCTGGCCAGTTGGGTGCCACGAGGAACCCCAGGCTGGCGCCAAGTTTGAGTCCAGCAGTTTTGCGCCTCTGTGCAATGGGCTGGCAAGGGGCACCCAGCATGGGAACGCAAAACTGTTCTTAGGCTGGGTTCTCTAAAACACACTAAAACACAGAGAACTGCGCAGTGCTCAGGATGTTGCCGTCCCTTTTTCACATAGGGATGATAATTTGTGAAATCCTGAATATTCGCACACTTCCAGCTTGGCTTTAATGGG
Organism: Tinamus guttatus; assembly: GCF_000705375.1. The sequence goes on along the minus strand of NW_010577575.1, from coordinate 228,597 downwards.
AGTGGACAAAACCCAAAACCTTCAGGCTAAAAGGGCTAAAACCCAGCAATTCTGATGAACTCATCAACAATATCTACCCTGGCTCCAGGACGTCAGCCCCTAAATCTTCTTCTTGCCCAGCCTCAGGACACTTTGTGCAGGAGCCATCTGCTCCCACATGGAGGCTCCTAAACCCCTTGTCCCCATACTGCAGAAGATGGACAGGAGCAGCAGGCTCTAGGATGAGCGGTGCCCAGTTCTTCTGATATTGGGATACATCCAATGGGGATTTCACCTGGGACTACAGGCAGGCTGGAAACAAGGCAGGGTTTTCACTTGCCCAACCTTTTGCTCCCAAACCAGCTCCTTATTTAGTTATTTAGCAGCTAACAGCAGGCTACAGGGTTTTCAGGGATCCCTCTGAAAAAAGCAAAAGCACCCCAAAATAGGATGTGAATAATATATATACACACATATATATGTTTAAAGAGATATCTTCCATTATTTCATCTACCTTTTAATTTTCTAGACAGAGACTTTCAACTCTAGGGCTGTTAAGATTGCAAATTTTTGTCTAGTAAAGAGTAGATCATTCAAAGAGTAGATCGAAAAAAAGGCACAGAGGAATCTGGACAACCACTGGCACTGGTGGGCTTGGAGCTGCCAGGCAACCTCTCTGTGTCGGGAGGAGGGCTGCTGCTTCTTTAAGGACTTTCTCTTCGGAAACGCACAAAATCCTTGGAATCAGCCTGAAAGAGAGGCCAAGGACATTCCTTCCCAAGCATTAGATTTGGTTTCACATGAGATGATTAGACTCATCCATGCTAATTACACTAGAAAGAACTAATTAGAAAAATCTACCATTCTGCTAATGAGGGCTGGGCCTTAACTATCTCAGCACTTAATTTTTCAGGTTGTAAAATACTGCTCTCCCCCAGCCCCCTCCCGCCACCACCGCGCAGGCTCTCGTGCCGCTCCCCGGCATCGACCAGCCTCGGCAGAAACGCCAGGGGTTCCTCGGAGCAAGAGAGCGCCGGGCGGGCGGCCATGAGCTGAGAGCCTGGCCCGGCAGCCTGGACACCCACCCGCAACGCCCAGCACGCTGCCTTCCCAGGAACGCTGCTCTTCCCCCGTCGGGAACGCTGCTGGATACAGGATTTCACATGCAATGTTATCAAGGTGGGAGGAGAGTTTATTAAAGAGCTGTGATATCACCTGATAAGGGCGGGCATTGCTGCCAAGGGTTATAGTGTTTAGCGGGAAGCTGCTGGAACGAGCATAATGAAAAGCTAATAAATCAGAGCCCTTCATTATACACTAAACTCATTAAGTTACTCCTTGAAAACGGCAAGCCAGACAAGGCGCGGTATTGTCAGGCGAGCGATGCTCAAAGCTTTCCTAGAAAAGATAAATTCAAAGGCAGCCTGTATTTACATGCTTAGCGTGCATGTGGAAGGTTAAGGACAGGTATCAGGAACACCCATGTGGTGCAGCATCCACCCAGCGTGGGAAGGGCGCTTTGGAAACAGTGTTGGCAGAGAGCCCGGCAGGGACCAAGACCCATCTCAGTGAGAGGATCTGTGAAATTGGTGCAAATTGCAACACCAGATCTTCCATTTTTGCAAAAAAAAAAAAATAGAAAAAAATCTGATGCGTTTCTATATTGGATTTTTTATTTCATCTCCTCCTCCCCCATATATTCATTTCCCCTGAAGCCGCTAAACTAAATCTATTTAAATGTATGACCAGTTTGAGTCTGATTTTTTTTAATCGGTTTAAGAATTCTGACCTGGAATCCTAATTGTGCAATACTAAAATGTAATGAGAAAACCAGAACATCTCTGATATAGTTAAACTTTATGACAGTGGTTACACAGCAGCTGAATGTAATTGGTCTCAACTTCCTTCAGTCAAACTTGTGTGAATCAGAAGGAAATCATCCCAAATCAGTAGCATCACACTAGTGATTAATTACCCTGATTTCATTCTATCTTCAATGGTGGGCCAACACTTTTAAAAAGCTAAGTTACATAATCCTCCTTTTTTAAAATATGTGGATAGAGACTATTTACAAACTTGGTTAATCATCTACTGCTCTAAAGAATTAAAATTATTATGCAATAAAGCCATATATATGTGTATGCGAAGAGAAATACAGCAAACATTACCTTTTGCTAATTGGCCTCATTAAATACACCCAATTTAAAACAGAAAACTAGGAGTATGGAGTGAAACTGAGAGCAAAGCAGTAGCTGGGTGTTACCCAGAGGGAAAGCTTGCAACGGAAGGGTTCAGCTTGGAGGCTGCTGTCAGCAGTCAGAAATACCCTACAGAATCACAGAATCACAGAATGCTGAAGGTTGGAAGGGACCTCTAGAGATCATCTAGTCCAACCCCCCTGCACACACAGAGTCACCTAGAGCACGTGGCACAGGACTGCGTCCAAGCGGGTTTGGAAGATCTCCAGAGAAGGAGACTCCACAACCTCTCTGGGCAGCCTGTTCCAGTGCTCTGGCACCCTCACTGTTAAGATATTTTTCCTGAAGTTCCTGTGGAACTTTTGGTGCTTCTGTTTGTGGCCATTACCTCTAGTTCTGTCGGTGGCCACCACTGAAAAGAGGCCAGCACTATCCTCCTCATTGCCTCCCTTGGGGTACTTATAGACACTGATTAGATCCCCTCTCAGCCTTCTCTTCTCCAGGCTGAACAGGCCCAGCTCCCTCAGTCTCTCCTCATAGGGCAGATGTTCCAGGCCCCTGATCATCCTTGTAGCCCTGCGCTGGACTCTCTCCAGCAGCTCCACATCCCTCTTGTACTGTGGAGCCCAGAACTGGACACAATACTCCAGATGTGGCCTCACCAGGGCTGAGTAGAGGGGCAGGATCACCTCCCTCGACCTGCTGGAGATGCTCTTCTTAACGCACCCCAGGATCCCATTGGCCTTCTTGGCCACGAGGGCACACTGCTGCCCCATGGTCAACTTGTTGTCCACCACGATGCCCAGGTCCCTCTCTGCAGAGCTGGAAGGAAACCCATGAGGAAATCCAGCTACAGCCATCAGAAAATCACCCCGACTTCCTTCACAGGACTGACACGTAGGAGTTATTTTTTTGAAAAGAATGAATCCAGAATAATATAAGGAATCTCAATATTGATTACAGTTGATTGCACCTGAATTCAGACCCCTGGGGAGAAAAAGTGCATTGGTAGCAGAGCCTTCTATAAGAGGAGTGAGGGACGTTAATATCTTGGTGGTATTTGGATGGGCTTTGGAACAAAAACAAGGTATTCCTAGCTGGGTGACAGAACAAAATTGCCCTGACTGCATCTTTATATATGCAAACAATTTACCTTGGACACTGTGTGCACCAAGACTGTGTTTAGGAATATACATGGAGGAGCACATATTGCTCAACTGTTGCCTTCCTGTTGCCTTCACTACAACCTTTCGCAGGCCTAACGTGGATCCTGCTAGGGCAGTTTGGTCCCAAATCCCGTGTTTCCGATACTGCCACTTCAGTAGAAATGTTTCTTCTGGGTGAGACCAGACAGCAGATACTGGAATTGCCTTTTAAAGCACGCTAGGGACAGTGGATCATAGGAAGAAATGCATAGCAAAAGAGAAGCTTTCGCTGGTGAAGACATCTGATCCACCTGCCCATCAACATCACTTGCATCTTCAGGCTTAGAAGAGGAAGACATCACTTCAGGGGCACTTATTCCCAGACACAGTATTATTATTACCTGGAGGAGACAGCATCGCTAATCCCTGGAGGAGCTGCCTATAGAAGGAGATGCTCCATCTACAAAAACAGAAACGAGCCTTTGCCAGAGCCACCTGGGAAGTAACATTTTAAGATAAACCAAAGAAAGAGGAGACGGGATAGGTTAGGAGAAGGAGGATCTGCAAAATCAGCCTCTATCAGCACGCCACATCCATGACCTTCAGACCAGCTTCCCTATGGTCCTCATGGTAAAATATTCGGGCGCATTAAGACCTTATCAACGCACAGGATGTGAGGCTTGTTTTTAAGACTTACGATAATAATAAAAAGCTTACATACTCCCTCACCCAGCCCAAAATAAGCCACCTTCATTATCTGTTATGTCAGCTGTGCCTAGAAAAAAAAATAAGTGAAACACTGTGTACCCTTTAATAGTTAATCCTCTAACATGTAATTAGGCATTCACATGACAATCAGAACAGGACTATATTTCATGTTTGCCTTCCCTTTCAAAGCCTCTACTAGAGGGGCACTTACTCTGTCAAATCTGCTATAGTAATCAAAACATTGAAATTACTTCTTTCCACACTAAATATACTGGAACTGGTTGTTTGATTAAATGTAGAGCAGAGAGTGCAATTTGCTAAATTACAAGTATTCTGAACATGTAAATATAGTTTAATTACTGCAATTAAAGAAGATTACTGGAGATTGGCAGATGGGAATGTAATGCTGTTTTAATTAGAGTTTTTAATGCACTGTAACATAAGCATAATATTAACCCTTTATCCTAGAAAGGGCTGGCTAGTCTCTGAAAAAATATTCTTTGAAAAAAACGTACTGGAGCTGCTGTTTCATAACAAGACTTCAAGTCAATTCACGGTAAAGCGCCAGGGTAATTTGGGAGAGTTTCAGACGTTATTTGTAGTACATGCGCTGCAGAGTAGATACATTCTGGAGTGCAGTCAGAAAAACCCGCCCAAGTTGGGCACGTTGTTTGCGCCCTGGAAGAGGAAACGTAGGAAAATACAGCATTTGGGTGGATGGACTGTGTTCCATAAAAAGTGCAATCATCGCTACATCACTGGGACTCGAGACTCTTTCATGAAAGTTAAAATACCTCTCGCCCAAAGATTTACAAAACATGAAAGGAGAAAAACGTTTCAAAATGCATTAGTTCAATTTTGAAAAACTGCCACACAGAGACACAGAACAATATTGCCCGGGGCCTGGGTTATTGCTACTCAGCCTCCAGAACAGTATTTGTTTCATAAAGTAATATTCCAGAATGTACTAAGCAATTTTTGTCATCTTGAAAGCTATCACTTGCAACATTTTATCCATTTAAGTCAATAGCCCATTAGAAATTCTAATTGAAAGTTCAATACTCTGCTTGGGATCCTACAATAGAGGTTGCCTTTGGAAAGCCATTTAAAGTCTTAATCTCTTTATCATTTGGTATTTTGAAGCCTAACTTTGTTCTTGTTAGGCAGATCAATGGCATTAATTTACAAAATGGGGGAAAATGTCACCCTTCATCCTTTAAATCTCAGCGCGGCGAAGAGCCGCGTAAGCGAATCCGACCGTTGCTCTCCCATATTAGCAGAAAACGGTGCCATGGGAGGTTTGACCTACAAATTTTAATTACTGCATGAAAAATTCAGCTCCTGGAGATGAATAGAGACTTGAGGAAAGGCAGAAGTCCACCTTCTGAGTGCTTAACTCTTCAAAGGCTGCGTTGGCACATGAAGCAGCCACCTTCAATAGGCGAAGCCTGCAAGGTGCAAGATCAAACTGCACCAGCAACTGAAGAAAAGGATTTTACCCACAAAGTAGCATTATGTGAGTCCAAAATAGATGGACACTGGTGTCCTCTAGGCTATAAACATTTTGACCCAGCAAGAAATTTAACGCCAGCAAAAACTCAGGGCTTCCATAAGCAATTCTGAAAATCTTAGGTTAATCATATGGACACACTCCATGAATTACTCTTTGTAACACAAGTTTCCTTATGTCAAGCTAAGTTGTCCTTAAAACAAAACAAAACAAAAACCCAACAACACAACAACAATAACCAAAAAAAGTGATTTTGCAAAGGTTTATCTCTTTTGTAACGTTTGTCATTTTTGATGCCTTTTGCTGTATTCATTGTAGTGTGCGCCAGACCAGGCCGCACACCGTCATGCTTTCCAAGACACACACACAGGAACAAAAACGAACGGCTGGTCATTATAATGCAAAACTAGGTGCCTTCCCCCACCGACAGGGAACAGCAAAATGATTGTGCTGCCCTGCGGGTGCCACAGGTTCAAGATTGCTCTTGGAATTTTTTCATTCCACAAATGGCAATTATTTGTGGTTCGGTGATGTGGGGTGAATAGAAAACTCCCTTGTTATTTGAACCACAAATTAAGGATTTGGATCTCCAGATCTGTGATGGCTACTTTGATGGTCAGACAAGCAGGAGGGGACAGAGAGAGAAGGATAAAGAAACGAGAGCGAAGACAAAGCCGCGGCTGCCTGGGGTGCAGCACGTCCATTAAAACAGCTGGGGGGTTGCGGGCACCTGAGCATGTCGGTGTTCTCTGTATTTGTGTGCGAGGACGTGAGGGGCACAAGTGATTCCTCTCCTTTATAAGCTTTTTATATCCTCCTGGCCACAGCCAATTCCAGCACAACTCCTTGAGCCCAACATCATGAACTTCCCAAGGCTTTAGTACCTTTGACTTTGCTCCCTTACTTTCAGAATTAGAGGGCAATCAGAACCAGGGAAGTTAAGAGATATTTATATTCTATTATTTCCTGTGGATCACACTGATGCTCCACACAAATGCTGGGCATTTCATTTACTAGCATAACTTGACATTAAGGCATCTTTGTGGATTGTGATTGAGGCCTTATTGTGCGCGATACTCTACAAAAGCAGAATGAGAGATATTCCCTGCCGCTAATGGCTCGTGACACACAAAGAGCAAAGCCAAAAAGGGACTTTTCCAATGGGAGGCTCTCTGTATGGCAATGACCAAGGGATGAAGAGACACAAGAACTCCTGAATATACCTCCTGATTCCAAATTGCTGGGAAAGCATTTCTCCCATTAGATGCTAACTTCAGACATCCTATTACACTCGCATTGGGTAAGCCAAAATTGTCACTCCCACTTGAAACAGTAGCTTCTTTGTCACACTATTATCCAACACATGACAGCAACGTGATTATAGGATTTAGTCACTTGGATTGCTATTATGGAACATCTTGGGTGTAGTTTCCAGATAGGTTTCAGCTTGGTGAATTATCTGAGATTGGAGCAACAACAACATTCAACTCAGCACATTTGAAATCTCTTATCTAAAACATGCTGTAACATAGTAGGGATTGACCATCCCTACGTGCTGAAACGCACCACACATGACGGAATGGGCAGATCCAACTTCCAATCTCTCCTCATGAAAGCAGTCTGAAGCTGGATGGCAGGACAAGAACCATCACCTTAAAACCTGTACACTACATCCTCATAGCAGTGTTAATCAATCCTCAACGACTGACATTACGCTTGTTGGTGGAAACTGCAGGTGTGTTCGCAGCTTCACCTCAAGATACTGCTGCATTTTCAAAAGCGCATTAGGGCTGTTGATTTGTTTTCAGCACTTAGAGAGTTGGCATTTATTCCTGTTTCAAAATAAAGGATTTCTAACTTTAAGTGACACTTTCCTCTTTTCACCTCTTTTCAGACTCTCGTAGGTAACAGATTTTTTTGGTAAGCACCCCTTGCAGCTACTCCTAGCTAGGAAGGAAAATATCTCTTTCACACAACAAATAACATTTTGGTAATGCTGCTGTTTTGGAATGATTCTCTAGAAACAGCTGAGATCCATTTCTGGATTGCCAGAAGCCATATGAAACCTTGGCATACCTTGGGACCCTGCCCCAAAAGTGACAGCCTTAAATAGACTTCACTGTTAGCTCCAAGAATTAGACCCCACGGTGGTCGAAAGCCTCTGTCTTGGAGCCCAAAGTGCCCCATAAAGTTCTGCCAAGTTGGGAAAACCAAAGAGCATCCATGAAGAGACACATCCAAAGCCACTGAGCCCTTCCCAACAAGGCCGGTGGTCTTTGCACATTCCTGATCCTCCAGCAGCACCACGCACTGCTCCCGCAAATCCGAGACGTGTCAGGAGAGACAAGGCCCTGGAACTGCACCAAACCTAGCTGTGTGGGAAGGGTTAAAACAACCTGAGTAGCTAAACCCCTGCAGCTATCATATAAGCCAGCCGCTTTTAGACAAATTGAGCAAAATAGTCCTTTCAGCTCAGCAGGCACATGACTAGCTGCACAAAGGAGTCCTTCTAGAAATCCCATGAATACCCCCATTATCCCGGGGATTGAGCACAGAGCCACGCATTTCACGCCCACTGCCACCTGTGATTAGCTTTTTTGCAGTTATTATGGAGTACTTTGATGGCAATGATTGTTTAAAGGCCTCAACAAGCGTGCTAATGTGACTTGAGGACTTGACTCCTTTTCATTCCCTGGTTGCTCCAGCTATCACACTAATTTACTTTAGGCAAAGGGGACAATAATAATAATAAAAAAAATCTCCTCAAAGAAATCACTTAGCATAAAATTGATTCAGTCTCTTAAAGAAACCCATGCCAGGATCCCATGTTAAAGTAAATTAGATATATGATCAAACAAAGCTAACAGTCATCTGAGCTTTGGACTCTTGTGTAGCACTTTAGGTTTTTAACAGAATCAGCCAAAGAAAAACAAAAAGGAAGAAACAAAGAAGGGTCAATGGCTTTGCATGGATTTTTCCTTCGCTCTGCTTGGTGTTTTACAGTGCAGGCATGAAGCAAGATGTTAGCTTCAGGGAAAAGAGGTGTTTTACTGTTTGCAGCAGTTCTTCCAGCATGGTTCACATTGCAACTCTCAATACAAAATAATCTGATGCCGAGGGAGCAGTGAAAGGGATTGGAGGGCACAGGAGAAAGTGAAGGCTGCCATGGTGAGGAACAGGTGAGGATGTATCAGGACTTACTGTCTTTCTATGGGGAGGCTGTGCTGCTCTCAGTCTTGCACTTCAAAAGAGTAAACAGGGGTCTGTAGAAGAGCAGTGTGTGAGTGGTCAGCACTCCCTAACTTCTCCAAGAGTTCCCCTGCTCCTCTCTACATATGCTCAGTTGAAACAACCAGATATACTTACTACCTCCTAGTTGCTCTCCGGTTTCATGCACCCATGGTACATTTTTTTCTTGTTTTCAAGGCACTTTCAAAGGGTAAAAGCCCAATAAATACTTCAGGAGGAGGGATTTTTCTCTTCACAATTTTTATACTGATACTGAAAACAGATTTACAGTCGTATCCTTGACATTTTGTGTTTTCAAGGTGTCCCAAGGCTAGATCTACATATGACACCAGATGCACTCCAGATCCCAGATCTCCATCTTGGGAAGTGTGTGGATACACCCTGGAGAAGGGACTGGTTACAGCATCCGTCCTGACAGAGCTGGTTCTCACAGAGCTGCAAGCACCATGTCCGTAATTCACAACCACGCATCTTCATCACTTTTTGAGCCCATCATTGGTACCAGCGCAATACAACACAGCTTGCTGAATTGCCTAAAGTTAACAAACAGAATGCACTGCTGCAACAGGACACATTCAGTTACAGTAAGTATTTCTCTGCAGAAGATCCTCGTGCTCCACCCAAGCAGCAAACACAGCATCTTGATGTATCAGCTAATGGAAGTACATGTGGCACAAATATTTTAAATATTTTCTAGATAGGAATCAAGATTCGTGAGTAACACAGAGACCAGCAGATGAACAGAAGCAGTTTTGGCTTTGGACACAGAGGTTTAAAAAAGGCACAAAGACTATTCACCTTCTCTGGGGAATAATGAACAGAACTTGTCGGGTGGTCACATGGTGCTGCTTAGCATGTTGTCGTGTCCAACACCCTGTTCAGCTCTATTCACTGCTCGTTTTCCTTGGGGAAACAGCACTGTTGGCTACAGCTCTGTCTTATTCACAGTCGTTTTTCATAAGTCATTCTCCGAGTATTGGAGCTAGTGGAAACTTGTTTTGTTACAGATCTGTGTTGCGAAGTTGCTGGAGCTGTGAGATCTGAATGATGCTCAGAGCAGTCCTCAGCCTGCTGGTCCTTTAACTCTCTAGTGCCCGGTCATCATCTCACATTCAGTTTTCCATCAGTTGTAGCTTTAGCAAGATCTCTCCTTTACCTACAGCCTGATTTTCATGATGGTTGAAGGATCCAGTGAGATCTTTCTTCTCCATCAGTTTTGTCTGAAACTTGTCAATAGACCTAAAAATTATTTGGGAAACTCAAACACAGCCAGAGAGCACGATCATTTCAGCTTTGCTCCCATAGTATTACCAGATACCATCTCCCTTCTCTCCTCCGCTTTATGGACAAGTGCAAGCCCAGTCTTCAGGATCATTTTGGGCCACTGGTGTGCACATCTGAGCACGGCTGAGTAGCCCCATAGCCACAACCACATGCCAAGGATGTGCAAACACATGCTGCTAAAAGGGCAGGGAAGTGTGGCTGAGCATCCCCCAGCCTTCCCAGGAGGCCTGTGCTTGTTCAAAACCACCTTGAAGAACATGTTTGTAATCATGCTAGAACGGTTTTTATGAATGTAGTAACACCTGAATTTGCAAAAAGGCTGTGTCACAGTTATTGGGATTGAACGATGAGTCCAAGCAGGCAGCATTGCTACTAGGAGGCCACACATGATCTCTGGAGTTTCCGTGGTTAAGTCTTCTATGTGACTTCTTAAAATGCAATGCGAATTCCTAAAATTCTAGACTCTCCTAAGATGTAGCTCGCATTTTCTGCATCCAGGGATCATCCCACTGGCATAGTCATCAACCTCTTCCACAGCTGGCCAATCCAGGCCAAATTCAGGGTGAGTATCTGTATTTGGTGAGCCAAGACAAGAAGGCCCCTTGCTTCAGGTTAAATCCCGGTCCCAATATCATCAGTGCATGGAAGTTTTGCCATTTACTTCAAAGCGCCCAAATTCTCCTCCAGCCTTGTCCAGGGAGAGCGACGGCATCTTTGTGATGCCCAGGGGCTGAACAGAGCAGCTCCTATGGGAGCAAAACTCCTCCAAGCTTAATGCCAGTCTTTCATGAGAGGCCACAAGGTTTGGTCTTGCCTAAAAGTATACCAAATAACTACTTCACTGGAGAATTTTAAAAGAGCTGTTATTTTATGCCCTAGTCATTGCAAAGCAGATTGGGTTAGTCTGGCAAAAGCAATTCTAAAGGAGTAACATAAAATATTTAAAGATTTATAGAACAAGTGGCCCACTTAGGGGCTTATCTAACTTTTACTAAACATCTCTGGTTATGCCTTGCTATATCAGCAAAAAGAGGCTGAGATTTAAATAAATAAAACGTGGTGGAATCTAATAAGAGGCAGGAAAAAAATATGATACATCAAGTCACTAGTGAAAGGAATATTGCGCTCTAAGTGATCTCCACCGACGGCTATGTTTGTCTACCCAGCTGAAAAGGAGACAGCTTTAATCTTGAGGCTGCATGTTATTTAAATAAGCTGAAATTGTTTTCAGCGATGTGAAGTGCATCCACTAAAGATAATGATCCCATTCTGGATTGGCTCTTTATTTTTTTTTAACAAAGGGAGACAGGTGGATGTACTGAGCAGAAATATAAACCGGTTTGGTTTTCGCATTAGCTCCAACAAACCATCACAGGAGCTCTCTGCATGAAACATGAATTTGTGATAGTCTGGCTCTTCCTCTTCCATCTCTTCCCCTCTCCTCGGCCTGTTATGGACTGGATAGGAGAACATTTTACTCCAGCAATGTTGAGAGAGGCACTAGAGAGAAAAGGGGTGTCCCATGTCTACACCCAGTGGGCCAAGTACTCACCTGCACCCTGACATTACCAGGGATTTATACACACGAAGAATCCAATGGCTGAGATTCCCTTCAGAAAGATGTGTTAGGTAACTGCTTACTTATGTACTTAAAAGGGCAGATTTAAGCGTTTTTTTTCTCCTGTGATGAACCTTCTTCTGTTTCAAGCATGTATAGGAATTACTGAGAAGGGCTAAAGGGTAATGTCTAGCTTCTGGTTTCCCCAGTGCTGCGCCTGGTCCTTTGATGAAGACATGGATTCACACAAATCCTCAGCTAAATTTCAAATGTTTCTACAGCAAAGAGGAGGACAGTAACAGTCTTCTTCAGCTACTGCTTCTCGCTTTTCAGGCGTCTCCTCTCATAGCCATGCTTCCCACCTTGACAGCCCAGCACACGCTACCCTGGTGAAGTCAGTCTCACCTTCGTCTAAGAAAGCATGCCAGACTTTGGTTTCAAAGCTTGGTTTTACGAAGTTACCGTGAATAACAGCAGAGTACCACCACTAGCACGAGGGCTGGACCAGTGATACTCTGCAGAGATGGAGGTGCTTCGAGTGGTCACGATTCCCCATTCCAGTGCCAAATGCAGCCACCAACTTGCCACGAGCAGCTGTTTCTTCTTGACTCAGCAAAGGTCTTAGGTCTTACTTTGCTTTATCGTGTGTACAACCAATTATTTCAGAGCACTATATATGTACTTTACGTGAGACCTATGCTCCCTGCCTTGAGTGACCTGGTAGGTCAGTGATTTAATAAAGTCCACGGTGAAACTTTATGTTCTAAATGCCAGAGGCTACCACTCGTATGAGCTTGACTTTTTTTTTTTTTTTTTTAATTTAGCTCCCAAATAGTCCAATGTGAAAATGAGAAACTCACTGGAGATAGATAGGGGTTAAGGTGGCCTGGAGCAGAATGGGGCCTTTTTAGGGTCCAAATGAAGTTTGGAAACATTAGCAAGAAACAAGAAGCATCACCTGATAGCTACAAGTACATCAGACACCAGGCCCGGGCAGAGGCAGGGGGGCTACGCAACGCATTGGCTTGCATTACATCGCTAATAACCTTCCCCAATGGCTGCAAGGCTCCAGATGCACTGTCTTTACCCACATTTTTTATTATTCTCCTTGAGAAGCTACCCCAGTTTCCTCTCCCGCTTCCTGCCATGCGAGGCACCCTTTGCACAACAGGGGACAAGGCCAAGTCCCATGTTGGGTGGCAAATTGCAGGCAGTTTTAAAAGGAGAGGAAATCCTCCCTGGCTCACCTAAGAATTCCTATTTTAGCTTTGCTGCTGGGACATCTATAAAAGAATCAGACCGTTTTGTCTCTTCAGATGAATGTACGCCTCGCTCTTCATGCCTGCTCAGTCACAGACACGCTGCAGGTACAGGGGCGAACGCCGCAGAAGCACCACCTGGCTCCTTGGCCCTGCTCCGGCTGCTCAATAACAACCAGACTGTGTCCTCCGAAGCACCTGGCGACGGCTTTAAATGGTCATTTTGTAGCTTGGGCCCCGGGACGTGTCAGACTCGAAGGCACAAGACTCCCCTTTCCTTCCTTCACCCCTCGTGCAACAGCGAAACGCCCAAGGGGGCACCACAGCAATTAGGTTTGAAGAAGGTTATAATCCAGCCCGGCAGCAAGGAGCGGGAAGAGCAGCAGCAACAACAACCCCCGCCTTTTGGGAGGTCTTTTGAGTGGAAAAAAATTATGGAAAGGGAAGGAAAAAAATAAACAAACAAGGATGAAAGAAATGCCCAGTGGCAACCATTTTCAGTGTGACCTAGTGAGCTTTCAACTTCAAACCAGGCGGATCAAGAGCTTCCCGGCGGCGGCACCTGGGGACCTGTCACTCGCTCGTCAAGCCCCGCTCCATCGGCCTCGGCTCCCGCCCACGCGCTGCCAGACCCACAAACACCGCAGCCTTCTTGTGCGATAAGAGAAAAACCAAAGCAGACTCCCCCAGCCACGAGCCAGCCTGCAGACCAAGAGTGTCGACCTCACGGACGGGCCAAGGGAGGGCAACACCACCAAGACGACCAGAAAGGTGATGCAACAGAATGGAAATTTGGTAACAGTCTGCTATTAAAGGGCAATACTAGACGGAGCCTTGCTGGGGGGGTCTTCCCAACCTTTAAGGTGCCAAGAGCTTGGAGATGGTGGAAGGAATCAAGAGCTGCCCTGGGGTTGCTTTGCAAACTGTGACCAGGGTGCGGGGCTTCGCGCGGTTGGCCGTGTGCTAAGACGGCGCTCGGGATGTCAAATAAAACCAGCAGTCGGCTGCACCTTCCCTAACAGAGAGCGTTCCTACTGTCCGTGTCCTGCGGAAACGCCCCGTGACTCCGAACGCGTCCTTCAACCTGATGGCTCGAGAAGAGGGGTCACAAGTCAGACTACTACTTCTTTGTGAAGCACCGAAGAGCAAGAAGCAGTTGGGAAGGAAGCAAAAGACAATGATCATTATAGCGAGAAAGAAATATTAACTTTTGCCTGCCTATTCTTTTACACAATCATTTTAAATAGCTCACCCCAAAGTAATTACTGGTTCAATGAGGGTTGCAAGAATTTGTTAACAGGCCCCATTCACTGGGCTGACTCCTGTCCAGTCCATTTCCACGGTACTCACGGCTAAAAAGTATTAATGGAGCCCAGAGAAGCCCTCCAGCAAAAGATCTCAAGTATTTAGTGCCTAAGCTTGGCACTTACAGCCTGAAAAAACCTCACTGGGACCGGCAGCACTGACGAATTCCTGGCAGTTTTCTACTTCAAGATAGATTGAGAACTTCTCAGCAATTTGAGACCACTGCTGAGAAACTATATACACACTTCCTTTTCCATGAATTTATTAAAGCAAGCAGTGAAAAATGGGCAGCCATCCTTACATTTTCAGCAGTTTACAGAGCATTTTGCACACAAAGTAAGGAGGCTCAATAGCCAGCAAGGAACGCCTACTCTCTACCGCAAAAAAAGAGACATTTCTCACCAAACTGTTTGTTATCAACCTTTTAACTTGCTCTTTTGGAAAGCATCTGAACAACCCCTTAGAGAAATTTCATGGGGAAATTAAAATGTACTCAGAAAACATCTATAGAAGCTGTCACTGCACACTTGCACTGCCCTTATCTGGTGCAAACACTGAAGAAAACATCCTTGGCAGGTAAGTTATAATGATTCTGGCCATCTCCCCTCATTTCTGGACTACGTGTTATCCAGTCACCACCTTATCCAAGTGTCACAACGGGTAAGGAACAATACAGCTGACTCTTAGTTGAACACAAAAGCTGTGGAGCAGCAGTTGGGCGATTTAAAAATATATCTGCCCCACAGAATTCCCTGCAATGCTCCCAGATTTTTTTCACAGAAATATTAATACAAAGCTGTTCCCAAGATGGTTATAAAAAACCCTTATGTTCATATATATTCAGCAAGATCTTTCAATACTTGTGAAGGGTCTTCAGGAGTCATCTGCTTCCACACCAGAAACGTGCTATGGGATAGGACAGGAATGAGAAACGCCCATTCCCAATAGTCTCTGAATGGCACAAGGGCTGAAGTAGGTTGTTACAAACCCTTCTCGGCATAACCCGAGATTGCAAAGTAATAAGCTAACACATTTGTTAGCGTGTCAGCTGCAAAGAGGCAACAGGACATATGGGCAGCTAAATTATTTCCAACCGAGTTTGTTACCAGACAAGAAAAATGTGGTCCGGCTTGAAGGCGGCTGGTTTTAATTACCATTCTCTGCCGACCAAGATTGCACGGGACTGCAGCAGGACAGCGCAAGCTGGCACGGGCAGCCGGCGTGCCAGGTCGCCTCCAAAGCTTCCCCAGGCCAGAGGAAGCCCGTCCATGGATTGCAATAGGCTCTGGACGGGCTGCAAATGGAGAAAAGCCACCTCCGAACGTCTTCCACCAGTTGGCAAACAAATGAGACATCGTATGCGTGCAGTTCAAGCACTGCTGCCAACTTCTAATAGAATCAGAGTTTGTGTAATCCCAAAAAAGGGGCTATGTGATCCTTGGAAACAAGAACCCCTTGTCTGGCCTTCCATTCATTCTGTAAAATACACTAAGTTTAATTTCAGTGCTTGGAGCTGCCGCAGGCCAAGAGCAAAATCACACGCACGTGTTAGAAACAGAACTGGAGATAGATGCAAGTGGGCAAATTTTGATACCTCTCCACAGCCCATCTCCAGAGAATCATTGGGTTTGTCATTAGATTCCACCAAAAAAGCAATAGAGTAGATTACTCTTAATAATCACAGAAGCTGATTTCTTCGTCACATCTCTCTCTCCAGGCAGGCCATATGTGAGATGCAGAATTAAGCATATTGGCTTTCCAGTGAAAAACATCGCTGCACTATAAGCCCCTCACCGTGGTGGTTTTGATCGAGCTTAGCAACACCAGCCAGTTACGCCAACACGGCAGCAGCTGCGGACAACAACTTCAGAGCAGTAATTTCAGGAACGAAGGGATACCTGGTGTCAGCGAAAGCTGCTACGCAGGGAACCTGTGAGCAATCTTAGGCGCTTGGGGTTCATGGATACCAACCTCCTTTCCAAACCCTTGAGGCCAAATCCTGATGGTGCCAACTGTAAAGGGACTGTGAACATGTCATCCTGCCCACTGCTGAAGGGGACATGACTGGGGAAATGCAGTTCAGATTCACTGCAAATCTTCTGATTTTCCCCGCTGAACCACTCAGCAAACCCGGGTTCAGGTCCTGGGGAGTTCAGTGTCTCCAGCAAAAAGATTAATCCTGGTTTTCTCACTGGGGCCAGGTCACGTTTCACATGGGATTTTGGTACCGACATCTTGCCCAGTTCCCACACTCCCAGAGTCCATCCGCACCGAGTGCCCTCGCTGGCTTATCAAGCACGGATGAGGCAGCCCAGGGACTCGGCAGCGCTGCGGATGGAGGCCCCTTCTGTAATTCCCCTTAAAGCGTAAAAGGACCATGGGGTTGGAAGCCAAATTAATTCTCTTACAAAAAGCTAAAAACGAATGCCTAAATATTCTTACACCTGCCATACTTAGTCTCTGCATTTACACCTCAGGCAAATACTGACAAAACTAAAAGCACTAATAATATCTATGCAGGCAAGTTAAGTATTTGCCCAAAAGAAAGAAAAAAAAAAAAAAAAAGGACTCTGGTATTTTACAGCATTGGATGAGAATTCCACTGTGTGCAAGCATATAAAATATTTTTAAAAATAAAGCAATCAAGGTCTCTGAGCCTTAGTAGTTATTTGACATTTTCCTTATCTAGTTACGTATTTTAAATTATATTCGTTGGTTTTGCTTATTTTGCAAAGCCTGTTGGATTTTGGATGCTATACTTATGAGCAGCCTAATAAACAGTTTTGCTGTAAGGAAGAAGAACTATGTAAGAAAAACCACTGTGCTAAAGGGAGACGTGGCCTTCCTGTAACACGGGCTTTCCAGCTCCCTGGCAATCCTCCAGGGAAACGGCAACAGGGTTTGCATTTTACTTTAATCCTAATTCTAAAACCAACCCCAGTGATAATATAGGTGGCCAGGAGACCTGGTTCTAGCCTGAAGCCTGCCTGGGACTTGCTGCTCTGGGCCGGCTGGGGGGCACTCAGCTGTGTGCTGGCTGGGCTCCAGCCTGTCCCTCTGGCCACACAGCCTGCAAACACGGACGTCTCCTCGCCTCTCATTTGCTCTGCTGTCCCAAGCACCCATTGTGCCTGTTCTGGGTGGGAAGGGTTTGTGGCTGAATTAAAAAAAAAAAAAAAAAAAAAAAAAAAAGAAGAAGCAGAAGAAATAACATTGATCTGTGGTTAGATGTTCTCAGACCCCAGATGTGGCAGATGGATTCAACCTTAAAACTTCCTGCTTCTCACTTTGCTCACCAACGCGTGGCTCAGAAAAGAACTAAAATACAAGATTTGTTACAGATCAATTTTAGCTGTCTTACCTGATTGTGAGGGATAGCTTATTTCTGCAGGAGATTTTCTAATACTGATGGAAGCAAGAAGCTGGTGCATGGCAAGACAGTTGTGCTGGGCATCACGCAATGCAACCCTCTGATAGGAGCTTTTGGTCCAAGCCGTAATGAACACATGCTCGATCTGAAGATCTGAGATCCTGTGTCAGGTTTCACTCCCTGCAAAGGTCACAGGTGGTTGGATGCAGGGATTTAGTTCAGGATCTCCTTTCAGGTTAATGTGAAACATGAGGCAGAGCATGAGGAAACCAAGAAAGAAGCTCTTTAGCAGCAGTTAGGCCGATTTCCTCCTGGAGAGAAGCATATTCACATGGTGACCAGAGCTATGCAAAACCTTTGTTACAAATCATAAAACATGGGCCACATTGCAAACATCTTCTGCTGAATGCTTGCCAGGGAATAAGATTTCACCCGGCTGAAAAAAAAAGGCATGAATTGATAATATTGCAAAGTTTGACCTCAGATACCAAGGCACGTTTGCTGGTTTGGGTCGAGTTCCTCTCTGAGCTTTGGAGCTTGATGCCTAACACAGCTTGAAGGCAGGCAAAGCAAGAGCGTGAAATAGAGCGTTTGAACCCAAGCTCAGCTCAGATGAAAACTAACTGGTGCAAAAGGGCAGGACCAAGAACCACAAGAGAAATCCCTTTGCTTTCTTTAACTTTAAAGATGCATTTGAATTTTAGCACAAGTGTGAGATTCTTTTTGTTTGTTTTGTTTTGCAAACGCATGCACGTGGAGTTAAAAAAGTGCATTTTAAACTACCTATCTAAGCCGGATGGGAAGGTTGGCTTCCACTGGGAGCAACAAATCAAATAAATAAATTTCAAAAGCCCACAAGACTGACTTCATAAATCTTGGGCTTCTCCTCAAGTCCGTGGGGTACCTTCCATCTAAAGGGCTGCTCGGCCTGTGGGGCTGTGGAGCCAGGCACTTGTGGGGCCACCGGAGCCGGCGCCGGGCGCGCGCGCTCCAAGCCGCAGCGGGCAGCGAGCCGCAGTGTTTGTGTGTGTCAGATCAATCTTTGCCTGCCCAGGACAGCTGTACTCGCAGGGGGATCACCAATCATCCTGCTAGGAAGCGCTCCTGTCCTTCAGCAGGCAATTAGCGTGAGTCCATTACAGCTCCCCGGAGGCCCCCGGGGGGCTGCAAAAGGCATCGACTGAAAGGTCAGAAACCTCGTGAGGACGGGAACGAAGCTGTGCCTGGCGAAATGGAGTGGAAAGCAGTAGCTATTTGTCACCC
>NW_010577575.1:176874-209661 GCF_000705375.1 Tinamus guttatus | reverse complement strand
GCAACTTCCCGGGACACAGATTTCATGGGCCGCTGGAGCTGGCAGCAGCCGGCAGAGCTCGCGTGCTCTCCCAGCTCCCCGAGGAGCTGCGAGGGTCAGCGCAGCCCCAGGGAAAGGGGCTGCAGAGCCCTGGGCTGAGGCCCAGCACCCCGGAACTAGCCGCTGAGGAGAGGAGCAGGGCAGCAAGCGGCGCAGAACGGGATCGTGGGCGGCAACATCTCTGCAAAGAAGGCACCGCCGGGCGGCCCGCGGCCGCGGGAGCAACAAACCCGGCGGCTCCGCAGCCAACTCCTGCTGCTCCCTGGAACTGCTTGAGACTCTGGGCCAAGAGCACCGTATGGGAATGTTTGTATCTACACACAGCTCCCAGGGCACCACTAACTACCGCAGTTGGGCAGCTCCACAAGGGACGTGCCTCAGAGGAATGGCGGACACCGAGGGGCGTCAGGACAGACAGCAGGCTTCACCCAGGACGGATATGTGCACTGTGCTTTCCTCCCACTGGCACTTTTACTGGGCCTCCATGCTCACCTCCAAAGGAAGCCACTTCTGCAAACCATCTCTTCCTCATGGCTCATGCTTTTTGGGTTGAAATGCCACTCATTTGCTGCTTTCGAGGTCTGATGCGTGCACACACATACACACACATAGATATGCATGAACATCCTCAAACTTTCTTTACCTCACTTGCAGCTAAGGTGAACATAAAATGATAAATTGATATTCCTCTGCTACTTCGAGGACATACAGTTTTAGATTAGCTGTATTGCTCCCACTCCCTCCATTTACCAAACCAACTTCTCCTACAATAAATGGTCTCGCGGGCTTGTTCCTTGCTGGGCACTGCCTGACCACGTTTCTAGAGCCCAGCACTGCAGATCACCGTCCTCCATGACACTGCCAGCGCCGCCAGGCTGATGTTTAAGAGAAGCTGGTGATTAGTATCCAAGATACCAGTTAGCAAGATGGTTGCTTTTAATGGCTCGTATTGATGAATGAGTTCATGCAATTCCACAAGAACCAGTGCGCAGAGTGGGCTTGCGCGACACCCTGGAGGAGCACACAGGTCACCTGCATTGCTTTTCTGGCCAACGGGTCCTTTCACATATGGTTGGACAGCCACAGGGACAACCCACACCTGGCAACTTCAGTGGAGCTGAAGTCCTGCTATGGTCCAAAAGCCACATTTAGAAGAACCAGCGGCACCCATTTCCGTGGCTGGCAGGCAGCCAAAGGGCCATACAGGGCAAGTCAAGCTGCAGTCCTGACACCGAGAGGAACGGCTCTCTTCACTCTGAATTAACGCTTTAGGGCTTCAATGGTTGAACCACTTCCTCAAGGATCCTTCCACAAAGATCCATACCGAGACAAGCATCCTGAGACACATTTGCTTTGCCTTTAATGAGAATACCATCAATATCAAGTGTGCAATTTTATCTGCTGCTAAGTAAACCCTTTGCTCTTTAAGGGCACTTGACCTCTTCTGGTAGCACAAGCCCCGGCACGCAGGCAGAACACGAGGCAAACACCTGAAGCGCTGGCAGTGCCAGTGCCTCCTGAAGCCAAAAGTGAGATGTAGGAAACAGCTACACATAACAGACCCCCTTTGCCTCAACAGCAAAATATACAGGCCCTCAACTGAGTAACATCAAGATGTGGAGTCTAGTACTAAAACCCTTTTTGATATAAAGCCTCACTTGCTATTTTGGGACAGTCCCTTATTAAATCTTCAGACATTTGTTTGACCAATCACATATTCACAAGGGCGTTTAACTCATGGTGATCAAGGGAATGAACCTGATGTCCTTGACTAATGCTGTAAGAGGAATCTGAGACCATGGTAGAAGTGGGAACACAGGCTACACTGGGTGAAAAGCGACGGTTTTATCTGGATAGCAAGGGGTAAAAGCAGCAATACAGGGAGAAAGAGGCCTTAGTACCTTTTTCTAACCCAAGTATCTTGTCTTTCTTAGGAAGCCAGCAAGTACTTCAGAAGATAAAACCCTAAGCATCAGCTCTTCAGTAGGAATATGGAGGATTGATTTGCTTTCAACTACCGGTCAAATGTTAAGAATTTCTTAATTGCCTCAATTTTATTCATCTCTAATCCTGTTAATAAAAAGAAGTGTGCATGCTGGGGGAGGAATGGATTGGTGGGGATGGGAATACCTTCCTATCTGCAAAACAGTACAACTCCCATTTCACATGCGCCTTTAGCGTGGTCAGGGCTGGATGTCAACAGATGACTGTTTCCTTCCAATTGCTTCACTGCTTTGCTGGACTCATCTTGAAAATGTTCTTTGAGGGATTTAATAGCAGGCATTCATTTCTGCGGCAGATAAGGTGAGTCGAGCTCTTTATGCGTAGTAATTTAATAGGAACTTGGATCTAATTTAATAGATCCTTTATGTTTCTGTCAAAGACTGTTAACATTGATTGGTGCAATGTCTTATAGAAGTCAGTAAATACATTAATCTCTGGAGAGCTTGTGACAACAGTTCTGTTAGCAGCATGAACAGTATAGACGGACAAACTGTTACTGAATGAAAGAGGAACTGAAAAGTTACACGAAGCCAAGGTGGAAAAACTCCGGAAAGAAGAGCGCTACTGAGTACTCAGCAAAGCTCCAGTCTGGATGACACCTATTGGAGTTTCAGAAGCACCTGCCTGAATTCATCCTCTAACCATAATCTGGTTATTGAAGCTGAAGAGAGTACGGCAACACTGTGTGATCTAAAAGCCGAGCAAAGCTTTAACACAACCAGAATACAACCAGTTTGGCATATGTCAAACACATCATGCCTATCTCTGAGGACATACTGCTGCCACATCCTACTAATGTCAGATCTCCTGTGGACAGAGAGCAAGGCATTTCTGCAACCAAACCACCAACCTGGGCTCGCTTCCGCTCAGGAAGAATTAATCACTCTCTCCAAGATGATGGGACACTCTAAAAATGCAGAAAGTGTCTGTGTTAGAGGCAAGGCAAAGGAGGCCCATCTCATAGCAGCTACGAAGGCTGGCCAAAAACACCCAGCTAGGAAACCTCTTGCTCTGGTGCAACAGAAACTGTCTAGATGCATTTGTGCTTTATTCACGTCTCTGGCTTCTCAACACTTTCCATGTTTCACTTTCTGTTCTTAACAGGATAGGAAGTAACGTTTCCTCCCTGCTGGGTGCTGAGCACCCACAGCTCCCATAGCCTTAGCACGGAGACGAACTGACCAACTCCACAGCCGGAGCGCCAACGCCTCCAAGGAGAGATTCACTGGTAAATTCCTATTAACATAGCAAAAATTCATGGAAATGTTCATGATTGATTCTAAGCTATTCTGTACAGCGCATTGTTAGCTCCTTTTCATTTAAAAACAGCCTATAATTGAAGAACTTGGGTACGAAGCAAAAGCAAACTATCATGGCAGGAATATCAGTGTGTTTTGGATGCAAAGCAGAAGCTTATCTGTTTTACTATTGCAGCACCAGAGAAAATCAATTTTGACACAGAACTGCCACTTTACAAGCAAATAACTATACTTTCCAATAACCTAATCTGTGCAAAGCCTACTGAAAATTCCCTAAAGAACCGGTAGTTAAAACCTCCATTAAATCAAAGGGTTTAATATGGAAAGGGAAGAGAGGATGCAGTTTGACTTGGGAATGTAATGGACTCAGTGGGGAAATAAATATGTTGTTTTATGTGTACAGTTACAGAATTTGAGAACATAGCATTCATTTCAAAGGGAATTCTCTTGCTGTGCAACTTATTTCTAAACAGATGTGATTTTTGCTTATTCAAAAACATTTAGGTAACAATTACAGCATAATAAATTATAATTGCCATCATCTTCCAGCTATGTTACGACTTCTATGCAAACACAAGGAAAATGCAATTATATAGAACACTGAACTCTAGTTTCAGGTATCTCAGAGCAGTGACAAGACACTTGTTTGGTTTAGAATGAACAATACTTCTTAACTTATCTATAAAAACAAAAAGCATGTGTCTGCTAAGGATTTGGGCAGCCTGACAAGGCCTATCTTACATGACCACTGCTAATTCTAAGCTGGTTAATTATAATATGTCTAAGGAGACATTTGATTCAGCCACTTCTCAAACATTGAGGAAGGAGCAAATAGACTAGAAATGGTCAGATTTCTCTAAGACATTCTGGGAAAAAAAAAAAACCTATATTTTCAAGTTCATGCTATGAAATTTAAGCTTCATCAAGAAGTCACCAGTCACCACCAGTGTCACAGCGCCTGTTGAACATGCTGGAGACACGAAATCAGCCACAGAGGTTGCAAGCGAGGACCCAGTTCAGCCGCGCAACGGTAACATCATTGCTGTGTCCTTCTTTGCTCCCATTGCTAAAGGAGTGAACCTTAACATCTTTGCCAGGCTCTGAAGTGTTATAGCAGTTACGTTAGAAATCAATTATAAAATGCAAAGCCAATTCATTATAATTAACCAAGCTGTTATAAGCAACATCAATTTGAAAGCCTGATTCTCAGAAAAGGCATAGCAATTTTTTATTTGCTTAATAAAGATTCCAAGGATAGAATAAGGGGCTTTTTTTTTAAATAATGGTAACTTGAAATTTGTTTGAAACCTTTTTTTTTTTTCTATAGCAAGCTTCAGTAAGTCACAATCCAAATGAGCTAGTCATGAGCTACTCTATGTCCCATGGTATGAAGGAACACCAATAATTAAAAATAGTTTTCTAAAAAAAATAATAATAAATGAAAGATTCAAGATTTAGAAAAGGCCACTTCTCCCCCCAGCGAAGACAGGTCTGTAACACTGCATCAGGGACGCCAGTCCGTGTGCCTATGGCTGAACCGGGATAGCAGAGGTGGCACCACCACAGGTGACACGATGCCATATGATCACACCCAAGAAATGACATCTAAAAGAGGTTTCGTGCTCTGTGCATCTCTTTCATAGACAACTTGCTTTAATTTGATCTGAAAATTAGCAAGTTGCTGAGTTCTCTCCTGTTGAAAAGAGTCCAGTATTGCAGCCTGATGTTTCCAAGGCAAGATCTCAGCTCAACCTGGTCCTCAGGAAGGTGCTTTTCTGGCTGCAGTCAAGTCACCTGATATTTAATCAACAGGAATACGAGGTGAAAATGCTGCTATTCCCAGGGAAAGCGCAGCCAGCAAAAGAGGAAGGACCCACCATGACTGACAAACTCCAGCTGCCCCATCAGCGACGAAGGGTTCCCCTTCCACCTAATCTTTCATCGCTCCTTTTGTTTCCTTTAGAAAAATATTTATCCTTCACAAGCCGCCTGGATTGCATTTAGCTCCTGACCGAGGAAAATGAAAATCCAGTTCGCACTCTCCTTAAATATTTCAAGGAGAGGGAAAATGCTGAAATCAAACAATCGACAAAAGTCTTTGAAAAACACTTATTTTTCTTAAGACCTCATGGAAAGAGTTGGACATGTGGATTCACAAAGTGAAAGAAAACACTTTATCAGCAGGGCAGCCTGGCCTCGCAGTCTAGAGCTTTCAGTGGGGCAGAAGGACTGTCGGGAATCCATTTAAACAGCCCGTTAATTCTGTCCTTTACAAAATGTTAGCAACAAAGGCACTTAAAAGGCACAGGATTTAATGGATCTGCTCCATTTCAGAGCTACTGCAGGGGAATCCGGTTCCAGGGAGGCAGAAAAGTGGCAAACGGTCTAAAAAAAGTGAGATTAAAAATGGTAACTGACTTGGAGGCTAAATGACATGTAAAAAATTCCCAGAGTAATGGGATTAACCTCCATTAAATCCCACCACTCAGCAGGGTTTCTGGGCCCAACTCTAATGCTAGTGATGGACAACAGAGCTGTCATTTGCCTCCTGTCCCCTCCAGTGTACAAAGACACGTAAAAAAGTACCATGAAAATGGCACAGAATGGTCCATGGCACAAGCTAAGATGTGTGGCTGCAAGTCATGGAGCAGGTGGCCTCAGGGCATATTCAGGCAAGTTTTCCTTTGCATTTGACTCGGACGTGGCACTGCCTCGCATGTGGGGTTGGTCTGAATGTCCCCTCTGGATGCCCACCCCTCGTTTGCTCATCCCCTCCGATTACTGATGTGTCAGCACCTGCTTCAGGTCTCGAGTGGATGGAGAGGTGCGGGCTGCAGGCGCTCTAAACTCGCTGTCATGGATTGCGCTTGGCTTGAACGGCTGCGTCCCCCTTGCACAACTGTCCTGCTCGTTCACCCATCATCGATGTACACCACACTTGCAGGAAACCATCCGCCAGACCTCTGCTCCACGCGCACTCCCAAAAGCTCCGTTCTCCTCTTTGTCTCTCCTATCATCTTCCCTGTCTCATTCTTCTTTCATTTGTCTTCATTCATCTATCTCTTATCTTCTGCCTCCCTGTCCCTCCCACTGCTCCAGTCCTTCCTTCTGTTTCTTCTCAGTTCTTCTCCTGTTCCCCGCACTCCCTGCAAGTCTTCCTTCTTGCTTC
This sequence comes from Tinamus guttatus, assembly GCF_000705375.1. The sequence continues at coordinate 203,190 of NW_010577575.1, read as the reverse complement.
ATGGCAGCTAATAAATCTACTGTGAAAGGCTAGAAAACCCCTAAGATGCAGGTTTGAAGGTAAAGCAACATAAATAAATCAAGATCCCTCATGAAGAAGAGCAACAGCTGTGACTCCTTTGTGGAGAGTTCAAAGATTGATGGGTGACTATCACTATCTGTCTTACACTACTTTCCAACGTCCTTGTCTCTTCTTGCCTTCCCGTGAGGAGCTCTGTCTTGGAGCTCAGCCCTTACATTAGCTTTCGGGCCTCTCAATGCATCAGATGCCCCCATGCAGATGGCCTGATTGCTCCTCTGACTACCAAGGCCAAAAGCTTCCATCTTGTCAGTCCTTCTCTACAAGCTCAATAAGTAGACCATGGGCGTCTGCAGGCCCTCAGCTCTGCACACTTTGTGGAAATACAAATAAACAAACAAATAAATGGTGACTGTTTCTAAGCTGAAAGGCAGATATGCCCTTTCTTTCATTCAAAGCTTCAACACACAAAGGAGGCCAAAGTGCAGAGGGTCAGAATAAGAGGACTACAAATATTTACATAATCAAATATAAAAATAACCTAATCCTAATGCCACACTCAACAGGGCAAAGACAACAAGGAGAAGCGAGGAAAGCATAAAACTGTGAGGTTAAAGCATTAGAACCCCCCCAAAGAGCAGTAAGTGTACATGAAGTAAATGAGCTGCTCGCTCCTGGAAGTCAGCCACAACCGGACAAAGTCTTAAAATGTCCTCAAAACGCCTCGCCGTGCCCTCCGAGCACAGGCGGGCACGAGCGCAGCGCAGCGCCCGCCCGCGAGGCTCGCTGCTGACATTTGCCCAGCGTGAATCTTTGGGAGCCAAAGGCAGAAGAAAACCGGCATGTGATAGAGCATTAGGGCCTGTGTCGATTCCTGGCAAAGAGACAACACTCGCTCTGAGCACAATTCTTCTATTTGCAGTAAAAATAAAACAGCTACGGTTACCAGCCAGGTACTTTGTTCAAACACAAAGATCTTGCCCCCCAAAAGACTAAAGGAGCCTCCTGGCAGCGCTCCCCACCTCCTAAACCCAAGTGACAGCAAGGCTGTGTGGCGAGGAGCAGGACAAGTCCGCAAACTTCCACCGCTCAGTTATTATCTGAAAAATACCATGTAACTACAGAGTAATTACAGACTTCTAGAGATAATGTGCTGCAATAATATAGTATATGAAGTTACCCATTTTATTTTCAACATAATTTCCATGTAGTTTGCAATTTTAAGATTTAATAATGGAGTCGAGGAAACACAAATTGCTTGTATTGCCCACATATTTACACTGAATTGCACATACCATGTAATTACAGAGTCAATGGTTAGTATGGAATTACACCATTTCTGCATAGTTCCTTGTGTCCCCCTACGTACAGGGATGAAAGGATATTTCAGCACAGCGAAGAACAACACACAGAGAGGTGAAAAGAAGGAATGAAGCTCCCTTCTTCCAAGCATTGCAAGGATGGCGCAAGGGCAACAAAAGCAAAAGACTTAGTGCAGAGGCATCAACTTGCTTTGCTCCCCCAAGCCCTACAAAACCCACTCTGCAGTTTGTCATGGATGATTCAGATCTCCACCCACAGGGATTTTATTTTGCTGTCCAATAAATTTACTGTTTTTGACAGACTCATCCCAAACTGCCCTCTTCTTCAAAAATTAAGATGGCAGCTTGCCAGTTCCCTTTGAAGGACAGGGCTTATTTTTCTTCTTCTTCACCGCTTTGGAAAACCCACAGACACAAAGCCTTGCATCGGAATGGCTCATCTCTGCTGCCTGAAGGTTCGAGCATTGAAGGTTAGAGCTAATCTTAGCTTTGACGTTTTGTTCTAAATTCAGAATGCAATTAATTTACAAGAAAAGAAGCTGTACCAAGTAAAGCAGGATATTGACTTGTGATAATGCTCCAGGGAAAGAAAAAGTATTATTTTTATAAAATAAATAAAATAGCATGACAATCATTAAGGATCTCAAAATATAACACAAGCTTGCCATGCATACGCAGCAGATACAGGACTAGAACATGAGGAACAAAGTCCTTATTTCTAACTTTGCCATAACTGGGCAGAAGGACCTGGGATTTCTCATATTACAGTTCAGATATTATTAAAACAACCACTGACTTTAGAGAGATAGGTACAAAAAAGCATGATCATATCTGTCTACAATTCAATCTATACACTAAAAGCTCCAAAAGACTTTTTTTTTTCTACCCAGATAAGAAATTACTGAGACAATAATATGGCCCAGCAGCTAGGATCCACTCTGGAAGAGAAACTCCAGGCCAAGAACAGCACCATAACAGAACAGTCTTCCCTCCGGGATGCCCTATCTCACTGAGCACTGTAAGGAGCACGAGAGCCGGCTCTGCGTCCTACTGAATCTCCTCTGAGGAGCAGCTTCCCCCAGGCAATGCCAGAGCACAAAGCCCTGGTTCTACCGAATTGGCCCAAGTCAGCGGGGTCCCGCTCACCTTCTGGGCAGCAGGACAGCGATCGCGGAGCAGCACAACGCCGGCCAGGGCAAGCAGCAACACTTCCTACCGTGTTTGAGCGTCGCAGAAAAGCTTTAGTGGCCAGTGTGTTCTGTGAAGTTCTCACAGCAGTTTTGACCCCAAAGTTGGATCAATACAACATTACACCTCGGCATCACATACCCAAACACTTTCTGAAATCTTTTCCAGTATCAAACCTTGCTTGCCTGAGTTTGTTATGATTCATAACTTAGCTGGGAGGGCAGCACTTGCAGAATTATTGGCTATCCTCGCATAAAAAGATGGAGCTTTTCCCTGTCCAAACTCCCAACTCCTTTTGGTAATTACAGTGCCAGCACTTCAATAAATTATAAACAAATCATTAGTGTGTTGTAAAATAAACACTCTCATGTACTCGTCAGGGCAAGCATCATCCACCAGTGCATGAATCCTTCATACCCTGGCACCTCCTGGCACATACGAAACGTGTACTAGCAACGATGTCCTACACAAGAAGGTAAATGAGAACAACGTGCGTTGCTCTTGATCAGCAAGCAGCTCTGCAACAGGAAGAGAGTTGGGTTGAGTAAACCCTCCCCTGAGCTCAAAAACATATCATGAGAATGAACCTTTTTTTCACCTTTATTGTACAACTTAGTTGACTGAGGGACTTGTTTGTTACCTGCAAGGACTATTTTTCACTGCTTTTTCATGACATGTAGAACAGCAGAATTCCCATCTCAGTTGCATCTTCCGGCATTACAGTAATATATCTAAACAATAGATAAATTTTGTTAAATAACTCCTTATTGTTCTTAAATCACTTTACGCACAGCCTTCCTGGCTCTTCCACATAGAAGGAATTCACCTGCAGAATATTTCAAGTCAAACATACATTTTGTATGTAAATAAAATAAAGGGAAATTGGCACCATTGACAGCCTTTAGTTGAAGCTGTTAGACCCTCCGTATGAAAAGATCCTCTTTTCAGTTGATTATAACTTTGCCAAACTTCAAAGCATTTGGGCTGAATTTTTCTATGCCAGGTGTCTGCCTGGGGCTGAGTAGAACGCAATCATGTAATTAAAGGCGGTATCATAATGCATACACAGAAGGGGGCAAATTAAGGTTGAATAGGCAACCTTAATTCTCACGTTTCCTAATGTTCACAGGCTTGACTTTGCAACCCTAATAATGTTCTTTTAACGTGGCTTTTGGTTTGTAATATGCATCTAGAGCAATATTAATTTATAGACGTACCCCACTGAGGACTGATCTTTCACTGGACTGGTAAAAGGATATGCAGCCTTTCACCCCTTGCCACTGGTTTAAATTCTGCCTAGGGCTGCACTGCTGGGAAGCCACTGGTGCTGGTCAGCTGTTTGGCAGCTTTTCTGAAGTGAACTGGTGATGGAGCCTCTCTGTGGAGGTGCCTACCTGGTGCAAACCCCCGTTGCTGCTGGAATGATCAGTAATCCGCAGTGCGGTGCCAGGCGCCCAGGCGGTGCTCTCCACAGCCAAAGGTACCAAGGGATTCAGGCACAGCTGGTGCAAACACCTTTACCAGGTGGGGTTCCCGCTGATTTCCCAAGGGAAGTCCTCTTGGAGCAAGGGCTGCCATGGGAATCCTCCCTCCTTCCAGGGAGACCCTTCAGGGATGCCCAAAATCCACAGAATTCACCCCAGGGGTTGTCTACTCTTGGGATCTGAAAGCAGCTCCGCTAGTGCCCAACTGAGTATCCCAGGCTGCAGAGGCACAAAACACATTTTCAGTCCATTGAGAGCTGTTACATCTTATAAAAAACTCCCGCTTTGCTTTGCTTTCCCTCTGGCTTCCTGCTGCATCCGTGCATTCCCACTGAGAGGCAGAGATCACCAAATACCCTGCCCTAACACACCAAATGGTTTCAGTCACACCATTTTCTGTATTCAGCACTCATCTGCCTTCCTTACTACAGTACATAAATGATATAAACTTCTCATCAATAATATAAAAAATTCATACTCTGTCTACAATGCAGCTGCTATCACAGGTTTATGTCAACAATCAGTCTGATTTTTAATAGCATAAATGTTTAAAGAGGTAGCAATTCCTGTAAAATATCTGCAGGGATATTTAGAGCCGACATATGCCAAAACAATCCCTCTCTCATGCTGCAGACATTGTTGCTCAGCAGGTTTTTTTTATCTGCACCAATGTTTACTCTGCCTTAGCCATTAAAACGCTCCAAATGGATGGAAGGGCCGGGCGGGCGCCGCCGCTGCCCCGCTGCAAGGGACTTGTGTGCTTCCCAGCCGAGCGCTCGTGCCCCTCGCTGCCCTCCTCACAGAGCCATTTGCCACCCGACTCTACAAGGGTGGCTTTTTTGCTCTGCTAGCGGGGGGAGACAGAAACGGAGAACTTGCAAGTGCTTTTGTGCTGCGGAATTCCGAAGAGGAGCTGCCCTACTCATTACTCTCTTCTTTTTAGCATGAAAAGCTTCAATTTGCTCTTTGAGGGGTTCCCTTAACAAAACAAAACAAAGCAAAGCAAACCCAGTCTGGTGATTTTTTTTCTACTTGCCAGCAATTGTATAGGGCTTGAAGCTATATATACATAAAAAGCCTTGCATACACGCAGCATAAAATATTTATTTTTAATCTGAGCAGAACTTCTTTACCTGCTGTGCACCCACAGCTTCTGTTAAAGGCTTGTTTTATCATCTGTGCATCAAATTGCAGCCGCCTGTATCACGATGCCCCATTCCAGCTTTATGAAGCCCCCAGCTGACACATGACTTCCAACTCCGGCTTGAAATTTCCCTCCTGCCTTTTCCCCCCTCATCCTGAAACCCACAACCTGGAAGTTCCTCACTTGAACAGATGGTTTATAAAAATCTGGGACATGCTCATAGGACTGGAAATAGGACTCCTATGAGCAACGTCTCGTGTAACAATTACGTGAACAGTTGGTCCGGACGGTGACCCAGAAACTGCCCCTCTTTCCGCTCTTGCTGCCTCTGCGAAGCATTCCCAGCCCTTTGCTGACCTCGTGCAGCCTGAGACGCTGTTGTAGAAGTAGGTGCTGATGAAAACAGTGCAGATTTCAAAGTCAAAATCAGTATTTAAAATATATAAAAAAATGTTTTTTTTTTTTTAACTACATGAGGACCCCAGGTATTTTCCACAAACAACGTTCTTTGCCAGAGAATTAAGATTTTATGCAGGCTATGCCCTCCCATTACGTGGTCTGTCTCTGGAAAAGCATCAAGATGAGCCCTGTGAGACGGCCAAGGCTGAGCAACAAAGCAGTCGTCGCTGCGACAACGATGCGACGTCTCGTGTGCCCCGCAGGGAAGGTGCCTGAACACCCTGCTGGAACCCGGGGCCGTCCCCAGCCTCCGCCACGGCGGCTCCCACTCGGCGCCCAAGCACGGATGGGTTGGACCAAGGGGACCACCAAGCAGAGCATCTGTGTCGACGCGGAGGCAAAGGAGGGCCCTGGGCGGCCGCCGAGCGCTGACATCTCGCAGTTATCCTCAAGCACTTTGAGCCCTTACAAAACAGGGGCTTACAAGAAACACAGCACCATTTTTAACAAGCTACATTTCCTGTCACACGCGGGCTGGATTCCTGTCAGTGCAGCACTCATTTCGCTCTGATTAAGTCACTGTGATGAACTTCAGAGTTTAGACTGCCCTTGAGCCTCACATCTATCTGATCTTTAATTCTACTACCCGCTCATTTCTTGCTAAGCACACAATTCTGAGTCCCACTGGAGCAGCCTCATTCAGCCTCTGCATCAATATGTTCAGTGCTGAATTCATTTCTGCAGGGAGCCCAGTAAATCTGAACTTTCCAAAATCATTTGGCCCCCATTACTAGTAAGCACTGCTCTTAAAGAGGTTGTAACTCCAGCTAATAGGCTCCATAATCATAGCTGAATTGAACAAAAGGGTCCAGTATGGGCTGCCATTAGTCATTTTTATTCCCAATCAAATGCACTGCAGAGAAGGGAACTTTTTTTAATATATATTTCTGGATGCTGAGACTAAGAACCTCATTTTTACCCAAATAGCGCTTTTTCCCCCCCTTAATAAAAAGTAAGACTTGAGCCTTCCAAGGGCATCCACAAGGTCCAGCTCAGCACTGATGCGAGAGCTGGAATGGGGTAACCTTTTCACCTTGCAAAATGGCAACAACCCAGAATACGAGGAGATGGGAAAAACATTAAGATGCAAAGAAAAACCCACATAATGAAAAATTCCAGCGCTACGAGACACATCTTCTGCTATTCAAAGAGAACTGATTGTAACTAAAGCTAATGTAAAGGAGCTAATGATAGAACTGCTTACATCTTGATCACATTTCCATGAAGACAAGCTCAGTGATACTGTTTCATCTAGCTAAAAAAAATAGAAGTCACTATCTAAATCTTATCATCGAAATTGATAGTGTTTACTTAAAGCTTATTCCAGCTTTGCTGACTTCATCAGATATTGAAGTCTCCAATAAATCTATCTCAAGAGTTTTTTACAACTCTCTCCTTTCAACGCACACTCTGGCTCCCTGATGTATATCAGAGGACAGAAGACCAGGTTTTTGTTTATGAATATCTAGAAGTTTCATTGCCGGCTGCTGCAAAGCTCGGTGTAAAAATGAAGAGTGAGTAAATAAAGCCAAAAAGGGACTTGATTTATTTTTCTTTCTGCTGGCAGGCCGCACAGCCAGTGCTAACAGGCACAGAGGCAGGGCAGCGGCTGCGGCCACGCGCTGGGGGCACGGTCCCTCTCCAGCTCTGCAAAGCTTGTGGCTGCTCTGGCCGAGGGGCCGGGGGCCGCTGGACACTGAGATCCCATAGGAGCTTTTTTAGGACCAGATTCCGAGCAATGGATGCTCAATGGATGTAGACTGTTGGAGCCACACTTTTAAATCATAGAATCATTATGGTTGGGAAAGACCTGCAAGATCTTCGAGTCCAACCATGAACCCATCACCACCATGTCTGCTAACCCATGTCCCTAGGTGCCTCATCTACACATGTCTTGAACTGCCAGAGACGGTGACTCCACCACTTCCCTGGGCAGCCTGCTCCAATGTTTCACCACTCTTTCTGGGTAGAAATTTTTCCTAATACTTAACCTGAGGTAGTTGCATCCGTGCTCCCTCTTCTTTGGGTGCATATGAACTGATAAACAGGTCAAAAGATGGGTCCAGGTTTCCTGGATGCTATTTCTTTGTCTGCTGGCAGAAATAAAGCCGATGAAGAGGAGTGCAGACACAGTGGCATGTCAGAGTCTTGAACACACATGGAGTGGAGCGTTGGGTTCTACATAGTTTGAACAAGGACATGTAGTACACACTGAAGGGTATGTGTATGTGTGCTTCATCCAGAGAACCCAGGGCACATTTGGAAGACTTAAACAGATGTACAAGTAAAAGGTCTTGTCTAATCTAAATGGGATAAATTTTGGCTGGGATTGTTTAGAGGAGCATGATCAACTCCTCAAAACTGACTTGAAGTGAACAAAAAATCTACCAAACCACTAACACAGAGGTTATTTTTTCAGCCACAGAACATACACACACAAAAAAACTGGGGCCTGGTACAAATTCCATATTCCAATAGCTGCTACTGATAAAAAGTGGTACAAGAAATAAAAGCAGTAGACTGAGGTCAAACGAGAGTTATGGAAAAGTGCTCAAGGTAGAATATACAGGAAGATTGATAAAGATTTTAAGTCAAAGTGGCACGATGGAAAAGAAATCACTGCTGAGACTCTCTTCAGCTGCCTATATAGTTCAAGCACTTGTTCAGAAAATATTGTTTCCACTATACAGAGATGCATGAACACGACAATAGGCAGAAGAGTTGGCAACCTTCTCATTTACTGTACGTCATCCTACCACCATATGCCCCAGAGTAAATTCCACTCTTCTCTTTGGAAAAGTGGCTTGTGTAAAAATCTTGGGTCTCTCCTTGTATATGTTTCTCCACATTAAAAAAAAAAATCAAACAACATGCCTTAGTCTTGCCTCCTGTCCCCTGCTTCATAGAGGTCACTCTTTTTTTTTTTTTGATTCACATTCTTCTTGAAGAACGACACTCAAAAAACAGAGTAGAATATCAGAATACTCTAACCAACACTATACAAGCACGTAGGCAAACCACACTGCGCGAAGCGGCGTTTCCATGGTCCAGCACCCAACGCTGCTCCCCGCTGCTGACGCACCCAGCTACGTCCCAGCTTCCAGCACGCCCGGCGCAGAGCGCACGAACGCGCCGCCTGCTCCGTCCCGCACGCGGCCAAGCAGGGACTCGAGGGCACAACGGGGCTCACTGGACTGTCCCCACGGTGCGACTTGCGGCGGCCACGTCTCTGTGAGGAGGTGCCCTGAGTTCTGTCATGCCTGGTATGAAGGCAGCCCGGGCACTGGCGTGGCAGTGGGGGTAACAGGGACAGCCGGGGCACTACTGTAGATGAAGGGGCACTGAAGGTAGCAAACAATTTCACGGACTGTCGTATGGGCACAACTAGTGCTATTAGTCTCCTGCACTGATAAATATTAAAATATAAGCAAAATTACTCTCTTTTTTTTTTTAAAGCTGCAGTAGAGAAAATAGAGGATGATACACGGATATAATTCCGCACAATTATTTTTAAACAATATGTGATGGATTTGAAGTCTGGCATTGCATAAAAGAGGCTCATTTTCTACAAATGCCCACAAAGAGAAATGATAGAGCTCAGCAATATAGTATGGCATATTCCATTAGGAATTAAATCTCTTCTCTCTGATGGTCCCATCCACATGCTTATTGGATAGTCTGCTGCTTTCATCTACATTATTGTTATTAATTTATGAATGGGTCTAGAATTATAGAAAATGAGTCTGAGGTGAGGCTGCATTATAATAATAAATGAAAGAAGGACTCCTGTTTACTTACAAAATATTTCATAGCTAAAATGCTTACTGCATTTTTAACGGCGACATACTTCCTTTAGCCCGTTTCAGTTTTGAAGTAATGATATAAAATTCATTTCATCTCTTTTTCTAGCCTGACTCTTTCATACATAACATCAGGCTTGTCATATCTGAGGAATTATTAAAATAAGACGAAGCCTGCTGTATCTGAGCAGCAAAGCTTCTTTGAGCTGGCGTCCTCAGGAGGGAAGCAAGCTCAATCTCATTAGTTGGTGCTGAGAAGGCGTCCTAGTCACTAGGTTCAAGGTGATGAAAGATTAGGGCGTTTGGCCTCAGCTCATTTTGCATGCAGCTCACATCGCTCCCTGCCCGTGAACACGAAATTACATTGAACCTGGGGAGTCTAACTCCATTAATTTTAAATGGAAGATTAATTTAACAATATGCGGCAGATATTTGTTACAAACCTATCATGTAAAAGTGACGGTTAGCAATAAATTGTGGTGACTCACACTGGCCGGTGGCCCTGGCTCAAATAAATCAGAAGGCATTTACACATAATTGCTGTTTTTAAAGACAGGGATATGGGAGAGATGTTTCTTTGATGAAAGATTGGGTAACTCCATTCAAGAAACAGCAGCCGATATTAAAGCTACCGCATCTGTTTGGAAAGAGGTTTGGCTTAAGGGCGTGCTCAACTGTAAAGCAGAGAATTGTCTCTTTTTCCTTAACCTATGCTTTTTTTTTTTTTTTTTTAGATAATTTAGGACATTTTAAAATGACCATAAGAACAACGCAGAAATATTTTACGTGAGATGAGGATCAAACTGTTGGCTCTCACCTTGGACCACAGATAAAACATGGAATCTTCACTTGAACAAACGTTAACCATGATCTGTTTTTTTTCTGCAAACTTTTTGACTCCTGAGTGCCATAAATAAGTGCTCTTCCTCCTGCCACTGTTGCTTTCCTTCCTACATTGAGTATGTTCAGTACATAAGAATACATAAAGAAAGAATACATATAGAATAAGAATACATAAAGAAATAGGAAAAAAAAAAAAAAAGCTAGAAGAAGGACCGGATCTTTTTCTTCCTCCTCATTTAAGAGTAGTTGACTGCTGTGCTTCTCAGATGTTCTGAGCATCCCCATTGCTCGAATGGGGCCTGTCAACGTCTGAGACAAACCTTGGGCGCTAACGCGAGCTGGCAGCTCCGGCTCCTGGGGGAGCCAGGTTTCCCCACGCCTCCCTCCTTCCCGAGCCAGGAAAGGGGCTCTTCGGCAGCACAACTTCTCAAAGCCCACACTGGCAGCGCCAGACACCGTGGGGGGATGCATGTGTGCAGGAGTGCTTATTTATTTAAATCCAAACACAACACTGCACACATTTTACCCCTGCTGAATGGAATATGAGAGAATAAAACACATACAAGACGTATTAGATGTCAGCCACGCTGCATCCCACGCTACCGGGCGGCGTTCGGACGCACTGCAGGGGAAGGCATCCTAGGGGACAGAAATAAGCATTAAACCTCCGAGAGGTGTTTGCAGTCTCCAGGAGTCCGGAAACATGTGGCCGAGGGGGAAACAAGCCCGTGTTAACTCCCCAAACAGGGAGCTGCGCAGAACAGCTCGACCATGCTCAGGACGCACCCGTGCCAGCACCGCTACCCGTGCAAGACAAAACTCAGCACGCAGCAAACGCAGAGGGGCCAGGGCGGGACCGAGAGCCCCAAGGTAGGGGTCTAAGCAGGCACAGCGGCACCATCCCTTCCTCGTCCTTGCCTGTCCTCCAGCCACCGACAGCATGAGCCCTGAGAGGGTAATACAGGACTTCGCCTTTGCGCCAGCTTGAATAAAACCAAGGCATCAGCTAAGGATCTCACCACGCTCCAGGCCTCTACCTTGCTGTGTTGCCAATACCAGTGTTTTCCTGTGCATGGCCAACTCCAAAAAATAAAGATCTTCACTGTTCAGTGCAATTTGTCCTATCCTCTTTTTCCTCCTAAAATCTCACAGACAGGAAACAAAACCCCTAAAATATACATTACACTTCTTCATATTACAACAGTCATTTCTCTTCTGACTTGAAAAAGATGTCAGGCTGGGCCCTTCTTGTATCCGTGCAGCTTCTGGAGGCCTGAGGTCCCCATCTGGCCTCCGAGGCTCAAGCAGGGCCCCTGCCTGCAGGCCGCCCTGCGCCGTGCTCCCGCTTCTGGCTCCCTGAACGCATCCAACGGCCAGCAGCAATGCTGAGCACACGGCCAAGCCGCCCGTCTGTCACCCTCTGAGCGGGGACCCTGCTGGCCCTTGGGCTGATGTGTAGGGCCCTCATTCTGTAGTATCTCAGAAGATTCAGTATGGTTTCTAACAGAACATTGCTGAGCTTCAAGATTCTAGACTAAAGAACCCAATCCATTTTCTACTCCCATCTCCATCTCCATCTCTTTGGAAGTGCTTATTCAAGAGCAGAGAAAAATTCTCATCTAAAGCTTTTGTGGTTAGACATCCTCAAGAACTCACAGAACCCAGAAGATTTCCCAGGCTTTCCTCTCCCTCCCAAAAAGATAGGCTAATGCCTATTCTAAACTTTCCACTGGTAACGCCTTCCAGCTGGTGGGAAGTAGAAGTTCACACCGTAAATAGCAGGCGGGAAGAGCATCTCAGAGCCTGGGAGGAGCTGGAGCGGGTGCTCCCCTGCTTCGCCCCCAGCTCTGCTGCCGCGCGGCAAGACCATGGGCAAGGCCCGTGTATTAGTGCCCGTATTACAAAATCTGATTGAAAGGCCCTCTGAAAATGAAAGGTTAGGCTTGCAATTTCAATGACGAGCCTGACCTCTAAATGCAGCCTAGAAATCCCCATTTGCCGGTACTTCCACCGCTGCCTGCTGCAAAATACAACTGCAGTGAGCAGGGAAATTCTCAGGCAAATAAACGGCTCTTCACATGGGCACAAAGGAATGAATTGAAAAAATATATATTGTTTCTGTTTGAATGAATAATGATACAAAAGAACTGTGTGGAAAAAAGTGCACTGTTGCTTTAAATCCAGTGCCAACACCCAGGTTGCCAGCAATTGATGCCACTAACTCATTTTTGCACTTTAATGTTAAATTTCTTATGGGACCACATCACCTAATTAGAGGAATTGATAACTGCACTGTTCCATAATGAGGCCAATACATTTCAAAGTCATTAAAGATAACCAAGGCAATAAGTCTGTGTTTAAGCGGTGCTTCCTTAGATTTCACAGCCTGCGTGGCGCAAGCATAGGAAAAAGCAATCCCTGCCTAGTCAACTGTAAATGCTGGCTTATTGGAATCTTTAAAACGGGCAGCAAGGAGAAAATTACATGGCCAAATCTCCTTTTTCCAGTTAATGAAGAATTAAGACTCCCATTTACCATATTAGAAGGTTCATCAGAGGTCTCTACTCTCCATAGCTTGTGTTTGACAGCAGTGTCAATTTATCTGAGTCAGGACGCAGAAGTGCATGACAGTGCGTCATTCATAACTGTCACATCTGCTTAGCGCGCTCAGTGTCACACTGCTAACGGAATTCAGGCCTTGCTTTTCTCCCGACCGTGGCCTCTTAAAGGGAAAAGGATCCCCTGCCCCCATGGGAGTAAGCACTAAATCCAGAGCTCTAACCAAGGCTGCACCATCCTAGGTAGCAAGGAAAAATCCCAGAGATTCCTATTTCCCAGGAGAACCAGGAAAGCAAAATACAGTATTTCTTCAAAGCAGCTCCCTCTAAGACTCTCCTTGGCTTCATAAATAATAAATGTTAGGTTTTGATGGCTATTACCCTAGGGGTGGATTTATTTAGTAGTACATCTCGTGTCCATAAGACCTGTCCAGGTCCATTTGGTATCTGAGGAGGAAAAGCAGAGTGACTTTCAATAGAGCTAACAGTCAAACTTCTACTGGCTTCAACACAACACGATGGATTTCTAAAACTGCAATGGATGTGGAAGAGTTTCATAAAATTAACATGACAGCATTTACTGCCATCTTGGCTAAGGGGAATGTAAGCGGTCTATCAAAATGGTCTCAATAGCCATCTTCTGCTATATACACATGGGCATGGTAAAAAAGGCCAGGAATCCTTTTCTAGAAAGGAAAGCAGCCAACCCTTTCATGCTAAAAAAGAAAGAGAAATTGGTACATGAGGCACAAGAGGAAAGATAAGTTAATATTTAAGCAAGCAAGCAATATTTAACCTGAGCAAGCACATGGAACAAGGACTATGATTGAAACAATAAATGCCTACCTAAAAATTATGGAAGAACTGGATTATGGATGTATTACAAAGCAGAAGTATAAGAAATAGCCATATTTTAAGAAATATATTAACTCTGGAAGGAGCAACAAGAAATGCCTATTGAAGCTCCCAGAACTGTCATGTCCCTCTTCTAAGCAATCCATATCTTCCTCTAATCTCAGTTGTTCACACAGCCTTGAGAAGCTAAGAGAGAGCTAACCCATTCTAGCAGAGCAGCTCCTCACTCTTTGTTTGTCTTGACGTGTCCTTTGGGAAACATTTTAGATGTTCTCCTTGCCACCCGTACATCCCCTTCTAGCTTCCCCCGTCCCGGACCGCAACGAGGCATCAGTGCGCTTGGGGGAAGCGAAAATCTCAGAGAGACAGCACCAAAGTTCCCGAGCTGTACCGAGCAGTATGATTTACCTTACAGAAGTGAGTACCTGCCCAGGGGCTAGAGGTGAAGCAGGCAGCATGCCGTGCAGGGGGCTCCGCTGGAGGTTCACGATGAGAGGACCCCGCGGGCAGGCAGTGCCAGCGCGGCGCTGCACACGCAGCCGCTGCACCCGGGACGGCTGAGGAACACCCTGCCTTAAAGGCAAGTACCCAGGGGAGCCTGGCCGGAAGAAAGTTATTTTCCCCTATCAGGATCTCTAATAAAAGCTTCAAAGCCAAAAAAAAAAAAAAAAAAGGAAAAGAAAGAAGTAAGTGGATTCACACTCAAAAATCCTTTTTTTAAGAAACTAACCCACCCTCCCACTGGGTTCAAGGTACAAGGCAGTGAGAGGAGTTGAGAATTTGAGAAACTGTTTCTGTTTTCGATCAAACTTTTCTTTCACAACATTTCATGAGAGTTTTGATTTTTTTTTCGTTTCACTAGAGCTAACATAATAGAACAGAAGGAAAATGGTGCCCAATTGGATCAAATTACTGGTGAAACAATGCAAGTGAATGTGCATTTAGGCCTGCAGTTCTGAAAACTTCAAGAACTCAAATAAATTGCATGACCCCCCGGTAACTTCCACTAGAACTTATGGGTACAAATTGTTTGCCTCAAGCTGGGTGAAATACACATTCAAATTCAGGCTCTTGAAGGAAATTATTAAGTAGAGCCATATTAGCTTTCTCTGAAGCATACTCGTTTTCTATATTGCCACTGTATAGACCAATTATGTTACCTTTCCATGCTGAGAAATGATTGTTCTGCTAACACAGTTCTGGTAAAAATCAAAAGCACTACATTTTTAACCTTGGGGGATTTTTGTTATTGCTGCTCCCTTGCTAGTTCCTTCAAATGGAAAACATCTTCCATTAATCTAAATGCAAAATTTGTTCAGCCTTCGAAAGTTACTTGAAAAATGTTAAGCACAAAGCAATAAACTTTTTATGCTCTTAAGACCACTAATGCTTTGAGCTTCATATTCATTTTGAAGAAATGAACATTTTATGGTTCACAGAGGAATAGCTACATGAATAATATCTGAGATTATAATGCATCTAGCAGAAAAAGATTAAGTTTATGTAAACTATTTAATCAGACGTGAAATTTTCTCCAGAGGATAAAAAATTCTGACCTTATTTAAGTTTATTTTAAAAAATATCAATATCACATTTCTACCAGGGGAACCCACCGATTTCCCCACTTCTGCTATATAAATATTCATTAGAGTTGAGGGCTAACTGGATATCACAGCCCCTAGGAAGCAACAGTAACTTTACAGACAGACCATGGCCACTTGGACTTCTCATAGAAAATACTTCCTGTGAGGTGTGAATGGACCCGCAAGGAGGGAGCTGCGGGCGAGAGGCCCGTTATGGTCCTGCCACTAATCAACCAGATCATCACACGGTAGATTTGCTCCAATTCACACCAAGATCAGACTCTCATCTGTGATTTTTCACAGTGCTTTCCAGCTGAGAGCTGTTCTGACACTCTCCTTTGACTCTCGGTATTACTGCCACGGTGCGGGAGCTTGCCACACTAATGAAAAGCACCCTCGCATTGCAGTAGCTTTTTCCCGGGCTTTGTAGACCAGGTAATGTCTGTCTACAAAGATTTTGGAAGCAACTGATATACTGAAATAATGCAAGTGTGTGTATATTTAAAACGTCCAATTACTGCAGATCTTATATAAGCTCAGGTAATTACAGGAAAGCCAAATGATTTGTACCCAATTAAATTATACCTGATTTTGGCCCTCATTTCTGCTGATATCCGAAGTAAAGCTCCTGAGCTGTTTCAAATTAAATTAAGGAAAATCTTGGCATCCTAATTGTCAGCCCAGGTGCATTTATTTTTCTATCAAAAAAAGAAAATTAAGGAGCTTATGCGAGTACAATATTTTATGATTCCACTATGGGTTTTGTGTTCCATAAAACAAAGTAATGAAAAAGCCTCATGCAGAAGAATCCTGAAAAAAAAATCAATAGGCTGGATACAAAATAGTAATACAGCTTAAACAACAACATGATTATGAATAACCTATTTTCAAGCTTTGTCGGTTGGACATGGCTTGAGCACAAATGACGGCCAGTCTAAGGGGATCTACAATGTGATTTTTCTTTTTTAATCTATACTTGAAAGCACCTGGGTTTGAACGGCTGTATCATCATAACGTAGGATACAAAGCTCTTCTTGAAGCCTTTGGATTCTGAAGCGAACATGAAGTCCTGAATATTTCTGCCTTTTTTTTTTGCTCTCCTGATTTCAGCAAATTGCCAGCTCAAGTCAAAAAAGTAAACAGGAGATACAACCCCCCTCCCCATGACCACAGCATCCTGTGCAAGTCTTGGCTTTTCCCTTCCCATCATACTCAGTTCTCTTGGCAAAGAACCCGACTGGAAGGAGACCAGCAGCTTAAATGGGCTTTGACACTCGAATTCCTTCAATAGGTACAAGTCAAGAAAACATGCTGGCTCTAAGTCCCTCTTACGGTTTACAACATGACTGAGATAGATAGGGAGCTATTTTCATCAGGGAGATAGCAGGACTCCCTCGATGATCTCCTGGCAAGAGCAGGAGTTGGAGCTGCTAACCCAAGCAGGAGTCAGGGGCTCATGGGTGCCCATCTAGGAAGACAGATGAATCTTTTGCAAGAGAAGTAGTCCGAATAGCCTCTGACATTTTGTTACATTAATAAGGAAGAAGATGCAGGAAAGGCAAAACTGCTTAGGACCTAAAAGACACATCCCCAAAAGTAATTCTGAAGATCTTAAGGGCAGAAAGTCAGTAAGCGCGTTTTAGGGTGAAGACATATTTTGGGAGGGTGGGGAAGGATGGAAAGACATTTTTCAAAGAAGTTGCCAGAAAACCTGGGTTAATGTTTGGGCACCACGTGAAATCCCTTTGCACTGCCTGAGCCCAGCGAGAGCCTCCACCACGCTGCTCAGGCGCTGCGTGAGGCGCCTGCCATTTTGCTTAGGCTCCCGGCTGTACAAAATGGCGACGCAAGGCGGCATCTGCCACTGAATGATTGGTATTAGGCATAACTCATTACCCTGGCAAGAATTTGGCAGGGGCACCCACACTCTGGCACGGGCACTGATGAGATAAGGATTTGGCATTGCCACTGGTAGGATGGGAATTAAGCTCCGTGTCAACGGCGCGCACATGGCTTCCTCTCAGTGTCCATGCCAAATCCTTGACACAGTAATGAGTGATGCATGATGCCAATCACTGAGTGTCACTTCAATTGCATGTCTCTTTCCTGATGCCATCAACCGTCAGCGGGATCCAGAGTTCATCAGAGTACTTTGCTGTGGGTTTTGAAGGGGAGATGAGGAGAAAACCACCTCAATTTGCAATGGGGAAGGGAAAAAATGCACTTTGTGTCACACAAAGTCTCAAACCTTGCAGCCGTTTATGCTTTGAACAGTTAGGAATATTTAACTCGAGAGCTTGGTGACTGTGATTCTACCCAAACTGAGCTTTCCCTTGTTTATTTTACTATAATTTAACCTAGCAGGAGGGCAAAAACGTGCAATTAGTTTAACCGCAATGGAAGACTCCCAAATAATTTCCTCTTTTTTCCCATCTCCTCAAAAGATGTGTGCAGATTTTTTTTTTGAAACTTTTAACCCTTCTCTGAAATGAAACAAAATCCCTAAAAAGAATAAAGCATTACAAGATTCAGCGTTTCGAAGGCAAGCCTCTTCTGTCTTGGAAAACACTATAGTCTACCAGAAGCTTAAGTGAACCTAAGCTTACAAAAGGCCTGGATGACTTAAATGATGAGCAGTGAAAAATAAGCCTTTAGCCTCTTTGTTAGGTATTAAAGCTCATCCCATGTTGACAATGTTTGAAAGGCAAAACCAGCTGACAACTGTCCGACGTGTCAAATGTGACAAAAAGTTTTGACGGTCTCAGGCTGATTGCTGAAAGAGTGGAGTTTGTGCACCACAAACGTTGCTACCAAACCCAGACAAGAGGCCAAACAGTCAAAGGAGACATCAAGCCCGAACTCTCCTCCCAAAACAGCTCTTGCACAAGACACCCACCGGGCCAAGGAGCAGAGCCTGTGCATCCATCCACAGGACAGCAAATGCAGCAGCTTTCTTTGAGCAACTAATTAAGGGAAAAAGTCAAGCAAATTCCCAGGAACAACAGAGAGTAAAAATGATGGGACAAGCGAACTTCTTCCTGCTGCTCTGCTTAGCATTCGCCCTCCATCGCTGCCCTCTGAGTGGCTTCCCACGTGCCCTTCCTCAACCTCTGCAGTTGTCCCCAGCTACAGCATGGACGTTGTCAAACGGTTCTGCAGTGACGCTCTGTCTCAGGCAATGCTTGGCCACTGCCAACAAGGAGCCAGTAACCCAGGATGACAATACATTAGAGCCCTGCCAGAACCAATCACCATCGCACTGACGCAAAATGGCAGCTAAACTGCAAGCGAATATAGAACACTGTGTTTATTAAACGGGCACAGGGGTCCGCTACGCAAAAAAAAAGCAAGCGTGAGGATGCCAGCGCTGCGTGGGTTGGAGCTGCAAACCAGCAATAAGTTTCCTATCTTCATTTCTGTGGAGATTTGGAAAAAGCCTGAGTTTGGGGTTTGTTTTTTACACTTCAATTAAAGGTACTCTTATAGCAAAAAAAAAAAAAAAAAAAAAAAAAAAATTTGGGCAAAAATGACTAAGCAGAAGGAAAACAAATCCCCCAAAGAACCCCAAATGTGATAAAACATGGAGATTATAAAAAGGCTGTTTGACCTGTCACCACGAGGAAGTCCCAGAGATTTTATTAAAAGGGGGCAGTGGGGAGGAGAAACCTGCTGTTTAGGGAAGCTGTATATTTAATTTTAGTACCTATAATGGCATAGCCCATGACTATAAGGTATTATTTAAGATCTATTATGCTATTTCCTTGGAGGATATCTCTCTGCATTTTCACAGTATGCTGCAGTTTGCTAGTCTCTATACAATTTAAGTACTGTTTACTGATTATTATTGAGTACAGGACAAAATTCAGCCTCTCTGGACCAATAAATATAAGCTTTATCCACAGAGTAGCAAGAGATTGAGAGTACTGCCTGGCATCTTACGACTTTGTGAACATACACTTTAAGAAAATGAAAACAAAACAAAACAAAACCAAGTACCGAGTCATGGTTTATTAACACAACACACTGCAAGTCTAATTAAAAGTCAAATGCGCAATACCCTCATCAAAATCCAAATGTTCTTTACAGAAACATCAAGGAAGAAGGGGCATACAGGGGACGGCGCCACAAAGGTAATCAGAATGCATCTTCTGGGACTCATACCCTATTACTTGGAGCTCATTATCAGTACTCCACGTAGTAAAGCAACACCTAGAGACCACATCATTAGCTTCCTACACATGCATATACCCCACAGTTGGAAAAAAAAAAAACACACACACACAACAAAAAGCCCCACTGATGCACAAGCAAATGGGATTTAAGCTTGCTGAAGATTTAAACAAAATGCTAGAAAATGTCATTGGATGTCTTGAAAAACTGAACTAGCCCTTTTCTAAAACTACAGCAGCCTAGAAAAGGATAAAGGTATTACATTATTCTAGCTCTATATTTTGTCTGCAATATACTTTTTAAATAATACAACCAAGGTTGCTTTCTTCTCCTTCAAATTTGTATTCTTTCTTCATTGCTCAATCCCTCTGTCAACTGCAAAACATAATTCATTAAGTGGCTAAACATAACTGACTACTCTACAACACATCATCTAATTAGGTGAAGAAGAACACTATTTCGCTTCTCTGTTAACTAGCCGAAAGGAAGACAGGGAAGCTCCAGCCTGGAGGGAGGGCAGACAGGAACACTGAAATGAAACAGCCACCTTGAGTTGTACATTTGCTACAGTGTAGAAATATGCTCATGGTTAAAAGAAGCTGAAACGACAGTATTCACGGGAAAAAATAAGACACCTGATGATAAAATACAGTCAAGAAGCAAAACCAAATTGTCAGAACAAATTGTCAGTCTAACCAACAAACAATAAATCACTCCAGATTCAACCAGAATTTTTCTCTCTTTTCTATGCAATGGTATGGAGAAATACCCAGTGCTTTCATGCTGCATTCTATCCATACACTTCAACAGCCACAGAAACCTTGAGAGATCGAGAGGTCAGGATGCTCATCCTGACCAGCAGCAGAGCAGGAAGCCAAAGGTGACAACCTGGAAAACCAAAGTTCATATCTCATTTCTCAGTCAAGGGAATGACATTTGGTAAGAAATTGGAGTCAAAACCACCAGACCTTTCACAGAACCCAGCCCGCTAATTCGCTAAATTGTATTTTGGGCAAATCCATTAAAATACATGGCCTTGTGAAGCAGTTCTATAGTGAGCACAACATAAGAGCTAAGAGTCAAGAAAAGCATGCAGTTCATCCCAAGATCAGCCCGGGCTCCGATCGCAACAAAAAGCCACATTCTCCTCCCTACCATTTGCCACAGCCCCGGTGACTGGCACGGCCACGTCCTCAGCAGGAGTGCCGGTGTCTCAGTCTGCAGGTTGCACATGAAGAGCCTCTCCCCAGCGGCTGCGAGCCGTGCTGGAGCTTGTGCCTGCAGCTCTTCTCCGGGGGGGAAGGACTCCGCGGTGCTCGGTGCAGTGCAACTCTGCACGCATGGACAGGCTAAATCACAACCCAGCAGCGACCAACTCTACACAACCTTTTTCAGGTACTCTCTGCCTGCCGGCTCTGCCCGTTAACCCTTTCTTCTCAGCATATCTAAACAGCGGGGAACTAATTGGGACTGACTGCTTTAGATACAAGATGATCATACCTTTTCTGGTACTTTTATGGCCAAAAGAAAGGTCACGATAGCATAGAAGTCCTAAATATGGCTGAAAGAGAACTGCGGAAGGCTATCTCCAGAGAGTTTTTCATAAACCCTGTTTGAAGAAGTGCTGCGGGGATGGTTGTTCAGTACCACCGACCAATGGCTAAGATGTTTGGAAACCTGGTAACAGCCCATTGGTTGTGTCTGAGATGTTGAATTTCTTGCACATCAGATTGCATTTGGTTGTCAGGTTGGTCTCTCAGAAGAAACTCGGAAGGCACTGGCAGAGTCCTCATAAAAAAATATCACTGCATCACTGAAAAATTACCTGCTGTAAACTCTCATTAAAGGAAGGTCTTCGCACATTGTGGAAGCCACCTCATCAACGTCAGGTGCCTTGCGTCTGCTAATGGCTGATTAGAGACTCATAGCGCAATGGAAGTGAGGCAGAACTTGAGCATCACAGATAAACCTGAAGTTCAGTGAAGCAGATGCCTCCTTTTCTAAAATCAGGGTGACTCTCCAACTCCAAACCTTCAACACAAGGTGAGACATAAGGGTAAAGAATAGCATTTCCAAAGTTCTTTATTGCTTTGCAGGGCTTTCCCTGCTAAGGATCTAGAAACTATCTGGCTCACCTCCAACATAGGTCAGCTAGGTGATCATAAACATGATATAAAATCCATATGTATTTCCATCTCAGTTTGTTATGACATATCAAGAATCTCCTGAACTAACTGTAAATTAGAAGGCTACCATCCTCTGTGAGATCTGAGGAGAGCGGCGAAGATAAGCTTTGGCGGTGGCCTGAGGCACCACGACTGGCCCGCAGGGAGAGGCAGCGGCTCCGGCTGCTGCAGCTCTGGGGAGCAGAGGCAGAAGCTCTAGAGCTTCTGCAGCCAAGAGGACGCTTGGGGAGACTCCAAGCTTCACTTTTATGCCCGTCAGCCTAACCTACCTGCACACATGTTGCAAACGGCAATACAAGTATTTTAGTATCGATGGCAAGCTGATTTAACAACAACAACAACAAAAAAAAACAGATACATCCAAAGCAGAGCAAAATAAACAACCAACCATTGACTTGCTTACTTATATGCAGCTTTTTATGCTACAAGTTCAGCCTTAAGAGTTTCAAATGCCGATAGCAATTTGGGGTTTCACAGTTTTCAGCAACCCACGAGCAGCCCAGGTGGAGACCTCAGAGCCTTTCAGAAGTCTGTACATCCACGGCCGCCAGCATGTGGAGTCTCTGTGGATTGGGACCTTCGAACATCCCAATGTCTCCTTCCCTGCCATGCTGGATATAAAAATCAGTACTTCAATATCATCTGTGAAAAACTTCCAAAATTAATAAAGGCGAATGACGAGGTTGAAGGCTGATTAACATCTATAGAATTTTCCAATAAAAGCAGAGGTTAAATCGATTCCTTCCAGTTCCCTTCCCTCAGCTTGATCAAATCACCTTTTCCAAGAGAGAAAATATGGCAGAAATGTTTGGACCGGGCCCTGCTCACTGCTTTGACTCACATATACCACGCGCTGTGCGAATGGCAAACCCATCTACCCCTCTGCAACCCCGTTTCTCCCTGTGGCAGGAACTCCAGCTGCCCCATGGGAAACACCCGTAAATAACCCGTGGGCTGGGGTTGACCCTCAAGGAGGTCCCAGCGAGGCAAGCAGAGCCCTGCACTGTTTCCTCTCTCCTTCCCTACTCCTTTCAACTTCTTGTTACCAAAGAGTTGCACTTTTGTACTTTGGGACCTCTTATTTTAATTTATGCAACAGCTTAAAACATTTTGTTAGGGCTGAGTGAGACCATCTGTGCAAGAAATAAAAGATGCCTAAGGGTAAAATAGGCAAGAGCAATAATGCTGAATACGTGGAAGGCAATCGACTGCCTATGGATTTTGTATCTACCGCTGTGACCTTTCAGAGGATGGAGTAGAGTCAAGGGTAATTTCCATACGATGTCTGCTCCAGAAAGCAAAATTCATCCAGAAGAGCATTAGTGCTTTCCAGAAAACTGGACAGCCGCAATTGCCTGTCACTTCTCAAAGTCTACACACAATTTAGGACAACATTTGCATAATGTTGTAGGAATCTCCTTCATTATGCCCTACCAGCAGATCTGCCAGCATTTGTTTTCCTGAGGTGAGCAGGGACTGGAGTTGATTCCGAAACATAAACTTTTTGTCAAGGATGGCAATGTTGCTCTTTAAAATGATGGATCACTTCCTACAACTCTTAAATTACCATTACAAAGTCCTGACCTTGTGTGCATTAAGTATTCCCTAAAGATGTTAAGGAATATTTTACGAGTTGTTTCATTTTGCTGTCTTCTTTCTGATTACCTTTGGGGCTTATTAAGAAATTCTTCTTTTCTTTTCTTTTTTTTTTTTCTCCTCCCTCTCTCTCTCTCTCTCTCTGTCTCTCTCCTGGTCTTTTTGTTGTTGTTGTTTTGTTTTTAACTTAGAGTAGTCCAGAACTAAGAGGGGAAAAAAAGCTAAACTGGGGCTGAAATACATTTAAGTTTGAAGATGAAAGTGTTTTATTTACAGAAAACAGTTTTAAGGAAAGTTAGCAAGTGCTTTTATCTAGGGGCCATTCTTCCTCCCCCTGCTTTGGAGCAATTGTGGGGAAGGAGAGTGCACAGACGGAAAGTTTTGTCCCACTGGCAACCTTATAATCATGAAAAGAAAAACTGGCTCCAAAACGAGGGGTGACAAGGGGCCAACTGCACTAGGGTCATGGCTGGTTTACAAAGGTTGAGGGGACATGGGAACAGTTTGAGGAGTGAACATTTCTGGCCAGGAAAAGGACATACCTGGAGTCACTAGCACTTCTGAGAAGGCAGCAGTGGAAAATCTGCTTGTTTTTCAATGGAGGAAACCCTGCTTGCAGACAAAGAGAGGGCCATCTAGATCTCCTTGGGCTGAAGGGAGGAATCAGGTGCCATCAAAGGTCATCTAACAATTGACTATCCCAGAAAAGCCAGAAACCTGTTTTTGACTTTTGGTATTCTCATTTGCATGTAAACATGACAGTCACCAAATTAAGTTTTTGTTTGTTTGTTTATTTTTAGCATTTTAAAAATATTTTTTTTGAAGCTTTTCTTTTAAAAAGACAGAAGGAGGGAGAACACAAACTGAGGTTGAAAATCATTCCCATGGCCTACACACTCTGCATTATAAAATAGCTTAGAATGAGAGAAATATTGTCAGCAAGCTCTCCCATACACTGCAGTTCTTAGCAGTTGAATAGTCCAAAAATGGGGGAAAAAGGCAATTCTGAACAAGTGCAGAGTTTTCGACTATACAGAACAGAGGGAGCCACAATCTGCAGTAGCTGCAGTAACTAAGGGCTTGGGGCCCCATCGCTCAGAAGGCTGACGATGACCTCAGTGATCAGTGATCCGTATCTGACCAAGGTCGAGAGTTTTTACTCTCCAAATTACACTGTTGGATTTCCTAATGGGCCAGCACAGGCCTCTCTGTGCCTACAAGCAGCACCTCCAGCAAAGAGGCAGCTCCCAGGGCTGCGGGGAGGCCGAGCAAAGCACGGAGCCGGCGCAGCCCTGCGCAAGGCGGAGGGAAGGCGGGCAAGAGCGCGCAGGCAGCACCGCGACGACCCGCCGCGCTCACCCTGCCGCGCTGGCAAACTCCAGCGAGCAGAACCGCCGTGACCGCGGCCTGCCAAAAACAAGCAAGCGACCAAACAGCGAAACTAACCAACCACAGAAAAAAACCACCATGTATTGGACCACACTAAGCAAAAGAAAAAAGGAGGGGAAAAAAGCCCTATGGAATTTAGTCTACGAATAAGAGAGGAAATCTTGGCGCTGAAACGCATTATGCTTCTATTTTCCTTATTCTGCTGGCTACAGCTATCTCCCTGGCAACATATGTTTCGGCGAACGAGAGCTTTGCCATTAGAAACAGGTTCTTAATTAGGAGCTTATAATAATTTATAAACTGACAGCTGTGGCACAAAACTAGCTGACCAAAATCTAAAGATTAAAGCAAATAAAAAGCCTCATGTGAAAAGCCTGCCAGGGAGGGGGAAAAAAAAAAAAAAAAAAAAAGGGCAAAAACCCGGGCAGCGGCAGTGCCCCGGATTTGCTCCCGGATTTGTGCAGCTCCCACCTGCGCACGCTGCACCTCCTGGCTTGGGGCGAGCAGCGTGACGCGCAGGGGATGCGGTACCGCAGGCCGCTGCCAGCGCTGCCAGGAGCGGAGACAGCGCGGAAATGATCTTGGCCCCAACTAAGGGGGACAGGAAAGCTGGGGCGACATGGGACAGCATGGAGGCGGCAGGAGGCCCATCCAGGACGGAGTCTCCTCCAGCCGCAGGAAGCGCGAGCGTGCGGAGCAGGGAGCCCGGCCAAGGCAGAGCCCAGCTCGCGCGGCTCCGAGCCTCATGGAGACACGTAATGAAATACAGCCCTGTCAAGCCCGGCCCCTGGGTAACATTTTCACTTCCACATTCCATTTCCAGTTTAGGTCGAGATTTTTAAGAAGACAGCGAGCAGCACTGCGGTCCCAGGTGATGAGATCGGCTCAGATTTAGTCTTTGAATGTTGCAAATTAAATTCCCTCATCAGGCCTCTAATCACTCTTACCAGATGGGGCTTGTGCTCAATTTTGGATCCACAGGAAATTTAATGGTTATTGTTTCTGTTTAAATAGGAGATTATTGCATTTTAATAAGTTCTCTTTGGGACTTGCAGCAACAATAGAGCACTATGAATTACTGTAGATAGCTGTTACTGCATGCTGGGGAAAAATCAAGTTACTAAGTGTGACAAGTTGCTTTTTCTTCCCTTCCAGCAATCGCTCGGAGTGTATTTACCACCAAATTAAGTATGTGCCGTGGGGATAATATTTTTATCCTGCCGAGGGGGGAAGGCGCTTGTCTGTGGATTTTCATTAAAATGACACATCTGTTCAGCAATTTCACAAAGTAATTCTGCTGAAAGTTTTATCAGCTAATTTTAATTATTCACTCCAGTGGGTTGAATACAGGATTCATCATGTTGAATTAATACATTTGACGGGAATTTCACAAAGAGGGGGGAGAAAAAGCAATCAACAAATTGAATTGTCATGCAATATGGATTAAATTGAGATTCTTTAATTAGGATAAGCCTGAGATTTGGTATTTTGAAGGTATTAGAAAGCTTAGCAATACAGTGGTAAAGATTAAGAAAATGCAATTAAATATTACACTTTGGACACAGCAGCGTATCATGCGAGTGGAGGACAAGGTCCTCTTCTAGCGGTGCCGGTTTCAAGCACTGCCGAACGTGGCAGTCGTGGGGACGTCACCTCGCAGCGCGGAGGGGCTCGCGGGGCAGCCTGTCCTCCGGCTGCAGCTGCACGGCCTTTGAGTACCG
>NW_010577575.1:154358-176851 GCF_000705375.1 Tinamus guttatus | reverse complement strand
TGCGGACGGCCCCCAGCCCGGGCCCCAGCCCCGGCCCGTTCGCACACGCGGCGGCGCAGGGCCAGGCCACACGGTTCAGATGGATGCGTGGCTGCAGAGCAGGGAAATGCAGCCACCCCTGCAGAGGGCCGCTCTCGTTGTGGGTGACAACAAAGGACAAGGTACGTTCTCCAGGATTAAATGTCCCTGTTTTGCTTAGTTCTGAGCCAGAATAAAAAAAATATATATTATCAGAGTCAGGGAAAACACACACAGAAGTTACTTCACAGGCAAGAGAAATGCTCGCCTTTGTCACAGAGTATTTGATCTTGATTACTACCTTTACTGTTACTATTTTTTTTTTACTATTAATATTTTACTACTTTGACCTTGATTACAACTTCCTCTGCAACCCAAATCAGGTGGATAAGATTATGGATTTCCACCTAGTTCTAAAGACATCTAGACGTCCTGGATGGCAGGGAGCTCTGCTGAAAACATGGTGCTACCTGCTGGTGACGAGCTGGCTGCGAGCAGGACGGCAAACCCTGCGAGAAAGGAAGGTTTGGCAGCAAAATCAACCGTGTCTGTCTAATGACACACTGGAGTGGTGTGTGATCTCCACGTTCCCATGTTCTGCGGTGACAGCACAGTGCTGCCACGCCAGGCTGCAGAGCTCTTCCTGCATCTGCCGTGAGCGACACTTAAATGTCCATGAGAACTTCAAAGTGAAGTTCATGGGAACCAGTGGTTTTCAGCAGGGTATGGCTATAGTACCTCCAAAAGGACAGGGATTTCTTCAACCTTTCAGTCTACGTGCTGCTTTTTCCTTAAGAACAATAGTCGTTTCAGTATATTATCAGTATATAATAGTATTTTAGGATCTTATCACTGTAAGATTCAAATGCAATTGAACATGTGCTCACCGAGGGAGCCAGCATGACTCACACCACTTCACTATTCAAAGCGGAGAGTCTGAGGCACAGCAGCGACCTGAGCTTCCTCTGCAGACAGCGGAAAGAGCCAGACGGCAGCAGGGGATACCTCCAGTCACCCTTCATAGCGTACCCAAACCAAAGCTATGTCCCAAAGTACAGTAACGGGTAAACTGCCTGGGGCATCATTGACAGTGCTGGGTCCACGGCCAGGCTCACCTCAGTGATTTGGTCTGGGATGCAAAGGGCACATAAGAGGAGACCGAAAAACCTAAATTCCTGTCTTTTCTCAAGGAACTATCCTTACGGATTCAAAAGGAAAAATGAAAAATAGAAACTCTTCCATTTCTTTGCTTTGAATCCCTCAGAGATAACTTTAGAAAAGTATGTAAAATAAGTAGATTTTCATAAGGTACCAAGTGTTTCTTAGGACTACCTGAGCCAGGTTAAACTGCTATGATTGAAAGAACTCCCTCCACCCTCCGGCTCTCCTAACGTCACGGTACAAATTTCTCAGCAGTTAAGATGCTGAAGGGACATGCAGCCTCTAGCTTCAGCATCACCCACCTTCAACATGCTCCACTCTTGCGTTTATCATCCACCCTTTCCTGCTCCTGAAATTAATGGAAATTTCACTATTTAGTGGATGAACCACTCAGCAACCCTGGGTTTTACTCAATTCTTACCCTGCTATTTCTCTGAGACATTGGCAGAATCAGTTTAGGTCTGAAAAGATTTTTGAGGATCTTGAAGTATTTTGACTCTGAATAATCAATATTTTCATTGTGAACAATGTTTTTAAATAGTCAGCAACTTTTTAACAAGTTCCTTGGTATCTAGAACAGGGTGGTCCAGTCTACTGGAGATTTAATTAGCACTTCAGGAGAAATATTAAATAAATCAGCACGATGACAACAAAAATTCAATTTCTTAATGTTGGAAATTCTATACCTAACTCAACTTCTGTGATACTTTGGTCACTGAGTTTTTGGGGAAAGGCCGGAACTTTAATTTTGGTGTTTATTATTTACCTCAACACCATCAAAATAATGACCTGATGAAAGACTGATACCCATCAGGTAGAAAATACACGGAACAGACAAAATGCAGTCATCAATTCTCATACCCGTATAGGTCTCCAAGTTTCCTTAACATGCCTTGAATACCTTTGCTATCTGAGACAAAACACAGTCTCGTGACTGTGGAGAGTCCTTCACAAGGAAAGCAAGGGACATGAGCAGCTCAGATGATTGCTTTGCATCCCCCTTGACAGCAAACAAGCCAAAACTGGGTGCAAGCATAACTAATCCCTCTGCTTGCAGGTAGAAAAGCAAGAACTATTTTGTAAATGGAAAAACAAACATTTGATGTAAAACTGAAGATTACCTGCGTCAAAACCCGCGCTGTTATCAGATCGCAGCTCCATCCGCAAAGCCGACCGGCTCAGAGGTCAGAGATTTGAAAGCCAGGCTTCAATTACCGGGGAATATTTACACGTTTCCTCCTCTCCCTGCCCTTCTGCTGCCCCTCTGCTCAGATGTCATATTATCCTTATCAGCAGATTAAAAAACCTCTTTGCAGAAACACTGATCTGTATGATGCCAGTGATGACACTTACTTAAGCTCCAACTTTCCTATTAACACTCCATGGGCCTGGCCGATATCAGCCCGGACAGATGAAATTATGTGTCTGAGACTGGCAGGGTCAGACGGAGAACCAAAACGGGTCAGGATAACGGGCCCTCCAGCCTAGCCTCCCACCTCCAAGCCTTTCCAGAGGAAAAAGAACCAAAATATCAGAAAGTTACAGGATAAACCTCCAGCAAGAATAGTTTCCTCCTACCACCCAGGATATACAGGTTCACTTAAGTCTGGGTCATTGATAGCTCCCTCCTAAAGCCCTGTATTTCTAGTGTTTATTGTAACAGCTGCAGACATCTTTCTCCTTCCTTTGAATCAACGCTGAATCCTTCCCAAGCCTGACCTGAGCAACCGTCTACTCTGAGCTTAGGAATTAAACTAACAAACGCCCCTTGCCTGCAGCCAAGTCTGAAGCTTTCCTTTCTCTGAACGCCACCGAGCTCTCGGATTGATGATCAGCTGGAGCCCGTGAGCGCGGCCGGCAGCATCAGGCCGCGGCAGAGAGCGGGAAGGCAAGGCCCAAGCTGCCCGAGCGGTAGTTAGCATAATTATTATCAGATACTGAACGGATGTCATGAACGCTCTGCCCTCGCAAGGCTGGGCACTCACCAACCTGTTGGAGTTAATAAAGCACGGCTGATTCCCTTCAAGAGGAGGACAAAATTTATACCCTGTATTTCTAGCCTCAAAAGCGCTGATCAGAAGTAGAAGCTGCATATACAGAATAAATGGCCACTGCCCTGTTCCAAGGCTGTAAATCCAAAAATAAATAAATAAATAAATAAATAATAATAATAATAATAATAATAATAATAATAATAAAGCCCTCAACCTAAGCACAACCCCACCAAAACAAAAAGCCAAATCATCAGAGGGGCCTTGGCCCGATAGGGTGTCACGCTGCAACCTCAGAGTGCCGATACTTGGAATGGGCTTAGCACTCTGCGCAACCTGGTCAGGAAGGCAAAACTGCTCTGTAATTTCATTGAAGCATTAGAATTTCCTGGAGGAATATTTCCTAGAGGAATACGCTAGTCCAAATTAACAGGAAGGAGGAGGAGTCTGTTGGAAAAAGGAGCAGGGAAATGCCAGCGTCACCACACAGCATCCAAACAGACCCCTGGAGAGCAATCCCGGGACGATGACCTCCACCCACCCTCCAGCCTGACGTTGTCCAGCTCCTTCCCAACATTGGGAACTTGCTAGCAACCAAAATAGCCACAGGCCAATATACAGCACAGGTGAAAGACCCTCTGTGGGAAGTGAATAGTTTGGGGCTCAAGGGAGCAGAAGGGCCTGAGGAGCCCTGCGGTCTCAGAAGACTGTTGAAACCCAAGGAGTAGCAGAAGATGAGGAGACGAATGAGAAACGAAATATGCTGCTCTCGTATTGCTTTAAAATATTAAGATATTAAGCCTAACTTCATGCTGCAGAGGTTAGCATAGCTGATAAACCTAGCAAGGTAAGTCAGGGCCTGGTCTCAAAGTGGGACCAATGCACCAAACCCCCAAGGAAAGTAAGTCCCACCT
This sequence comes from Tinamus guttatus, assembly GCF_000705375.1. Next base: position 172,767 of record NW_010577575.1, on the reverse strand, counting down.
GGCAACCACCCAGCAGCTGCCGAGGCCTTTCATCTGGTACCTGTAATGCATATTTTTCATTCCTAATTTATCCATCCTTGCAACACATCTGATTAAGTATCAGAATCAAAACTATGCTTACTATACTTATTTTTATGTTTTTATTTCGTTTCTCTTCCAACTTCTTCCCACACTGAAAGGAGGAATCTGGTTCTGAATAGCAGGCCCTGTTAACAGATTCATCTCAATGAATTTCCACCTTTTTTAAACCAGCTGTAAATTCTATTCCTGTATCCTGCTTATTTCCTAATACACCAGATTTATTTTAATGCATCACTTAAAAAAACAGAATAGGTATGAAAGAAGTCAGTGATAATGTGCAAAATCTGAACACATTAAGTTTTCTAAAGGATCCTGTGAAAACACCTGTCTAAAGGCAGAACAGCTTTATATAAAATATTTAGTGAGAAAAATGGAGCAATCTTAAAATTTTCCAGTTAAAAACAGAGTTGTAGGTATGACACAAAACCAAGCTCCTGAAAATGGGACTCTTTTTCTTTCATTTAAGGGGAAAAAAGGTCCCTTTCAAGTTTGTTTCAAAAAATAATTTTAAAATAACCCAGACAGAGACATCTGAAGCCAACGTTCATTGCCGGGAGTGTTTTTTACAGCCAGGTTATAAACTCCTCCAAACAGATTTTTTGAAGTAATGAAAATATTGCCAGGACTTTAACGCCAGCAGCCACAGGCGAAAGCTCCCACTCGAGCCCTCCGCACTGCAGCTCACCCCAGTGCAGGGAAACGCTCTGTCCCTTCCTCTGTGGACAGGACACACACGCAGCACTCGAGCCGCATGCTAACGTCATGACAAAGCAATGACAAGAAACTTCCTGACAACGAAGACGAGTCCATAAAGGTTATTGCCAGAAAGTATACAGAGAAATAAAGCAAAATGTCAACACAGACGTTACAAAAACCAAAACACAAACCACTAAACAACTAACAAAACCCATGAGAACAGCAATGACTATAAAGCGATTTTAAGGACCTTTTTAAAAGACAAAGTGGGATTTTCCTTCTAGCAGCCCCTCAGGTAGTGCCTAGCAAGGCAGCTACAGCGCTTCCACCAAGGACGCAGCTCAAAGTCTGCTCAACCCCCTGCTTTCTTGGGCCCTGGGGCCCTCAGCTGCTGGCTGATCTCTCTCCCAGTGTCACACAGGACATAACGTGACGAGCTGAACTCTTTAGTAATGGCTTTTATTTTTATGCTGGATAATTTCTCGGTTTAATTTTAATGTAAATACTTAAGATTTGATAAGTTTTCATGTGGTTTCTGGCAACAAGCAGTATTGTTTCCTGGGAATCTATAGTACTAGTTTCTTTCAACATTAACGTCACCCATACTTCACACCTACCTTCGTCTACAGCAGAGCTGGTTGGCAGAAGAAATTACAGGCCATCACAAACCCTGTGAGGAGGGCACCTGCAGCAGACCAAACAACATTCACACGCTTCAAATTTGTCTGCTCAGGTTGCAACAGCTAAGATTCTGGTAGCAGCAACTATGCGGAAAGACCATTGTCCATTGAAAATATGAAATACTTTCCATCTTGAATTAGCCTGGTTTACAATGGCTTCTGTATTTCTCCACTCTCAACTCTCTTTTCTTTTCCCATGAGGCGAATACAGTCCTGTGTATTCACTTTTTCCATAGACCTCTTCAAACCACTTGTGGGCCCTCCCCTTGCCTTGGTTTGCATGGAGATCCTGATCCTGTTCTGCCCAAGATGGTGCCCCACTGTAACTCTGCAAAAGCAAGAGCTGGTGACTGTCTCCTACAGGATTATATTTAAGGAATAAGCTCATAATTGCACTCGACTGTAGGAACTCAACCCTACAGAACAGATTACAAGATTGTCTACTCATGCCGTTGTTTTCTTAGTAGCTTCAAGAATCTTCAATTGCTCAGAATCAAATACAGGCACAAACACATAAAAAAAAACACACTTAAAATAGAAGCAACCTGCAGCTATGCCCACTTTGTTTTCCAAAAATAAATCAAGTTTTGTTTGGAGATGTAATTGCCTTTACTGAATCTGATCAAGAGCACTTAGAGCTATACTGTCCCTCCTGTCAATCTGATACAGATCAGGCAAGTCAGGATGTTGTTAGGAAAATACATGGGAAAACTGTGCTTCTTCAGCATGACATAAATTGAACTGAGAAACAGAGAGCCAACAAATGTCGTCGCACGACAGGATAAGCCTCTCATTCTCTGACAGCTCCAAGAAAATCCACTGTATACGTGAGGCAGGCAGGAGGAAGGTGGCACTTCTGCCTCGCCAGTGCCTCAGCCAGTGGTCCCCGATCTGTCCCAAGTATTCCCATTGTGCCCTCACAGCTCACAAGGAGAAACATCCAACTCTCTGTCTCCAGCTACACAAGATCCATTGCTGCCTGCTCTCTCCTCGGCAGCAGGGCTGAGTGCAGCTCTGACAGCACGGGTGACGAAGGATGATGATGATGCTCCAGTCCCAGGGGTCTGATTTGCTCCCGCACCAGAGACTGCCTTTACAAATTAGAGGTGGTCTCCAAGGACGGTGCTCCCCAATGCAAACTTAGCCCAGCTGTTCGTAGGCTTGTGCTGCAGTGGGGGGACAGGGCTCCTCCAGGAGACAATTACTGGGTGTTATTTGGTGGCCCCGTTTCCCCGGGGGTTCTACAGGAAGCTTCATCTGCCACCGCCAAAGTCAGACTCATAATACCCAGGGTGTTTTGCTTTTCCATCCACACAAGGATAAACACCCCAGGGTAGCCTACGTAAGGATGCTGCCTCACCCTAGTAGGGATGCTTGGGTGAATCAACTCACTTAAATGGCCTGGCATGAAACTCTATTTTTTTATTTAAAAAGATCTTTTTTTCTTTTCTTTCTCAAATCAGAAACTATGCAAATGCTTAGAAAACGCAAAGGTTAAAACCAAACTAACTCACTGGTGCATGTGTGTTTCTGGTAGTCTAATAGTGAAGGTTAAAGACAAAATGTGGTTTTATAATACTTATCTGGCTGCAAATGTCCACTTGTGCTAGCCCCATGCTGTATTATATCGTAACAAGGTTCACTAGAACGATAAATGGGCAATCAGAGTAAGGAGGTCTTCAAAGTTTCTGCTCCTGAAGGGAACTGCCTAATTAGCAGAATGAATAACCTCTTAACTTCTGAATACCTTGAAATCCCCTCAAAAGAGCAACCCAGCAGCAACACTGACCAAAACCTTCAGCCCTTCTGGCAGGCTGGAGCAAAAGCTCGAGCGTCTCTGCAACATCCCTTCCCTTCAGATCCGGCTCACACCGTCAGCTTCGCTTCTACTGGAAACCCAACCCATGTGGTTAGGTTTTGCACGCAAGAATGAGTGGGTTAAATGACATTTGTTGCCCTCTCATTAGTTTACTGGCAATTAAAAATAAAACCACGGCAGAGTTCCAATTGCCAGTTTCACCTTGTCGCAAGTGTGCAGGATGTTCGCCGTGCCTTAAATAACGCGCAGTGCTGGCAGGGAGAGATCGCTGCCATCGAGCGTGTTTTTCTCCTCTTCCCACCATTTGGTGTAATTACTCCTGACAATTTGCCCGTCGCACTAGAAGAGCCTTTCCAGAAGGAGGAAACCACGACGCTGCCTTCTTGCGATCGCAAGTCTAATTGAGCGGAAAACAAATCTGTTTTAAAAGAAAAATAAAAAATAAAATGGGGATGAGGGGACACACAGGCTACTGTTTCACTCAGTTAAATATATATATATATGATTAGTAAAATCCCACAGAAACATGATACCAAACACTCCTGGAAACCTGGACAGGTTCTTCTCCTCCTGATTTCCAGAGATGTGGCAGATGCTACTGTGATGTGACAGCAAGGACACTCAGGCCTGCTTTGCTGTGACGCACGACATCCTTCCCTCCCGTTCTTCCCAGCTGCACCCATCGCCAGTGCTCCCAAGCCGGGGCCGGGCTGCGCAGCGGAGCGAAGGCCACGCTCCCCTCAGCCAGCGGTTTCTGCAAACGCGCTGCCGCCGTGGAGTTCCCGCTGACAGGCAGCACGAGAGGCGCAATATGTTATGTCAGTGAAACGATGCTTCCATCGGGACTAATTGGAAAGGCTGAGTACTGCTGTAATGAGAAGGAAATCCGGTGGTTCCCTAGTAGAAGGGTGAGGCGCCAGCGGCACGGCCTGTGCTGTGGCGGGGGCCCACACGCCCTCATGGCCGCATAGCGCCTCACGGCTTTGCCTTTTCGCCCTTCTGGCTCCACGCCAACACCAGGGATTCCCTTTGTTTGATGGGGGGTTACCTTTCCGCTTTACCCTTCCAACAGGAGAGCGTATCCTCGGCAACGCAGCGGCCTTAGTGGCATGGTGGCACCTTTCAGTGGCCCCCAAGACCCCCTGTGCTGACGTCCCCGGTCGTGCGCGCAGCCTCATCGCGCACCAGCCTACGTGGGCAAGAGTAGCAAGGCCAATGGGGACAGGAGAACGTCAATGCTTCTACAGAAGAAAGAAAGTGGGAAAAAAAGCCAATTTTCCAGTGGTTGCTAATCCTTGAGTAACAGGGCTCAACTTTCAGGCAGGCTGAATACTGACACCTCTAAAGGAAGTGCAAAACCATCCAGGTTAACATCCAATTCCTTTAGAAAGCAAATCACACCTGTCATGGCGCAAGAAAGGCACCGAGCAATGGCATGTAGAATTTGCAATCTTGACAAAAAGAAACCTCGCCTTTAAAATCCACCTTCAATTTGTGATAAAATGGACAACAGTTGGCTGCAGGAGCTACAGGAAGTTGCAGGAAGGGCACCCTTGGGCTCTGTCCATAGTGTCATCCTTGGCACTGCCCAGCTCCTGCTGTATGCACCAGCCTGTTCCTTGGGATCATCCATCCCCCTCAAAAAATAAGCTGGCAGATGGACGTGTTAAAACCAGCTAATGGCCCAGGCGGACCCGCAATCTGGAGAGGACGGTGGTACCGCAAGGCCCGCCATGTTCCCACAGGTCACAGGCAGGCGAGCATCGGTGAGCTCAAGCCCCCATGCAAACACACGGCAGCAACATGCACAGCTGGGCGCCGGTAGAGTGAGGGTGGGATGTTATATTTAATATTTATATGCATGGCATACTGGCAAAATTACTGGCATCTGTACGTGTGTGAACGACTGTTTTGAGGAACATGTGTTGTGTGCGATGCTGTTTATTATCAGCAAATAAAGCCAAAAGCTAAGTTGAAAATGAATGCTAAATTAAAAATTATATAAAATGGAGTGAAATGATTTAATTAGCGGATTATAAGTGACATGCTTTAGCATTAGAACTAGCTTGGGAGGGATTGAGGGAAGGCAAGACGGAAAAAAAAAAGGAAAAAAAAAACTGACTAGACACAGAAGGGTAGAAAAACATTTCTTTTCCCCATATCCGTGGAGTTACAAACACAGTAACATATTGTCCTGGTGTTTATAATCACAGCCTCTGCTGCCGTCACAGTGCTCGCTTAATGAGGCAGCCAACTAGAAATAATGAGACTTTCCAACAAATTGTTCTCACTTCTGCAAGGAGAAAGACAAAAGATGCGGGGCAGCCTCCCCCAGCACGACGGCAACACTGAGGTATTGGCCTTTCGCTCGGCTCTTGCTGCATGTGGTGAGAGGAGGCCTGGAGTAGAGAAAAGTTTTGTACTGAAGGGAAGAAAATGCAGAAAAAATGCCCAGGACTCTTTTATTTTTCTTAGATTTTGACCCTGACTTGTTGCACGGCTTCATTTAAAAAAAGGATGCCAACCTTGGCCATTCTCTAAACCAAGAGCCTCTAACTTCTTTTCATCCCTGGACTGCAGCACAGCAACAACACAGAGGAGATGTGCGGATCTTGGTGTATATCCCGCGGCTCCCCAAGCCCTGGGCACGGAGTGGGGCCTCTCGCTCCGCGCTGGCCTGGGGGGGAAGCACCAGGGAGGCAGCGCAGGGTTACGTGCGCGCGCGGGCGGCTGCACAGCAAAACCAGCCTTCTCCATGGAAAGCGCTGAGCAATGGCAACAAGCAACAACAGCGAAATAATAAGCACAATACATTGTGTGTGCATTAAGGGGGAAAAAAAAAAGAGTCCTCGAATTCTGTACGCTTCACCTTTTTGCTGGTTTTCCCAAACCAGGAGGAGGTGCTGCTTTAGGGAGCTCCATCTCTTTTTCTGGAAGCCAAAGAAGGACCCAGATTTGAGGTCTGTCTACAGGGCAACAAACTGCGCTGTTTCTCTGCATCTCTTCTTCACCCAGAAATGTCTCAGCAATTTCCTTCCCGTTCAACCATCTGCTAATTTGGACCAAAAATAAAAAACAAACCCCAACCAGAAGAAGCATGAGGGAAAGTGGAGTTAATACAAACCACTTCAGATGGGCTTGTTTACAGGAGAAAAAAAAAAAAAAAAAACACGGGGAGGTTGGAAGGGGGAGGGGGATTTTTTTCCTGCTCTCCCATGTACTCCTAAAATGGTCTGTGCATTGCCTGGAAGTAAATCAATACTAAGCACAGTCCAGGCGAGACTGCCATCTTACATGAAGCACTGACTGTAAAATAGACACAAAAGACACATGATACTCTCCGAGGTCCCCAGCAGCTATAATATCCATCCTTGGCAGCTCGCTTGACATTTACTTGCCCTGCTTCCCAGTCCTCTTTCTTCCTCCCGCCCTCCTCCCCCCTTGCCTTCTCCGCCGCTCGCTAACAGCTCTGCTCTGCCTCTCAGGGGCTTGCCGACCGGGTGAGCAGATAACAAACCTGTCAAGAAGGCTTTAGCTGGGGAATAAATCCTGCATTCGCCAGGAAATGATGTGTACAATGGGAAAATACAAGGGATGACATGAGCCTTCCCTTCGGAGCGAGTGGCCAAGAGATGCTTCAGATGTTACGGCACGCGCTAAGCGGACATCGGGACGGCTGATTAGATCCTATCTCGGAGGCTTCAAGTGGCTCCTTCCTCCCCACTTGTCACCGCTGCAAAGGCCGCACAAAGGAGGCAGACAAAGCCTGTCCCTGCTCCCGCTCTGCAGAAACGGGCCTGTGGAGAGGCTGCGCCACGGCCGCGGGAGCTTGGGATTTGCTAAGCTTGGGGTCAAGGCTCAAATGTTTCTCCATGGCAGGAAATGTCACACAAAACCCACTGGGCACTCAGCATCTCCATTTAGAAGAGGCAAATACAAAAGCAGGACCCTTATCTTGGTGACTTAATACAGGTCTCTGCTTATTACCATTGTCAAAGAGCCTTTTGCACAAATCTGATTTGCACCGGTGCAATAAGGATTCATTATCCTTTCACGCAGCAGATTTTGCATTGCAGCTCAGGATCTAATTATGGGAAACAGAAACCACCCCATTAACAGGTGCTCAGCGCAGGAGCTTCCACGCTTTTGTTTGAGTAACAAGGCTGCTCGTGAAGTTTGCCCTGGAGATCTCTGCGTCTGCAACAAGAGCCAGCGGGAGGGGAAGGAGGAGGGACGGACGGCACCAATGCTCTGCAGGGCCAGTGTGTCTGCGTGGAGGTTTCTAGGCAAACGGAGAAGGAACGACTGCCCATTCCAGGAAGCCTCCTCCCGCCTGAGCCACACGTGCGGTGGGTGGAGAACCTGGTCTCGACACCTCCTGGTCCAACCAAAACCTTGAATTTACCCCAGACACGAAGCCCAGCCAACTTGGGGATTCACATTGAAGAGCTCCTTGCATTTTTGAAGAGCTCCTTGCACCCTTCAAATCCCAGGTGTTTTTCCCCATTTCTTTTTAAAAACCTTTGCAGAGAGAGATGTCACAGAGCAAAATGTGATGCTATGATGGATCTATCATGTAATATTCTTAAATTTAGATTTATCTTCTTTAATAATTAGGAAAAATCAGGCTTTTGCTAACTTTGTAAAGATGGGAGTTTAAATGCACACAAGGAAATTAAAGCTACTATGCGGTAAAAAAAAAAAAAAAAAAAGCTGAATGCTCCTTGTAGCACTTCTCCTGTAATACTTTTCCACTGATGCTAGAACCACCAATTTCTTTCCAGAGATGCTAGCGAGCATCTTCCTGGAGAAGCTACAGCTGAGCGGGCACCTGTCAGTGATCAGCACTGTTTAAACACACCCAATAATCTGAACGACAACCTGTCTTTCTCTATAGCAAAGGCAAGACTTTGTTCAGACAAGTCTGCTTACGCTGCCTTTAAACTCATATATAACATCTGGCTACTGGTAAACTAAAATGACATAACGCAATGCAATAAACCTCGTTTGCAACATCTTGAAGGAACAAAGCCTTCACTAATGATATTTTAATGAGGAAATGCATACACTAATTACTGCTGTCTTCTAGCCAGTTTAAAAAAAAAACAAAAACAAAACAAACCTGTACGCAGGAAATGCAAGCACACGTCACCTTCTTTTTAGGTCTGGCTTTGGGTTGGTGTTTTTTACTCTTACTCTTGGCAAAATGGACAGGAATAAGCAGGAATAAACACAACGGCTTCATCTGGGGCAAAAAAGATCACTGCTGAGGAAGATAAGATCTTCCCTTTCGCACCTGGTACAAGTGTCTCCTTCATTTGTGGCCACTACTTTAAGGAAGAGACCCAGAGCACTTGGCTGCTAGGGGAGGGGCGCAGGGAGAGGTGGAAGGATCCTGTTTACCCCCCGGCAGCACTGAGGCCCTGGGTTGCCACAGACAGCGTTTTATTACTGCAGGGCCACACACGCTGGGAGCCGCAGCGACCTTTTGCTCAGAGGTTCACATCTTATTTTCTACTGCTAAGTGTTGCTTTTTTTCCCATTTCTGGAGGGGAAGAAGGTCACTTCTCACTATTACTGTTCCATTAGCTTACACGACTACACATGGATTCTTAATCCAATCGCGCCTTATCGCGTGTCCCCGCGCCCGGCAGCGGGCTGCTGCTGCACGCCAGCCTCCGCTGCAAGTGAACAGCGGTGCTGGGCCCCTGCCGAGACAGGGCACAAACGTGCTTGGTGGGATGTGTACAGGAATCGGTCACCTCTTCCACGAATCTGCTTTTCCTTCCACCTTCACAGCAGTTGCAGCTGCAGCCTGATTCTCATTCACACCCAGCATCAACGAGGACCAGACCCAGTATGTAACTTTTATGACTTCTACGCTTCCTGAATACTAGTGATGCCTCGAGATAGTTCTTAAAATGCACTGGACAAGACCACACCTGCATTTACCCCATGACATTTCATAAAACAGCCTTGTCTTGCCAGGGTGCCCCAGAAGATGGGCAGATCAGGCCGAGAGGCTCCTCGAGGCGGGCTGTGCGCACACGGCCGGGCTGGCTCCCTTTGCTGGGACTTATACCACATTAAATAGTGACCTGTGACTTGTTTTACCACATTAAATCCTGACTTTGCTCACCTGAAAAAAATGACAGGGCCATTATTTGCGATTCGCGTATGCGCCAGAGCCGTTCTGGAGCCCTGTCAACATAATTTCATCTAGCGATTGCCCTGGGTGCAAAAAGTTGCTCTAGTTCAACTTGTTCTGCCATTTTCAATTTATTGCCTTTAATAAATAAAAAAATAAATAAAGCAGGGATGTTTTATTTAAGAATTGGACTCGAGCCGTATCAATGCACTAACACTCTGCAGATTCCGCCTCTGCTGATTGAATTCGGGATCATTTCTAGTGAGCGAACGCAACCGGAAAAGTCCAGGCTGCCAAGAGAATAATATAGTACAAGCTGGCGTTACGATGACATGCTCCGAACGCTCCCCTGCCAAAATGAAATTTAATTATAGCCATTGTTTGTATTATTCAAGCAACTATTGACAGTAAATCTATCCAGCGTGACATTCCCTTGTCTTCACTGCAGCCTTTAGATGGGGGAAAAAAATAATATATAAAATAGCCATAAAAAAAAAAGCAGTGGAAAAAGGAAATGCTTCTCCCCCCGCTATTCCTCTGCCAGCATCAGGCTGCGCAAGGCCACTGAAGCCCGGCTCATTTCCCCAGCCCAATTATTTTGCAGCGCACAGCCCTGGAAGAGCACGGCTCGCGGGGCCCGGCCCTGCCTCAGCATCGGCGCCTAATGGGGTCCCTAAAGCCATGGCTGTCTTGGCCTGGCGCTAATGGGCTGCGGGTCCCTCCTGCCCACGCCGCCCAGCCCGGGTGGCTAACGAGGCTCCCGGAGGCCGCCCGGCCGTGGCGCCCTCGCCACCACGGGCGGAGACCCCAGTTGCTCTTGGGCCCCTTTGGACACAAGGTCCCAAATCGCTCTGCTTTGCTCTGGAGACTTGGCAGTTTTCATATAACCTGGCCTATTTTTGCTTTTTTTTTTTTCCCTCTCAATCTCAAGCTATTGTTCCTGCCCGTGTGCTCAGGGCAGGTCTCCTCGAGGATACGCAGGCCTGGGAGAGCTGCCCCTTATGCCAGCAGGAGGCGGGCAAGGAGTCCCAGAGCCGCGCGGCACGCACGAGACCCATGAGAAGCAACAGTGCAATCGCAAGAAAACTGCCATTACAGAAAAGAAGAAATGGTGGGAATAGTTCTGAACACCATCCTCCTCCCCGCTTTCCTTCTAAACCTGCTGCTTTTCCCTTTCCGCTCTGTATTGGTCTCCATTGATCTCCACTCAGGAGCACGTCTCAACCCAAGGCGGGTTACGGGACCTCTTCTGGCCAAGCTGTCTTGCGCAGCGGATATAAGAAGGAAGAAATACATGGAGATACACGAAGCAAAACACTCCAACTGCAACGACAGGGTGCAAGGGATGGTGCCTGAGACCCCACTGAGGCAGTGGTGACCACACCACGCAGCCGCCCCAACCCCGACACGTCGTACACGAGTCCTTTCAACATATGCCAAACTTCTCAACCCGGAGCAGAAGAGCAGGGCTACACTGAAGAATGCGGGGGAGAATTAGGGAATACTGTCATCAAGCTTAAAAGCCAGTGCATGGCTGCGTTAGGGGTTCTGCTCGCAGAGAAGCAGCCCAAGTGCAGGCAGCACTGATTTTGTGCTACCTTTTGCATTTTGCCACTACGGTGAGAAACAAAGACATCACGTTCCTTCGGGAGGGAATAACCAGTGCTGACACTACACACTGTGAAGAGCCCGTGGGGACGCAGGCTGCTCGCGGAGCGGCAGCAACTGGCACCCATGGCTGCCCAGACACAAAAACCACATAATCAGCTGTGCAGGTCTTGAGGAAATCTTTCCTTATCGCTGTTGGGGGAGTTAGGCATGTTAGTCCAGTCCTCTGCACTCTCAGTTTCTGAACCCTGGCCATGATGAGGGGAAACACTCCAGTGAAAGCTGAACCTTGTGGCAGTCTCAGTCTGGCAAAACCCTGAGGATTACACCACTCCTAGCCATGGTCACATAAGGGAACTTGTGGATTTTCAAAAACAATCAACGCACTTGATTTTCAGATGGCGAATATTTGCTACAAAGCAGAAACCCTCAGTCTGAAATTCGGTATGTGAGGCATTTTTCTTAAAACTGAGACTCTCTAAATCTCTAGTTCTGTCTGAAAAGCTCTACAAGAGGCTCAGGATACAACAGGGAAGCCCTAGGGTCCACAAATAAACAAGGCAGATACCAACAAGCCAAGGGAGCAGCTAACCAGCTCGAGGACTTTGGAAGCAGCAAAGATGCGGCTGGGTCAGTGGCCCTGGGGAAGGGGTTGGGGTAGGGGAGCAGCTGGGGGGGCCTCTGCTCTGCCCCTTCTGCGAGCCCCTGACACTGTCACTTTTATCTCCCTGTCCTCCAGGTTCTGCATCACACCATGGGGCGAATGCTCAAGTGCACTCGTCGCTGAGCCGCGCTGAACAGCCTCTTAAGGGCAGGGAAAGCTCTTGGATGAAAAATGGAAACTTCTGTAAGCAAACGGCATGCTGCACGCGTGTGGAACACCGCACACACCTGTTCCTTTCTTCCTTTCTTTTTTTTTTCCTTCTACGGAGGATGTAACAAAAGGCTCTTTTGTGCCAGCGTCCCCCAAGGAGGGTGCATGCAGCTGGACTCCCCGTGACAGCATCACACATCAAAATCAAAACAGAGAAGCTGAACAGCTCACGGTCATTCCCAAGTTCCAGTGCTTCATTACTCAGAGCAAGACAAGAGAGTAACATTTAATTACATTTGACATTTAGCTTGAGGTACAGTAAGTACACCTAAATTACCTTTTTTTTGGCCAAAACCGGCTTTGATGTTTCCACAGGAGACAGTTGTTGTCTTCAAAGGTTAAAACCCTGACTAGCTCTGGTAGGCAAAATGACAGGAGCTCAGTGAAGAACTAGGACAGCCTCTGGAGCAATCCCCAGAATGAACCTCAGTCCTTTCACCCAGCATATCCATGTAACCTGCAAACATGTCCTCTATCTGGGAAGATTTCCTCCAGAGCAAGAGCTTCGTATTTTGCAGACACCAGTGTTACGGCGTTTTTGCATAGTGCATATTAAAATACATTAAGACACAACTAGGGTTGTCTCATGTTATGCCACTATTCTTAAGCTGTTATGTTACTAAGCCACACTGGCGTTTTTCAACCTTCCTTTGATGTTCTCTCTATTATATTTTTATAGCATAATCACGCATTTTGGTATGTCGAAGATCAAAGGGAAGCTGCAGCTTCTAAGGCTAAGCCTGGATATGAGGCGTGTAACTAACTGAATTCATTATATTTAATAATATTCTCTAAGGAAAGGTGGGGGGAAATTGTATGAAATAATAAACATGCAGGTAAAGAGCGGAAGACCACGGAAGTGGTCGTTGTGTTTTATGCTTCTTAAGTTGTGCTCCTGAGCTAATGCTGTCAACCCTCAATAAAACATGTGTCCCTGGTAGGTCCTAATATACCACTGCAGCCAGCTTCAGTGCTTTGGCTCCTCTTTAGCACCTCTCCCAACTGAAAGTATAAAAATTACGGCACACTGGAATACTCCTACATGGCTTATTTTGAACAATCCTCGACTGTGCCTTTCTGAGCATTTGATAAGAACCTAATTCTTTTAGGCATCCTGGAACTCCCATGTCAAAATACTCATCTCCTGACCAGCTTGGTAAGATTCAAATTAGTTCTAGCCGGCATCACCAGAAAGCTATAACATACGGCTGAGTGACACTCAAAAAGGTGTAAAATTCTCGTTTTACTTTAGAAACCACAAAGAAATGTATTCTAACTCGATCCTTGTAGCTGAACGCTTTCCAAGGAGAGCAAGTGCAACCATATCACTTACATAAGAAATAACTGCCAAGCTGCACAGCCAAATGTCATTAAGGCCTCGCTGTTCACAAATGGGGAAGTTAATCCAAATAAACTCATAATGGGCTAAATGACCAGCACCAAACCTCTGTGTGGACACAATTACTATGTGCAGAAACTTTCCTTTGGTTTCTGTTACAGGTGTAACAAATACACTGGTGCCACACAAGTCAAGCAGCGTAAATCACTCTTGCAGCTGAAACTCAATATCCAACGTGACGCAACAGCTTTACCTGGTGTGTGCCAGTGGCAGACAGAACAGGTCACCACGAACCACTTCCCGCAGCAGCTCAAGCCCAGGCGCTTTCCTCAGTGCGGGAGCAGTGGCTGGGCCAGCGCCCTCAATCCTGGCCGCGCGGCAGCTGCGGGGACAGGGCTGCAGGAGGGACGGGTAGACCAGGTGGCTCTGCTAGGGGCTGCCCAAAAGATCCAGTAAAACCTGCAAACATCTGTCATCCAGTTCTGCAGGTTCCCGGGCAGCAACGTCGCGTGAAGTATCGGCAGGGGATGAGGCAAAAGGGAGGTTGGCGAAGAGACATTTCACTCTTGGAGCTGATGCAACTTTTAATGGCTTCGTAGTTGGCAACTGTCAGCTGAGAGCAAGCAATTTCTTAAATGATCCCAACTCAATTGCAAAAGAACATTTGACTAATTCAAAAGTGATTTAGGACATGAACACAACTGATTTAACACTATATTAACACTGAGTAAGAGTCCATCAAGGAGTTTAACGTGTTTTTGCCTAGTCCACTCCAAGTTCACTCTTCTAATTAATCTGAATTAACTTCCTAAGAGCCCTTCTGCAGCCAACCCCTACCCTGAATACAATCGTGCTCTTTCGCCACCAACAACTCGCAGACTCAGGCATCACCATGACGTTATCAGGAGCCACCCACGGCAGCAGCACCACGAAACAGAGCGAGCGGGAAGGGTTGCCCAGTGCGACGGGGGCACCCCAGCCACGGGCAGCTGCCCAAGACCACCCATCCTCCCCTTCCTGTCCCTCTTGAGCACCTCCTAATGCCTCACTATGCTTCATTCACACCTCACTTGTTTTTAAGATGTGGTGCTTAAACCTATGCAGAACATCTACCAAATCCATGAAATTCATCCCTCCCACGCACCCCACATGCTCTTTGCGTGATGTGATCAGACAATCAGGTAGGAGGGTGAAGTTGAGCACACTGAACCCTACCTGCCGTGTTTTCAAGTTGCCGAGAATCCACACTCGCCTGATCCTGAGGCAGAACGTGCCGCTTCCGCCCCCCACTCGCTCTGTTTATTGAAATCCAAACAACGGACCCATAGCGTTTAATTTAGCATATTGTTCAATTAATCTTGCTTCTTGTGATAGACAACAGAGAGCGAGAACGGCAGCTCTGTATTAAGCGCGTCCATTTTTTCATCTCTATTTATTGCAAAATAATTTAACGTTATTGAAGTGAGGGTTTAAGTCCCCAAGGCAGGCTGAAGTGCTGAGTCTAGGTAGGCTGGTGCAACGGCAACCCTTGTGCCTGTGCTAGTGTCAGACATCCCTCAAACACTACCTTGCACCACTGGTTCCTGTACCATTCACACATTTTAGGAACTTTAAAACATATTTTTTAATATATAGAACCTCCAAAATCTTCCACAGAACACTTGTTCCTCTTAAAAGACTCAATATTCTTTCAGTGATTTCTTAATGCTTATTTATTTTGCAAATAAACCAAAAGTACATGGGTAAAATCTTCTTGCATATGGCTGTCAGTTGGTACTAATTTTGTTATCTCTAAGAAATAGTTATAGTTTGTTATAGTTCACCTATGATTTAGTCAAGAGAGAAAATTTAATCACCTATTTTTATTCGGGTAGAAATATGCACAAAGCCCAAACACTAATGACTGTATATGAAGATCACAAGCTCAATACTAAAATTACTGTTTATCTAAAAAGCAGTCATGCAAAACCCAGTCTTCTACATAGATTTGCAACTGTACTTCTTGGATGTGGAATGGGAAGGAAAATTTTATTCTATGACTTTGATAACGCGAATGAAGTAATACCCTTGCTCAAAGGGAATTATTATGATTTTAATAGGTTTTAAGTAACAGTACAAAATATTAAAAGTTGCTAGGGCTCCTGGCAGCAAAGTCTGTCTAAGCACTTGGATATAAAAAGCTAAGAAGAATTTAAAAAGTAGCAGAATCTTCTTGTTGTACATATGTCTTTAACGATGGATTAAGAAATAACAAAAAATACATTGTATTTTGTGTGACACGTTCAGAATGACCCAATCCTGCGACAAGGATAGTGCCAATATGAAATATTCTTGGAAGCTTCATTAGCAACATGCCCCATTGCCTATAGGCAATATATAAAACATGATATGGCAGTTCCTCCTTAGCCTGCCCAGGTGAATAATCCAGTTGACCATGCTAAAGAACACGCTGTCCTCAAAGCAACAAAACCCACAAACATAAAAACAGCCCTTTGTTCTTCCAGCACAGCCACCAGCTCTTGCCTCTGCTCCCTCCTTAACCAGGACAAAAGTGTCACTATTTTAAAGGCAACTCAGTGATTAGCACATGCAGTGCAACTGAGAAAGGCAGGTCCCAAAATGGCTGCTCAGAAAGCAGCGGTGTTAACCCTGAAGAGAGCTGCTGCCTGCTCCAAAGCGCCTTCTCCTTCCCCGGCACCACATAACGAAGCCGAGTGCCTCACCCCACAGAAGGGCCTTGTTCTGTGGAAACCAACGCTCCTAAACCGACCTGCAGGGAGGTTCCAGCCACCCCCTCAACACGATGGGACTCAACCAGCAAAGAAACCTGTCATGTTTTAGTGAGGATTTGGAAGCGTGTTCTCCCGCCACATCAGCCACAGCTCTTCAATCCCATCCCACCAGATTATTACAGATCCAGGGGCCGATAGCTGCAAAGCTGCCAAGGGGATTTAGAGGCACCTCTCTACCCGCTCCAATGGCCCCAGTGCTAAGCCCAGATGCTGAGGAGAGTGTCGCAGACACCCAGCGCCCAGACGCAACCAAAGATGAAGGGTGCTTTTCTGGCAAATAAAACACAAGGACAAACCCACCAAAGCCAGCAATAAATCTAACAGACTGCAGCTAATGCCCTGAAGGAGATGTCTTCAGCTAGAGAGACCTACTATGGACCTGTGTAAGAGGAAACAAAGCAGCAGCCCATATATCACACACTTGGGCCTTGCCTCTTGTGACAGAAACCCAAGTCGCCACGTATTTTCCTGTGTTTCATAATACCACGCGAAGTAACTATTGAGCTCATCTGACTTGCGAGTAGGTTGATTCATAAATCCAGAGTTACAGGCCAAATCTCTGATTCAGCAAAGCACTTAAGCACACGCTTAGCTGTAAACACATGTACCATCCCATAAAAAGTAAAGATAATCATGTGCTTAAGTGCTTTGCTGAATCAGGGCCAAAGACAATAGCAGAGCCAGGAAGGGAAGCCAGGCATCACTAAACCAACTAGACAACCTTCCCTGGAACAGGGATGTTATAAAAAAGAATAGATCATAAAGAGGATGGTTATGACTTTTTAGAAGAGTTAAGAACAGCTGCCACAGGGTGGGGGGTAGGGACTGAGAATAAACAGGCATTTCAATATTGGTTTTCACAGCATCCTTAAGAAAGCAGAAGGCAATTTGCACCCTATTTCATCCCAGGCCTCTCTTTCAAAGCCGCTTTCTTGCTCAGTGGAAACGACGGGTGCATTACCTAGCTGTTCTGCTAGCTTGATTGAGGACCAATCACCATTTATTGCTGTGTCTTCGGCTATTAAAAAGGAAAGTACAAGAAAGAACAGCGAGGTAAGTGAGCGCAGGAGCCTGATAGCCTGAAACAGCACTATTTTTCTCCTTGCTACTTTTATTAGAGAGAAAATAAACATCTCACTGGGCATTCACTTGGGTTCACAAGTAATCAATGTGGCACCAGGGAAACCGTAACCATTTTCAGCGCGTTAAGCACCAAGCACAAGGTGCTCGGCCGCCCGCCAGGGTGCGGATGCTGCAGGTCATACCTCTCCATCACTCCAGGTCAGAGCCCGGCCAGTGCCAAGGTCCCTGACACGTCCTGGAGACCACGCATCCCTTCTGTGCCCAGCTAGGGGGCAGAATAGAGCTGCCTCTCCCTGCGCGGCCTCCCGGGACTCCGTGGTCCAAAGCCATCGCACTTACAGCAGACCCATGGTTTGGAGGCATCATTCACTCAACAGCACCTACAAAACAAACATCCCAGCTCAGGAGAGGCCTCGCAGACCTGTTACGCAGTCCCTCCCTTCTCAGCATCACTTCCAACCTAGGTGGCATCATCTCCCTGGCTCCAGTTGCTACCAAGGCGGAAAAGAATGACTGCCCATGCCTGGCTCTTGGGAAGCTCTTTGGAGGAACTTCACGCTCTGCCTGAGGACACACGCAGCAGCCCACGCCGTAAAACAGCCAGCACTTGTGCTGCTGCTGGAATATAAACAGGCCAAACTAAGCATAACTCAGGCGCTGCGGTGATCTCGCAGGCAGAGAGAAGGAACAGTAAATAGGAAGCAGCCTGACAGAGAAAGAAGTGACAGTGTAAAAGAGATGGCTCAACATCGCTTTGTAGGCTGGTTAGTGAATTTTGGGGGAACAAATAGGTGAAAAAGTGTGTTCCTTCCTTGCAACACACGCCAGCAAAGAGAATGAACAGAGACAGCATCAACAAGCGCGTTAGCGATGCACTCTGAGCACGGCAGCACACTCACGTGCCCAGAGGGAAGATGGGCTTTATAAAATTAGCCAGCCTGTTTTTATAATAAGGTCCAAAGGCATTTCCTGCAGCTGAGAGGTTGGCACTAAATACACGAGTGGAAATAACAATACCCATCATGCCAGCGTTTCATTCGACACACCAAGGCAGCTCTCCCCTTTCTAGAAAGGAGCTGAAATGGCCATTAACCACCACAGCTGGACCAACACTGTGACTAACCTGATTGCACCATCTGAGCCATCCAGAAAGATGGATCACTAGGCAGGCCTACCCTGCTATTCTTTTTAAGTCTTCTTCTCATGTGCAGGATGGTATGTGCTCATTTTACTTTTATGGAGTTGAAAATAAGACAGTAATTGGATTGAGGCTTTCAGGGGAGAGGGGA
>NW_010577575.1:129623-154347 GCF_000705375.1 Tinamus guttatus | reverse complement strand
AGAGAAAGAGGATCTTCTGAGACTCCCTAATGCCAATCTTCATGACCTGTCTGATCTCCTCAATAAATGCCACATATAGGTTAATCCTCGCAAATCCTCAGGACGACCTTGTCAAATCAAACTGTTCATCGGTTTGTTCTGCGGCTACTAGATAAGAATAAACAAATGAAGTCGGGCCACCCATCTTCGGGCTGTCCCTTAGGAGGCTTTCGGCACACATACCATGGCCCGAGATCCTCAGGGGCACCTCAGTGCAGCAAAGCCGTGATGGAAGGTGTGGGGAATAGTCCGAGCAGCCTACACAGCGCACCTGGAGGGGTGACAGACGGGCACCCGTGCTGCCTGCTGCCACCTAACTTCTGCTGGCCAGCCTCTACTCTGCACCCGACACATCCCCTTTGCTGCTCAACTCTGGCAATTTAAAACATGGACCTGTTTTTGAAAACATAGATGCATATTAAAAAGTAATTTAATGCCAGGCTAGGAGGACACAGAAGTGTGCTAGGAGGACGTGGCCAGGACGTTGAATTGCTCCTTTTATGCCCAAAACGCAGCAGTGTCAGAACTGACTCCCACGCACTCACTGCTCAGCTAGCAAATGATTTTTGGGGGCATGACAGGTCATTTCCCCTCTTTAACTCCAAGACCATCGCAAGAGGTACTAATGTGTGATAATACCTCTGGTGCTGCCTGTGCTCGGATTGTTGCCATGCATTTATTCCATGTTGGCCTGCAGCCACCCAGCAGATGGCAATGACTTTTAGATGAAGCAGGCTAATTTTGAACCAGCGACCCAAAAGGGGAAAGGTTCTGCAGCCCGTTGCTTGCCCTATGGCCCTGACATCTGTGAACTTGCCCTTTCCGAGGGTACTTAGAATAGTGCTGGAGGCACTGGGATATCCACAGAGAGTGTGAGCACCGCGTTCGGGTTTCTCCCACCTCTCCTAACCTGCCAAGCAGCGATAACCGAGCCCTGCTCCGGCTGCACACCACGGTTACGTTGGCACCCTAAAGTTTGGTTTCAAACATCTGCTCGTTCTCTTTTCTCCTAAGCACCTTTGCTATTTCTTCCACTCTTCCCCTCCATGAACTGTGGAAAGTCTAGTCAAAATCTGCCATCTTTCCCTTAATGTTTTAGAAGACAGTTTGCTGCAGTGCATACAGAAAATGACCACTGAAACCGACCATTTGGGTCTCATCTTCATGGTTGCATCTACCTATCATTCAACCAATGAGGGTGTGGTTTCTACAACTGCATCCTCATTCAGACAGCGATTACAATTTAATATATATTTTTAAAGTCAAAATATGTAGGCACAAGTGCAAGGAAAAGAACAAAGCCTCTGGGTCCACATTTTTTTCCCCTCTATATACAATATCTCAAGTCACCCCTGGAAAAAGCAGACATGCCCCTGTATCGCCCAGCATTTATGCTACTCTCCATGCTTCGCTTTGTTTTTCTTATATTCTTCCTTGGGATATATCAGATTTCAAAGGTCTGCTTCCTCTTGAAGACCGTGCACCACAGGAGTCGGTCCTGAGGCCAAAAAGGAACAGAAGTTTTGCTCTTTTCTGAACCTGCAAGATCTCTCTGAAGAGTCACATGAAGATCAGCCCTTTCAGGAGATGAACACCAAAGAGCAACTGTGAGGACAGAGGAAGCTTTTGACTGTGTTTTAAAATTATGTAAGGTTTTGATGACCTCATTCAAAAAGCAGTTCACCCAGCAGCAAAACAAAACAAAACCTAGCAAATCTAGTGTATTTATTCTGAGAAGCAATAAAACAGATACGTGGAAAAAAGCTGCAGTTTCTGCATAACTATCTCATCTGTAGACATTGCCAGCTCGAGCATTAATCAACGCTGCTCTCCTCCGCAGCGCTCATAACAAACCCCAGCCGCTAAAATCCCCGGGTAAACCCTGATATTGGTCTCAGAGTGTGAAACACACAGTTGACTTTAGGATTCTTCCTTATCTACAGAAACACGAATAAATCACACCCCATCAAGTTTATCATTTTTCTCCTCAGAGAAATACGAAATATTACAGATCTTCTTCAGTACATCAGCTTCTTCACACTCCATTAGCAAGCAAGGTCTATTTTTCATACGATTTACCAAACCACTGGCCTAATTTCTCCTATTTCTTTTGGAGCAGGAAACACGTACAGAGCACGTTCTGCTATATGTCATCCACAACCAACCTTCCTGTCTTTCGTTCCAGGATTGTGGAAAGTTGTTGCAATCGGCTGGCAGATCTAGGTGTTGCACATTTGCAGAGATGCTGGAGAAAAAAAGAGTTGACTATGGGAAATAAAACCAATCATTGCATGAACATTTTGGGATACGTCACTGAGTGTCACCAGACACTCAGAAGGGGAGATACCCCAAACCACTGCATCCTCTCGAGACAGGCTTTGTGGTGTATCCATGCGCCAGTAAAAGACATCTCATTTCAGAGAGAAGCAGATCGCTGTCTGCTGCCAATATTGCCAAGAGAATAGGACTCCCCACCAAAAATCCCCCCTAAACACCAAAAAGACCCTTCATGAACCTTAGACTTTCTCCTTTCACAGTTTTAAATAATACCTCTGATAGCTGCTTGCCCCTGCGGACACATTAAAGGTACAGTGGGAATGTAAAATGTCACATTGCTCCTACAGAGACGGTCCCTCCAGGCTGGATTAAAGTCACCACGGCAGAATAACATGGTTTTCACCGCTGTGCTGGATTGGGCTTGAGCACGCCAGAGGACTATAGTCTCCAGAGCTGCAAAAAAGGCATTTTCACCACCATTACAGAAGCCACTAGTATAAAAATGGCAGTGGGAGTTATGGAAAAGAGAGTGCCATCCCTCTCTCCATTCAAATCCTCCCATTAAACACTTTCTGCCAAAGGTGGATGTGGCATCTCTCACTTAGATCGGGATGGAAAGCAGGAATAGCCGGGACTGTAGCCAAAATAAAATGAGTCAGGATGTAGCCCTCATGCTTTCCTCTTGCAACCGTGTAAGGAGATTAAATTACAAAAATCTGTAGCTTGTTAAAAAGCATATTTTATATATATATATAGATATATATAAAACTTCAATTTTCTCGGAGGAGTATACAGGAGACAGGCAGACACTTTCTTGCCCCAAACCATGGAGATAAGGGCCACGATTTCTCCTTCCTCAGCAGCGGGAGGTGGAGCAGCAGGAGCTGCGTGAACAAGGGGAAAGGAGAAGCAGGAGGAGGAGGCCTGCTCCAAGCTCTGGGAGGTGCCTGCAAGAAGGGCAGGAGAGGAGAAGCATGTTGGGACCCCGAGCAAACCCTGGGGTGCCACGACTCCTAGGAAAGGACAAAATCCCCTGACGGTTTCCATGTTATCTCCATGGAGAGGAACCTCCAAGGCCAGCTTCGTGGACCCTGATGGCTCTCGGACAGCCACACGGATCTGGTTCTCCATCTCTGGCGCAGTGCGTTTATTCCTGCGCCAAACACGCATCCAGAAACGGCCTGATGCCAGCGCCTCCTGCTCTGCTCCCAGCAGGATGCTTGGTGAGGAGAGGAGAGGAGGACTTTACGGAGGGGCAGTAGAAGCCTCAGCTCCCTGCACCTGAAGGAGCTGTGGCCGATGTGGCACATGGGGCCTTGCACCGCTCGTGGGCGACACGAGGCCCGGCCCCGCGCGCTGGCTCCAGAGCCGCAGCAGGATGGCAGGACCCACATGAGCCCGCGGCCAATGCCTGGGCCTGCCCTCTCAGCGCACAACCCACAGCGGGGCCACCTCGGGGCCCCAGCGACGCCACAGCATGGACTGCCCTCACACAGGGCAGGACAGGCAGTTTCCCAGCCCGGGACAAACGGCCCATCCCTGACTCTGCTCCGCCCGGTGCCACTGCAGGCAAGGCCAGAGGAGCCTGAAGACCAGCCGGTACCACAGGATGATCCCCAGCAGAACCACGGCAGAGTCCCTGAACGAGCAGAAGCCACAGGCCTGCAGGGGGCACAAACGTGAAGAGGCTCCCTGCACAAATACTGGGAGCAGCACACACGGAGGCTCCTAACGCTCCGAGACCGACTACCCACACGCTGGGAGAGACACAGGAACGAAACCGGAGCATGTGTGCATAAGAGGAAGTGTTGTCGCCACCTCCCTCCTTCAGAGGCATTTGCAAGTTTTTATAAGTAATAAATAAATAAATAAATAATCCCGGGCCTAATACAATGGACAAAGTCAGGATAATCAATTCTTATTTACTACTCAGCCTTGATCATGGTGTTCTATAATCATTAGACTATGGTTTAGACACAGTAATAATGAAGCTAACAGAACTAATGCAATTTGTGGTGAGTAAGATGTTGGCAGGCAACAGCAATAACATTTCTCGATAATAATATAGTAGGGCAAATAGGTCTGAGGCATAAGGGAATATATGAAAATGGACAAAAACACACTAGGGAAGGAGGTCTTAGATGTATATATTTTCAAGTTATTACTTTTTTTTTAAAAAAAATGAAGATGATAATGCTAGAGAACCAATCTGCATGTTCAGAAATGAAGTGTTTAAGGTTATATAGCAGCACTTTTGCTCTCAAGGAGGTGGAGTAACAGCATTTGAACATCCTCGCAGAATCTAAATGCATGGTGAGGTTAGCAATGTCACATGATACTCAAGGAAAAGAAGAACATGTCCCTTGGAAGAATATTCTTTAATTAACGAGCAGCCTGCCTGGGACCGTGCTCTGGAAAGCCTGCAAATCCTTGCTATTTGCTATTTATACAGAGGAAAAACAAGAGCCATTCCCTAAAACTCTTTGCAACATGGCCCTCCAAACAGAAAAGCTTAGAAAAAAAATGGGTAGGGAAGAAAAGGCACAAAGCAAAGAAGAGCGCTTAGATCCTTGGGAGCAAAGTCTGTGGCAAACGACACGTTACTGGGGGGCTTTTAGCTCTCAAAAACATCCTTGTTCCAGTGATCAGAGGACACTCAGGGTGAGAGGGATCACTGCACCAGTCAAGACGCGGTTCAAAGGGACAGCAAGGCACACAGAATAACTCTACAGCAATGTGACCCCTTGAAATGCTTAGAGAAGCACAGACCTATACCTTAAAAACCTCAACTACTAAAAAAGACAGGGTGGAGAGAAGAGAAAAAAAAAAGGAGAAAGAAAGAGAAAGAAAAAAAAAACTTGTTTATAATAAAGACTACATTCTGTAGCAATTTCCGAGATTCCTGGGGTTAGAAATCTAGATTGCCAATGGATAAGTGAGCCTTAAAATCACATCCCTGCTGACAAAAATTCATTTCTTATAACCGTCTCCATTTACCGGAATGTTGAATCTTTCCCATGGGGAAGGAACAAATGAAAATGTTATTTCTCTGCTCATGAACTCATACCTTTCTGTCTGCTTTTCACTGTTGGCAATTTCATTCTCTTCCAAATTTGACTAAAGCCCGTGACCTGAGGGAAATAATGTCTATATAATAATCTTCTGAAACTCTAATTCTGAGTCATGTTTTTTTGGATGTTGCCTCGCACTTTATGAAAATTGCACTGAGCTATGAAATGTAAGTGATGTGATGTCTCTCCCTTAACATAATCATTTTGTCTGCTGAACATGTTGCAAATAATAATAATAATAATAAAAAGGGAGCCTCCTTTGAAAGCAACAAAAATAAAATAAAATTAAAAAGGGAAGAAAAAAAGAAAAGTATCCATGCCTAGTGGCAAAAAAGACGTCGTGGCACCCACCTCCATAGGTTTATTTTCACTGCCCCCATGGAACCAGGACCATTCACAACTGGTAGCAAATTAACGGCATGAGAGGTGAGCAGGAGCACCGGGGCACGGCGGCCGAGCAGCCGAACAGCCCTGAAGCTCCGCAGGCCAGGGGCTGCAGGGACCCCGCTAAATCCTGGCATGCAGCGTCACATCGGCACCTCGCTCCGCAGCCTGGGCCTGCCCGCCACCCTCCGGCTGCCTGGGGAGAAACCCAAAAGCGGCCCCTCGGGCACCCAGGGCCTGGCCAGGGTCCTGGAGCAGCCGTCGAGACAACCAGCGCCAGGGATGCTCCATAAGCCTTCCCCCAAAGCAGCACCAACCACGGCGGCTTTGTCAGATCCACAACCACACACTGGCTGCATCCCCCTTCCTGGCCCTATAAATCTGCACAAACAGATGTTTTATTTTATTCTCCTTCTTCTTCTTCCCTTTTTTTTTTTTTAATCCACACTGACCCATAAAAATCTACAATACAGTCGATCAATTGGTGGAAATGATTTAAAACTTGCTCTGAACAAAATAGGTACTGCCATATGGTTTGGGTCTTCCTCTGCGGGAAGCTCCGCTTTGCTCTGCAGGGTGCAAACCTGGAAAAACCTCACATGGATCAACAGCTCCTCTACATCTACAGAGGAACAACATACGGGTGCAGGATTTCAGTCTCAACTTTGGATGTTTTGGGACTGAAGGTAGTATTTTTAGGGTTTTTTTATTATTATTATTTTAATGTATCCAATTGAGAAAGGGGAGAAATGCTGTATTTACCATAAAGGAAAGGCCTGGCAGAGACAGCCTGAGAGATCGCCAACTGCTGCACTTGAACACTGGATCTGCAGGGAATTGGAGCACACAGGGGCACACACGCACCTCCAGGCAAACAGCCGCAGCCAAGAGTTCGATGGTACCTCCTAAACGTGCAAACAGGTAGGGAGGAAGCTCATCCTAAACTGCAAAAACCGGGGGCAACTCGCAACCCAGGCCCCAGCCAGGACTCTCTGTTTGGTGGATCTTCAGCACAGAGTCAGTCCTGTCTGTCCCTTAAAGACTTTGGCCAAGGGCAACCATGGTCCTGAGTCCCTTGGATGGAGGAGTCCATCCCCATCCTACAACTGAAGAACCACCAAAAAGGCCACCAATTTAAGCAGGCACGGAGACAGCATCACTAAAGCCAATGCCCAGCTAAATCAATGAATGTTTTATTATTGACCTCTGCAGTTTTGAATGAGGCTTCAAGTGAATAACAGCTTCTCTGCTTTATACTAATCACTTCCTCCACTTGCCTTCTGCACACAACATGTTTAATTGTGAATTTTGTTTCTTAAGCACCTTTAGATCCTTGGATAAAATGCATTACAAAGCACACTTTTTTTCCCCTCCTTTTTCCACTCTTTTGTTAACAGTGGCACTGTAATGTATTTTTCAAGAAACTTTACATGACAACAGTAAAAGGTTCATTTTAAATGATCAAGAAAGAAATAATTTCCATTAGATAAAGCAGTCAATAGCATCAGAAACGTGGCTGCAATTACTTGTTGCACTCTACAATGAAACCCTTGTAGTATAATAGCCACGAGATGATGAAACAGGTTTTGTCTCCATTTCACATGACTGACCCCAATTTTACCAAGGACACCTGAACTCATTTAACACACTGAAATCTTCCATTAGGATAATGAAAATACATATTATTGAATTCTGTATTTGCTTTTATACTGCTACAAATAGCAAATTCAATCTTTCTTACTTTAGGTGGCGACTACACCTGTATAATTGTTCACAGTTCTCAGGGGCTGAAAATATGCTACCAAATGAAGGGGGAGGCGGATGTGGACCCCACGAGCCGCTACGCGGCACGGTTGGATGTGCCGGGCAGCTTTAGCATGAAGGTTGCCCCACACAGGAGTTGCAAAGGCTCCTGAAAGCCCACAGTGAAACAAATAAACTACAGAGACAGCCACATGCGCAGCCTTTGCAAGAGGGACGATGTCCTTCACATGAAACTGCTGTCCACGTCTGTCACAAGTTTACTTATTGAGTGCTCATAGCACCTACTGCACCTACTGAATGTGATAAATATATATATATACATACATACATATAAGCCAGTGGCTCAGTATTTTCATTACCTTCAGGCTTCACTGCAGGCTTGGGGTGGCTGGTCATAATTGCAGCGTCCCTGATGTTTCATGTAACTTCTACTCCAAAGACTCCTACTTCGGGCACCAGGAGAAACCGGGTGATGTGGTCAGCAGGTGCTCCAGGACTCGGCAGAAGCAATTCCTTAGGCAGAAGCACTTTTTTTTTTTGTATTCGAAAATAAGAGCCCAATCATAGATCATAGCTTTCTTCTCAAGTTTTGCTCAATATGGTATCCCGAGACATTCATGTGATATTTAATCTACAGTTACTGGTCAACAAGCATAGGGAGCCTGTATGGCCAGGAGATTTGTACCTCAACAGCAAGACGGTCCCCATGCATCCCTCACCCCACCCTGCGTTTTCAGAGCAGCAGTTCACACTGCTCTGCGACTAGGAAGAGTTTAATCTCAGACCATTTTGGAGCCTGTCCTTACACAAAGGAAGCTTTGACGCTGAATGCTACAGCGCAAGCCAACAGCAAGGATATTATGCAGCACACTGATTGCAATCCCAGCACCTTTTGGGTGTACTTTTCGGAAAGACAGGAATAAACCGACCATAAATTCAGAGTCCAAAGAGGATGTCGGAGCAGAAATAACCACTCTGCAAGGCACGAGCCCAGGTCTGGTAAAAATACTACAAGACAAGCAGGAAGGGGCGCGTGTGAAAGGCGACTCGAGCCCCCAGACTCCAGCTGTCTCAAGACCAGCCAAATCTGCCCTAGTGCGGCTCATGGGTTGCTCTAATTTGACTATTTATCAACAGCATAAAAAGACCAATAAAGCAGACAGGGATTAGCAATATAGGCAGAAGTTTTGACATAAGCCCCGTCTCTTAGGGTGGCAGCTGGAGGCACAGAATGTTGTACGCACTAATAAATCAGCGCGCTCCTCTGACAAGATGCTCTAGATGCTGTTCTGCTTTAGAGACATTTTTTTTTCCTGGAAATACATGATAGAAGTGATGGAGAAAACAAAAATATATTGCTCATGACTTATAGCCTCTCCTAAAGCCAGTAGATTTCACTGTTATTTATGTATATACTGCATGACTTTGACCTTGTGCAGCAGCATGGCTCTATACTAGTGACAGGGAGACAGTGAAAAATAAGAACTTGCTCAGAGAGTCTAACGTTTTACGGGTATCACAGACAAATGTACAGCTGCAAACATCTGCATACAAAGCACTGAAGGCCTAGGAAAGCAAACTGCCTTCACTGGCGTTAATGTGTGTTTTGAAACTCACTGATCTCTAATGCAAGTGTTCTGCTTTATTTTAAACGAACTGCTGCGATTGCATGTAACATTTCGGAAGACACATTACACCTTACCAGCTCTGGTTTCCCTGTGCTCACCACAGTGCCAAATTTACTTCCATATGTTACTACAAAGGCATGCTGAGCAAGAGCAGTGGAGAATATCCTCTCAAGGCAAAACAAGTTGGGTTAAACAACATCTGAACGGAGACGGAAACACTGGCTGCATTTCTGAAACCATTCCAGTTAAACGGATTGATTAAAGAATAATTTCCACTTAAGAAATTCAAGCTTGAATTAATCTGTAGTAGCAGTTGCTTTGAGTAATATGGGGTGTCTTCTCCATGCCATTACACTACTTTCACTCTAGTGCAGTTCTATCTACTTCAGTGTTTACTAATTCCAGGGCAAGGGGTATCATCAAAATTAGAGTCAATTGAGTCTCATATAAAGAAGGTCTCAGATTTCTCCACTCCATTAACATCGATTTCTGCACTCCATTAACACCAGTTTCATTCTGGTGCAACTGCACTGATTTCAAGAGAGAGAGATACCACCCTGGTATCTGCACTAAATAAACAGAAAATCAGACTGTATTTTTTTCTCTTGAAAATATTGCTTCTCTCAGGCAATTAACAGAAAAGTGACATAGCGAGACACACACAAGCAAGCTGGTAAAACTTCCTGGCTGAACCATCTAGCATTTAAGAGGGGTGTTTAGGTTTTGAACCAAGAGTCTACTGAACTCGGTCACTTTTTCATCAGTCCCTCTACCCGCTCCTCAGCCACAGTCAACACAACCAGCAATGCGGGTGCTGCAAGTTGCCAACAGCAGCACTGCCCTGCGTCGCTAAATGGGTTGACCATTGAACTGTGCTTGCTGAAGATAATTGAACAGAGAAAAACACGTCAGCTAGTTCCACTGCTGCCCATTTTACATCAGGCTGGCAGCTCTGACATAAATTGGATTCAAAGACGAGGAACTCCATCTACAAGGGTCTATGACAGCATGGGAAATTTTATGCAGGCGTGTGCATGCCCACCCGTTCACGCACATACATATAAACTACAAACTGTGTGCCTCACAGAAGATGAACGATCAGGTCTATTAACTTCAAGTCACTGAGAATTACAAATACTGAGGTCCAACAAAGAATTTGCATTGGCTTCAGTATACCTTAAATCACGCCTGAAAGAAAGAGCCAGAAGGGCCTGAAGCACGAAAGCTCTTCCGTATTTCAAGGATTAGAGCTCAGCGCCACGGCACAGCGCAGCCATGGTCCTCTCCCCAGACCCACCAGACACCTGCACGCGAGCGGCTGCAGCACTCGACATGCTTCGCGCTCAGCCTGAATCATGTGCTTACATAAAAATATTTGTCTGTGACATAAATAATCTAGCAGGGGAAATTCCCAAATGTGCCAGCTTTGTATTGCTGATGCCTAATATTTTAAAATAAAATCAAGTACAATTAATTTTCTTGTATAATTATAATGAATGGAAAGAAATCGCTGGCAGAATGTGTTAGTGGTTATCAAAAATAATCAACGGTAGTTTCCATGTTCAATTAAAAAAAGAGCTAGATGATACTAATGGAAAGATTATACGGAGTATATTAAAACTGATCAGAAGATACAGAAGCTCTTCTCTATTTTTAATGGAAATTCATAGGAAAATATCATTAAAACTATGTTATTTAATATGCAGTACTGATGCTGCCAAGTCAAATAAATACACCGTATTGAAACGCCTACCAACACAAAAATCTTGAAGAGGGTTTTGCACTCTCTACTTCATGTTTCTTCATGTTACTTCATTCTACCGAATCTTAAAAAAAAAAAAAAAAAACCAACAACCATCTAAGAGGCTATTTTGATCCCATCCACTGCCAACAGGGCCTGCGTAACATTGCCTGTTCTCTGGGTGGAACAGTGGCCCTCCCGTCTCAGTTAGACGGCACAGCGCTCCTGCGAGGAAAATAAATACATATTACAATCACCAGGAGATGCTTCCCAACCAGTTATTGCCACAGAAGGAATAAAGTGCATCATGTATGCTCTCAAATAATACTTTTTTTTTTTTTTTACAGAGCCTGACTATGCAAAGACTTACTTATATCCTTCATGAAATGTATCTTGTGGAGTAAACCCACGTACAAAGTGGTGCAGAGCTGATTTGTTACCCACCCGCGTTCTGTTCATTATCCTGTATTTTAAGCACTCCCTCAGAAGAAGGAAAGAGCGAATAGCTGCTGAGGATACAATTAATGCCTGTCCAACAGCACCAAGCCAAGCTCTGTAACTGTTCAGGGAAAGTAACGGGCAGGACCACATACAACGGAAATTATTTAGGTGGTTGCGACAAAACCAGCTGCTAACTCACTTTGGTCTCTTCAACAAGAAATGAGATGGGTCTCTGCTGATCGGCGTAAATTCACGACCAGGTGAGAATATAAACCAATCTACGCAATAGCTTGATCAGTTAATTATGCACATAAGTTACCAGGCTTGCATATCAAAGTTCAGATCTTGCAAAACTGTGCAAATACTCCAACCCAGCATTTTCCAGGGGAAGAAAGTTCTAAATCAAAATAAATGCTTAACATGCATGGAAATGTAAAATCCATGGGATTAGATTCAGCAGTATTATATCAGCAATGCAAAAGTTGTGTTTCAGTATTGATTAATTCCAGCAAGGCCTGAATTTGCATGTAATTTACAATCACTTCCTTCAACAAATGTCTTCATTTAGTATTATTATGAGTCTGGCATGACAAGATTATTACAAATCACTCTCTATCAGGAAGAATCAGTAAGAAACCCACTATTTATTTGGAAATATTGCAAGAGACATGATCGGGTGCGAAGGTATAATCATGGTTTATGCAGAGAGCGCTGTATGTTACTCGAGTGTATGGGTGGCACATGCAGATTAGGAAAATTACTAGTTCTGCTCTGGGGCTGTTGCCAATACGCTGCAGCCCAACACATGGACACGCGGCCCCTCTCCCAGGAGGCTGCAGGCTGAACCACTTCTTGCATAGGCTGCCAAGAGAGGGCCAAGAGCTCCCATCCGCACGTGGGGAGAGATCGGAGCGAGAGCGCCGCCGCAGTTGCCATCCCTGAGCTCTCTGCCCCACTCTCCTGACAGCAGTTGTCATCTCTCTCAAGCAGTGACACCCGAATGGCTCCCGGAGCAGCTCCCAGAGCGCTGACGTTGGAGGCTTGGAGCGCTCTGTCACCAATTTGAGCTCTACTTAATACGCTTTAGAAGCTACTCGCTCCTGTGTCTTGCAGGGGAGGTGATCTCCTCCACAAGGGCAGGACGGGCAGCCAGGGGCCGCAACCTCTTCAGCTCATTTTTTTTGCAAGCCTGGGACCTCGGAAGGGACCTAAGCCATGCGGCTGGATTCCAGCAAAGTACTTACGGCCGAGGGAACCTGCGTAGCAACTGGTGATTAAAGCCAAGCAGGCGCCTAAATGCTGAGCTGCACTGAAACCATTCACCCTCGCCCAACTGGTTGGACTTACCTTTACCTCTCAGTCACCTGAATTCGTCCATCAGATGGATGAATCTGGTCTGAATGTTAACCAGTAATTAATGTTTCATTGAGCAATTTCAGATTTTCAGGTAAAGGGGTTATTTTGCCAACAAGTATTACAAAGCACCAGGCATTTCTGCCAAACAGGACTGCACTGTAAATGCAGAATAAATCAGGAGAGAACGTAGTGTTCTCCCAGGCTTTAACATCCACATTAAAACTGCAAGCTGTAGATCATGGCAGATAGAGAAGCATTTTCTCATTTTTAAAGAAGTCTATGCAAGGACCACATGCTGTGAAATATTATCTTTAGGGAGTTCTTTTGATAAAAACAAATGGCCAATCCTGAAGATTAATGCTTCATCTGATGTACTCAGGTTATTAATCCCACCTTCTTCTTTCCATTGGCCCCAGTAGTGAACGTTTTCTGGAGAACTGCATGGAGCCAGATGGTTAACTATTGGAAATCTATACTAAAAAGATTAATGCTACCCCATGACAGGGATCACTCATTTGTAGAGATTTCCTAATACAAACGGTGACATTTGTTTATTCAGGCTGGCTGGATGAGCTGTACTCTGAGGAGAGCCTAATTAGTTCACAAAGATTTTCCAAACATCGGGGCCCCAGCTGCTGAGCCACCGTTGAACATCTGAAAGAAAATTACACCCGTAAACAGACATACCAGGAACATAGACATCCAGACACAGGCGCTTGGAGCTGCTCACTGGAACACGGGACAAGGAACGCTCAGCATCCCAGATGAACAGCGGTGGCACCAGAGAAGCTCCAGGGTCAGGCAGGGAACAAAATATTGAAGCCCCAGCGCCATTGCTTTAGGCAGAACTGCTGCATGTGGCAATGTGGATGCTGCCCCACGAACACCGCTCCCTGTGGCACGCGGAGCGGACTCGGCCCTGTGCAAACCCTGCACCTGCAGCGGCAGGGCGGTGCGTGCAGGACACCAGCCACCCCATGCACCAGCTGCATGGCGTGGACTGCGCTTGCTACACCTCATGGCAGCCTTTTCTGCAGAGAGATAAAAGACTGATCTGCTCAAGGGCCACTGCAGCTTCCCAGGCACTTGCACCAAGCCCTGTGGCACTCGGGGGCGCGTGGAGCTCGTGCCAAAGGGCAGCACGCACTTAAGCCCCAGCGACCCCAGCGATGCGGGAGCGCTTCCGCATGCGCCTCCACAAAGGGACCTGAGCGTATGTTTAAACTTGAACCCATGCTTTGTTGAGATGAGACCGTCAAGAGAGGAGAGTGAAATCTAAACTGATGTGAGACATGCCGCTTTTATCACTAAGCAACAAGGGCCTTCCACCAGTGGAAAGCATTATGACTAGGTGGTTCGGGGGGAAAAACATCTACACGGAAGTGTTTTTCCTTTTCCCCAAAGGAAATAAAAAGTGAACAAAGCAAAAGAAAAGCCATAAAAATAGAATGCTTATATATAAGCTGCACAAATGCTCAATTCATCAATATGAAAACACAGCAGTCCTGAGACGGTGGCCGGGACAGATGCTCCCTTTGCAGACGGCTGCTGCGGCTGCCGGCTTCGCAAGCGCGCGGCAGAAGTGGGAGCTCCTCCAGCCTGGCCCAATCCCATGGATGAGGGGAAAACAAAATGAAGCCCCAAAACCCCAGAGACAGCTCTGCGATTGCTCCGCTTTAGCGCCAGCTGATAGAGCAGCCAACGTGGGGCAGGCACCGATTTCAAAAATTAGCACCTGACAAATAGGACCAGTAAAAAAACACTACTTCTTGAGGAGGACTACAGTTATGTGGATCAGTAAAGAAAGGTCAGCTGTGACAGGCCTAGCTAAGGAACAAGCGTAAGAGCACATGAGGACATCGGGTTTGCTGTGTGCAAACTGCTACCACAAAACAGAAAAAAAAAGGAGAAAGAACTTCCCTAACAAGACAGACAGAAAAATATGCTGTGAAATACGTCAGGGAGCCAAGGACTTGCATTCCTACAAGGTCCATAGGCCCTTCCTAAAAGGACCTAAATATTCCCACCTCCACTAACTGTGTCCACTACTCAGAAAATGGGAGGGAAACACCTGGCACCGTTCCAGGGAAGCGAGCGGAATCAGCCCGACACCAGGTCCTCCACCTGGGCGGCTTCTGCTCCGAGCCCTGCCCGCCGCCACCATCACCACAACATCACCACAGTGAGCCCCATCACCACAAGAGTGACACCTGCAGCCAGCGCAGCCAGCGACAGCAGAACAGCTTCTCCTGTCTGAGATGACTTCGTTACTTGGAGCTACCTTCTGCTAGGAGGTTTGGGGGCAAACACCATTAATAAATATTAAGAAAGGAATGGAGGAAGCTCTCTAGGCCCTTGCTGCCATCCTTCTACACCACCGAAACAGAAGTCATTCTAGTCCTGTAGAGCAATTTAAACCAATGTGTTTTGTGCTTCATTCCCAAACCCCTCATGTTTCGTTATACTCTCAGCTCCAGCATCTGTGTGCTTCATGATGCAGGAAAATATCCCAGCATATATGTAAAAGCTTCGTGAAACATGACGTGTGTCTAACTAAAATTAAATCAAGTCACCTTGATTCAGAGAAGGATAGGCTTTAAAAATAGAGATTTATTAAGAAACTCAATTTCTAACTAGTATCCCTCTTGGTGATATAAATATCCAACATAAAATAAATCAAGGGAGCATCCCGGAGAAAAATATTAAAATAACATACAATTTGATACCACTGCAAAAAAGCAATCAAAACAGAGCATAGCAATAAATTAATAAAAAAAAGTTATATATCCAAACCAGACTAGGAGTAATTTTGTAAGTCAGCAGCAAAAAGTTAAATAAACAATAATTTAATCTATTTTAGATGCAGCAGCCAATAGATGAAATATTTTACTGCTTTCTTGCTATATTAACACAGTCAGCTGATAGGAAAATTGAAAAGGGAAAGAAGGACAAAGTGCCTCCCCACTGAGAGCCGGAGCAGCGCAGAGAGCAGGAACACAGCGAGGCCAGCAGGACTCAGCCCTCCCGCGCCAGGGAAGCTGCTTTGCGAGGGGAAAAGCAGCAAGCGGCCGTTTGGAGGCACTGACCTCCAGCTAGCGGTTGCAACATATTTTTCCTGCACTCCCTTTCCAAGCACTGCTGGGCAGCACAATCCCGCTCTGAAAGGCAAGGAGCATTTCACATTCCTGCGCGTTGCCTCCCCTGGGCTACGTGCAGAAAGGAAGCGATTAGCTCCGTCCTGGAGCAGAAGGAATGAATTTCCTGGCAATGTGGAATGAGGGAGAGGTGGAAGAACAGAATGGGGTGCCGGTGGAAATTCTGGAGATTTTCACTTCTCAAAGAAACCCTTTGGTTTAATTGGTCGCATACGTATCCATCCTTCATATTGGTGGAGGACACCGCTCACGAAGGACCCCAGAGAGAACCTGGAGAAGCTTTCAGAACCAGAGCTACCAAGGGCAAACAAATCACACTATTAAGTTCATACGTTGCATTTATACACGCCATTGCTTGAGTCACCAACAGCATGAATATGCAGCTGTCCTGTGTGCCGCTTAAAGTCTTCTTTATCTTCTTAAACACATCGTGGCAGAACTGGAGTCCCTTCAAACTTCCCTTCAGGTATACAGCCAAAGCAACGCTTTCAAAAAATATTAAGGAGGACTTAATTATAACTACTCAAAGCATCTGGACTGCAGACAGCCAAGAAAAGGACTGTATGATTGGGCAGAAGGCTGCAAAATGAATGAAAAAAAACATAGCAGGTTTATAAAAAAAAACAAACAGTGAAAGTAAAGCAGGCAGAAAAAGAAACACTGGAACCTTGAATGCAAAAATCAAAGTAAGAGGAAATGGCTGATGACTGCAGGACCAAGAAAACTGATAAACACAGGCTTTGACTCCAAGGGATACCAAAGCAAATGCCACACAAGTCATCCCACTGAGCACCCCGTGCAGAGACAGCCATGACCTTGATAAAACTGTTACCTGGACAACTCAACAGGTCTTCCCTTTCTAAAATCTTTCCCTTAAAATAGGCACTTGCACACTGATGGTTTTCCTATTAAATGCAATGCCTTCTGATTCAATGAGGAAACAGTCCCTTGAACCTGGGAAGCAGCCTAGAAGAAAACCTAGAAAAACTCTGGCCTCTGGCTGTTAATTCCTCGTGAACCTGCCGGGTCTTATTGCGCAGGTAATTTAAGTAAACAGAATGATCGGGGAAACCAAATAGGCAAAATAATCTGCAAAGTATGGGGAGCACTGGGTAAATAAGTGCTCTAAGAGGGGCGATGAAGGCTATTAAGCAGCAGAGTGGGAATACTAAGGAAGGAGCATGAGCTGGTGTTTCATCTCATAGGGGTTGAGAAGTGCTTCTACCGCAGAAGAAAAGTGAGTGTCATCAGGTGCCACTGCAGGAACAGCTCCGAGGGCCTTCAAGGGACACACTCTGCTCTAGCCATTATTTGCAGGACTGTTTTTTCTTCTTTATATCATTAATTTTTCATCAGCTTGGACGGGGAAAGGAAGGCTTATGCAGGGAGAGAGCTCTGGATGAATATTCATAAGTAACGTTCTGCAAGCACGCACAAGAGCGATTGGAGGGAGCTTGGGGAGGGAGGGGACGGACGGGCCCAGAGACCTCCCACGTCACAGACTTGGCTCTCGAGCAGGATCCACAACTTCCCCTCTCCCATCCCCGCTCAATCCGGCCCTGCTCTGAACAGCTTTTGGATTCCCCACTTCAGGGCACTCCAGGGAGGAAAGTGCTTTGGCTGAAGTTCGGGGGAGCAGGTGGCATTCAGCAGCTGCAAGTAATTTAGCTCTTGTTGGCACCGCGGCAGTTCTTGGCCTTCTCACAGTTGGTGTTCGGTGGGGAAGGCAGCAAACAAGTCGCCGGGGGGTTTAGCAGCATCCGAGCCCTGCGACCGCCTCTTCCGAGCTGGCAGCTCTAGGCAGGCAGTAGCAGACATGGGGCTTTCAGAAGGTGCCTGGGCGGGTTGGCCAGCGCCTGCTTCAGGGTTGGCTTTTGCTTCCGTTCCCTGCTGTTAAAACCCATTGCGTCCTGACACAGCTGCCACTCCAAGGTGGAAACAGACCCCGGGAGCCAGGCGTTAAGGGGAGGCAGAAAGAAGGGAAAAAAGCACAGGGTTAGCAGCAGGTGTAAGCGGTGTCTCTGTAGCATCAAAGCCATCCAAGAGCCCCGTAACACATCGCATTGCACCCTCCTCTCTCCACACTGGTGATGCCAGTTCTCTGGCCTCCGCGCGTGCGTGCGGAAATGTGGGCTGCAACGTTGGGAAGTATCTGGGCTACTGCCACTGCTGTGCAAAGCACAGCGGTGCTTCGGTTACTGCGTTTAATGCCATATTTCATGAAAGGAAAGAAAGTGGCATCTGGATACCATCATAAGCGCAGCAATGTATTAATCTGTTTGTCTGAACTTAGTGATTTCCATCTTCAGAAGCCACATGAAAAAAAAAAATGCTAAGAGTGGTGCCAGGGAAGAGGAGCAGCTCTCTCCTCCCTTCTCCTGCTCTGCGCATCAGTATTTGCACTGCAGCAGAGGGGAGAGGAAACTCCACAAGTAGCTCGTCTAAGGCAGGTTTTTAAGGGGCTTCAAAAACCTCAACATCCTGGGTTTCTCTTCCTCTATTATTTCTTTCAACTGGACAGTAAAAAAAAACCCTTCCGTCTTCCTTCAAAAACGATTCCTTGAAACTCCATCATGCTCCTGCACTGGTGGAAGCACTTACATTTGCAAGGTTTGCAAAGTTTCCTGTGTTTTCAACAGGCACGGTGCCATCGCATGCCACAAATGGGAACTCGCTGTCTGAACCACTTTGGAACACGCATGAAGAAAAAAATTCCACACAGAAGAAAAGCCAATCTATTCTCCAAGCTCATCTCTCATCACTATCCCTGACAGACACCTCCTCCTCAGCAAATATTAGCATATGTATTTTGCTAAGGCCATTAGTTCGGTCTTTTGTTTTAGCTGGTGTCTACTACGCCTTTAGACAAGGACAATCTCTTTGTATCTACTTAGGTAAAGCTATTATCCAATACTACTAAGACGTTTCACTACATTAATACCTAGAAACCTACCAGCCCAATGTACTGCACAAAGGCACTAACTTCTCCTAACTGCTCATATGGATTACTACTTCTTCATTCGAAAGAAAAGGGGAATTTCAGTTTTACTAGTATTTTAGAGTGAGGCCAACGTACTATGGGCAACTCTACTGCTAGTATACGCCAGCCTTGAGCTCCTGCCAAACGCAACCCCGGCAATGCAAAGGGATCTGCTGGAGGTCCCTCCAGCTCCCAAGCCAACAGTTGCGTCTTCTAGCAAAGACGACACCAGACATGCAGCGACAATGGCCGCGCCGATCCGGCCGCATGGGGCTTGCTGCCGTACAAGGTGTCTGCAAACAACCGCAGCTGTGCGGCGGAGCGGCGGACACGGGAGGGAGAGCTCGAACCCCGAGCGAGAGGAGATGACCCGGGGTGAACAAGCTCCGTCAGCTCAATGCACATTAGCCCTCAGGAACAGTAAAGAAGAAAACATTTGCCCTGATTTTTCCCCCCTTTTCAGATTCACCATTGCCAAAGGAAAAGCCTCAGAAACCCTTTCCTTCTTCATAGTCTGAAAACAGCAATAACCTAATGATTTTTTTTTTTTTCCCTTAAGGACAAAGTACCTCCAAATATTCGTAAGGAGCCATTGTGGCACACATGGTATCTCTGCGAGCCTTCCTCTAATTCCCTCCACCAAAACAAGCCCACGCGCCCGCAGCTCCCACCGCCGCACACAGGCTCCCGGAGCACCAAGGCCCCAGTAACCTTCCCTGACGGACACGTTTCTTCAGGAAATGACACGGTGACATAGGTAAAAGGTGATTTAGCTAGACTGCTGTGTCACAAATTGTCAGGATCTGATTTAAAGACCTTGCCTTTGTCAAGAAAGACAGTTGGGTGTCTGCTTTAAAGAAGTACTGGGAATATTTTCATCAAAGGTTTGAATTGAAAAACAGTGGGAGGTAAATATCTGAGATGTTGCCAAGAAAGACCGCTGTATCCGTGCAATTACCATTAACAGGGGACAGCAGTGGTTCAATGAAGTAATTCAATCTGGTGTCCTACATTTTATCAGACAGCAATTTTGAGTTCTGACATAAAAGGCTGAGAAAGAGGATTGGACTCTTTTGCTGTGAAATTCAGCTTTAATTCTTGCAATCAGGACATGTGCTCCCCGCTCCAGGTGCAGCCGTCCTCTCCTCCCCAAGCGAAGCAAGAGGGGAATGTGGGAGCCCTCGTCGGCAGCTAATGGCTCACAGACGAATAGCTGGACAGGGGGCACCCACGGGGATTCACTTCACAGGAGCAGGAGAAGGTTTTCCCTCCTTCTCCTCCCTATTTGGATTTCTTTTCAAAAATCCAATTCGGATTGCTTTTCAGGTTAAGCAGAGGGGGAAAAAAGCATATTGTAATTTGTAATTAAAACAAGCATATTTTAATTACAAAAATGTAATAATATGATGTGGCCTAAATTGACCAATGTATTCTTCCAAAACACAGGAAAGTGAGAGGCAGAGAATATTTCTGCAGAAAATGGCAAAACTAAAGCACTGTTGATGCCTGCCTCACCAACACGTCCTCACCCTGCTGTTCTCTGTATCATTAATCCATCCATACACACCCGCCCTCCTGGAGCTTTCCGCTTTCCTCGCCCCTCTCAGTCCTTAGCCCGGTGACAGGACATGTGAGCTCTGTCCCTGCAGGCGCCAGTCCTGCCGCAGCCCCTGCAGCCCTGGTGCCGGCGCGGGCGCCCACCGCCCAGAACCACCTGGCGAGCGGCACTGCCCCTTGTCCTTTGGGCCCTTTCGCTCAAATGCGCTTTGTCATCATCCCCTATTTCTGCACCAGAGCAAACTGTTCAACAAATCCAATTCTCAAGTCAGAAAATGCAGAAATTTTGCAGTCTTTGAACAACAACATCAGAAAAAAAAAAAAGGCACAAGGAGGAAATTGTCATTTTCTATTTTCTTGAGTAAAAACCCACCCCAACCAGCGGATAATTCACACCAGCAGCAGCCCAGGGCTGCTCTACCTACTTGGGTTGCAGAAACATCTCATAGAGCTCATATCGTAAGCCCAAGGACCAAAGTTGGCTCTTGTTTTGTGCAAAATGCGGTCAGCAACTTTTAATCACAGGGTTAAAATCTGTAAACAGGGCCTATCGATGCAGCACTCACTGCACAGGGACTGCAAATCCCCCTTTTTTTTTTTTCTGGCTGAAATGATTGTAAATCCCCTCTGAGGGACCCAACACTACCTCTCCTCCAAAATATCAAACATACAATAAATGCATTCAAAGCTATAACACCCTTTTTTAATGATACGAAACTGAGACCCTTGGAAGATGAAGGCTTTGTATATGACAGCTTAACTGCTTGCAATCAAACTAATTTGCAGTACGGTGACCTGAAATGAGTTTAAAAGCACCATAATGCATGCTTAGCAATCAGTGAAGCAATTCTTTATTATTCAGGTTCACATCTGCAATTTGTGTCACATGTTATGGGAAAGAGAAAGGAGGGAACACAAAAAAATAATTCCATTGCTTCATGAGAGCTGATGAGCAAAAAATAGACTTTGTTCTAGGCCAATGGTAAACATTAATAAAGATAAGCTACACATAACATGGGCATTAGAGAGACTGAATTTAGACTGACAGCAAATCTTAAGTCTTCCTGCTCTTCATATGAGTCTTGTAATGTGCATAAAATGCTAAAATTAAAAATTGCTTACAATACCTTGATTTTTGAAGAGCAATATTTGTGTAGACTGTCTAAACTAACTTCAGAAGTTTACCCGAAACACCATCAAAAACACGAATTACGCATGACCCCAGATTTTGACGTTGCAAATGAAACCCACCAACCACTTGCACCACTCCTGCCTTCTGCTGATAAAATTCAGAGATGCTTCTAGCAAACAAGACAAATTTGCTATCACCCACTCCAATATACATCTCACGTTTCCTTTCCTTCCGTTCTCTAAACCGTCTCCATTCGTCACAGTTGTGGTCCTTGGCTGTATGGCTAGGTGCAGCAAGGTAAGTGGAGAACTGTATGTAGAAGTTGGCAGGAAAAGGGGCTAACGAGCCCAAAGCATGAGGCGGAAAAATGGGACAGCACCGAAAGTAACAACAGACAAGGCAGGGAACCACGCAAAAGGATGGAACTGAGCCTAAGATGTACTATAGGTAGATTGAACTGGGCAAAAGGAAGTGCTTCCTGCTAATAAGCAGGAGTGGCCTTGGGCAGCAAGGATGGAGAAAGCCTCCCAAGACAGCCAAGCCGTCCCACATCAGGGAGGGTCAGAAGAAAGCTGAGTCCCCACTGCCCCGTCATAAAGGTTCCCTGGAGATACCAGCTCCTCAATCACCAAACGCATTTTGGGATCAATCCTTAAGAAATCAATCACTGCACTGATCAGTTAGAAGATGAAAATCTGTGCTCCAGCAAAGAGGAAACAAGCCTGAAAGACATGAAATTCTGAAACCCCATCTCAGTTATGGTAGCTGTGCCTTGCTTTCCTTTCACTTAATCTAAATTAGAAAAAAAAAGTGAGGATAACTATTTTGTAAATGCAAAGCATTTTCTTCAGTGACGTATGAGGACAAACTACTCAGAAGGATTGCAAAAAACCCACAATGTTCGTTGTTTGTTTTAATCATGGGTCTGAGTATAGACCTGTCCTGACCAAATTCCAACCCAGGTAATTTATTCTGCCTGCCGGACATTCCTCAAATATTGAACTGATAATATGAGCTTTTCTCAACCCCACAAAAATATGTAGTTTTGTTCACCAAATTCAGCTGTTATGTTCCAGCTAGGATCATCATAATTAATAGGATGGAGGAAAACCACATATGCTTGCTTTGCTTTTGGTGTTTTTTCTGCTTTGACGGTCATATTGTTTGCAAACTCTTTAATGAGTCCCAGTTTTCCTCAGTATATGCTAAGAACAGCACTAGAGTTTATAAATAGTGAAATTAATAGACTTAGGGTTGCTTTTCTTACATGCAGTATACTTATTAGGCAAGGATGATGACTCACTCATATCAGCTGTTCAGATGCACGGCAATTTCTCTAGCTTCGGGAAAACAACGATAACAGCTAAAAGGTTTCAGATAAGGAATGCCATGATTTTCTAGTCTTATATCTCCATACAAAATCTGCTGTACATAAAATCTGCAAATACTAACAGGCAATTATACCTGTAGAAAGATTTCCACAGGGAATCTGGTCCACTTTCTGAAATCCAGATTTACTATTGAAGATTCATAACCTCTTGTTAGCTTTCTTTCTGCAATGAATGGGCACACAGAGATCTTAAAAGAGTTAAAATGCATTTCAGTATACCCTTTGCGATAATAGTTGGTAAAGCTAATTGCTCTGAGAAAATTGGAGATTATTCATTACCCTACTAAGCAAATGAGGATTTGCAAACAGTGATTCATAGTGCCAAACGCGGGATAACAAGGATTGTCTTTTCAATTGTGTTCACTGATGACACTAGAGTTTATTTATGACTTTGGTGCCTCCGAACAGTCCCTGCTCTAGCCCTTTGAAGACCTCCTAGTATTTCAGATGGATACCCACTCCTATTGCAGCCAAATACATTTAAATATTTGGTTTCTAAAGAGAAGCACTTTAGATAACTCAGCAGCTTCAGGAACAGTAACAGCCCCTGTTCACCAATATCATCCCATATGTGGAAACATGGATTAAAATGTTATAGTCCTTCTGCAGTCATTGAGAGATGCGTTTTTTAACCTCTATTAAATGATGCTTTTGATTCCAGTCTGCTTCTTCCACTCATATGGAAACTCAAACACCTTCCTGTACCCTTTTGATCTCTTAACACTCTCCCCATGCTCACTCCCTGAAGGAAGTCAGCATCATCCCAAGATTTAACCACCCCAAAGATTGAAACACACATATAGATTCTACTTGGGACCACGACCATTGCATATAGACCAGGGAGGGAAGGAAGGAAGGGAGGGAGGAAGGGAGGGAGGGAAGGAACGAAGGAAGGGAAGGAAGGAAAAGAGGGAGGGAGGAAGGGAGGGAGGGAGGGAGGGAGGGAAGGAGGAAGGCAGGAAGGCAGGAAGGCAGGAAGGAAGGAAGGAAGGAAGGAAGGAAGGAAGGAAGGAAGGAAGGGAAATCTACAGTTTCAAGGGTTATATCTGAGAATATGAGCCTGGGGTATCCCCCGGCATAAACGAGCCTGCACCTATTCTGCAGGATGTCCCAGGTGAGGGTCGGTCCTGCTGCCCGGGGTAG
This sequence comes from Tinamus guttatus, assembly GCF_000705375.1. The sequence continues at coordinate 130,289 of NW_010577575.1, read as the reverse complement.
CTGGCCTCCTCCGGGCGCAGCCTGCCTTTGGATGCTGCACAATTGCACAATGCCCGGCCCGTGGGCACTGCAACCACCCAACACCCGCTCGGCTCGACCCGCACAGGGCCGGATGGGGTAGCACAGTTGGCTAGCCAGAGCCGCTGAGAATATCCTCCTGATTTGTATCTGTCTGAGTCACCAGCCCACGTGCAAATCGCAACCTTTTTCTTATTGCTTTTTCAAAATTTATTTTTAAGGTGGAGAAAATACTATTTGTTTTCTCCATCTTTCTTGCTTCAGCTCACCAAAATCATTTCAATTCTGAAAATTCACTATGAAAGAGAGAAAAAAATGCTTATCAGAAACAAATGCTAGAAAAAAATCCAGCAACCCTCAGAATTAGCCACTACTAAAGACTTGATAGGAGACCACTCCAAGAAACAGAAACAAGTTGCCATAGACAAACTATAGTCACCCAGAGAATGCAGCACTCTTGAGAATTTAGGTTCTCATTTAAAAATAAAATGCTCAGTTATTCCAGTACAGGCTGGGGACCGTCCTTCTGGAGAGCAGCTCTGCGGAGAAAGACCTGGGTGTCATGGTGGACAACAAGTTGACCATGAGGCAGCAGTGTGCCCTCGTGGCCAAGAAGGCCAATGGGATCCTGGGGTGCATTAAGAAGAG
>NW_010577575.1:113042-125224 GCF_000705375.1 Tinamus guttatus | reverse complement strand
AAAAGCAATGTAAATACAAATCTTGGAAGCAAATAAACAGCGCACTGGATTGAATGGAAACTTCTCCTTATTCCCAAACTTATCTGTGCAAGTAAAGGATAGATCAATAGATTGATGAATATGTAAAGGAAGAGATAGAAGGGTGTGAGTGTGGACCGTGCAGTCAATACAGGGCATAGGAATAAAAATAGACAGATTGATTATCAAACCAGTCACGGTCTGGTCCTCTTCTGTTGATGTAAAACATAAAAGTAGCCCCAATACTGCTGTGTTTTCTGAGCTCATTTATGAGATACGGGGCCTTAAGCCACCGGTGAGGAACCCTTGTGTGCTGCTCCCTGGACTATGCTGGATGGGAGACGAGGTAAAGCTCTCACGATGGGCTCTTTAATGTCTCTGAATCACTGAAAATTGGTTTGGGGGAAAAACAAGATCCCAGCATCTTGGATTTGAGAGCTGCTAAGACCTTGGTTTGATTTGCTCTAAATGTGTAACCTAAAGACACGTTTCTAGATTATGGAATTTATACAGTAATTAATGTGATTTGCTCAAACCGGCACTAGCCACACATCTAAAACATTGGATAGATTTTTGGTAACATGTTGGTAGGTGGAAGAAATGGAGAAGGACAAGTGAAGCCATCAGGCTGCCTGTGACCAGGTATTTATGCTCTTCTTCGTCTAAGGGGCCCTTTGGTGGCAGCGCTGGGCTGTGGGGAGGTACACGCGGTAGAGTTGAGGTGCACTTACAAAGTAGCCTGTCCCCAAGCTGGAAGGAGCTGAGCTCTGCAATAAAACACAAAGACAAAGCGGAAAGTGAGCGCCGGGCTTCACCACGTCGCCAGCCGCGCGCTGCGGTACTGGCCCCCCAGCCCGCCTTTTCAGGGCCATATCACAGCCCTGGCGCGCTGCCCCTTGTCATCTGCTACTGAAACAAACACCGCGGTGCTTCATGTCCCCCGTTACATCTCTCAGCAGCGCTGAGCCCGTAACGTGCTATTTACTGAATTCCGAGTTTCCGCGCCGGACGTAATTGGCAATTTATTTGACAGGCAGCTGGGTAATGAATTAATGATGGCATTTCGCCCCGCGCTGAGACTAAACAGACACTCATCAGCCAGCCTCCCTGACACGCTGACATTCAATGCTCACGACGCCACCGACTCAGCTCCGCGGCCACCACGGGGCAGGCAGGAGGGGAAAATAGGGGAAAAATGAAAAAAAATGCAAAACCGAAAAAAAACCCCATGGAGACTGACTTCAAAACAAAAAGCCTGGTGGGCCTGGAGGACCTTTTCAACGTATGACCTGCTTGCCAATTTACTCCCGAAAGGCCCCGCTCGGTGCCCGCGCGGCGCACGGCTGAAAGGAGACATTTTGTCAACATAATTAGTAGTCGAGAAGGCAGAAGACGTGCGGGCCCAGAATGGACACGCGGGCCTGGAGAGGGATTATGAACAGGAAAGCAAAGCCAGGCGGCCAAAACCCCACAAAATGAACCAGGTTCCAGAGCTGAAAAGCATCAAAATAATTACGTGTGCTGCCGTGAAAAGGAAAGGAAGAGCCTCACCCGCTTCTCAAATCCCCGTCTCGAAATGGCGCCTCCGCGCGACGAGATCACGCGGCAGGTTCCCCCGCAGAGGCCTCAGCGCTGCGGGCGCAACGGGGTCAAGTGGCTCCCACAGCAGAGCCGGCCCCGCAGCCCACGGGCAGCCCGTGGGTGAGGAAACAGCTGCCGGTTGCCCTTTTCCAGGGAATTTTTGCAAGAAGAGCCTTGAAGCCCAAGCAAGCCTGGTGTACCATGGGGAAGGGGCAGTCTGAACCACCGGAACCCTAAGGGGAATCCCCTCCGTAACTGAGTACCCAGCGCATCTACAGGTAAGAAAATAAACTCTCAAATCTCTCAGATGGATCTTTTTACGGAATTCTGCATGGCAACAATGGGGTGCGCCAAGAAATTTAACAGCTGCAAATTCACTGCAAATAATCTGAATGTTAGTTTTTGCTCACCAACGCACTACTAGCAATATGGAAGGATATGTACGTATAGGATATGTACGTTTTTGCTCACCAACGCACTACTAGCAAGAGTCGATATGTACATAGAGGGAAAAGCCTTCCCCGTGAAGTTGTTAAAATTAAAACATGTGGCAAGAGGATCCCTTCTTGGCAGTCTGAAGGGTACCAACAGCGTGACAGCAACAGGCTCTGCCTGAACTCCTTGTCTGAAGGAAGAGGCTGCCATGGAACTTCTGAAGGAATGTGGGAGCTGCCACTTAGTCCTCTCCATCTGACCAACTGCAGCTCCTGCAGGAGCCGAGGTCACCAGGTGCAGCGGATGGACAGCCTAAGGTCTCCAGTCCATTCCCGAGTCCTTCTGGCTCTGCTCTTGCTGCTTCAGGGCCACCAGTAACCACAGACAGATCGCAGACCCCAGTGCCGACACAGGTACAACGTCACGCGCTACAACACACAGCAGCAACAGTCACAACCACTATGTCCCTGTCACGGGCCACCTATGGGGATTTCACGAGCCCCCGACTCCTTTTTTTTAAAATCGCTTCAGAGGCTGCAATGCTCCAAGTTTGCATTCTGCATCTCCATGTGATTTTTGTTTGCCTGCTTTTTCTTTGAAGGTGCAGAAGAATTAAGTCCCAAAGCAAAACAAAACAAAACACCAAATGCATATCTCGTTTCCCACCCAATATTTCCATTCCTTGGAAAGCAATGCTGCGATGGCTATGGGAAGACAGTTGAAACATAGCAGTCAATGGCTTTCACTGAAAAGAAACACGTTTGTGCCCTTTCAGGGAATTTGGCTTCGCTCAATGGAAACACAGCCCTGCACACATGCACGCTGCGCGTGGCTCGCACGGTCTGCACGCTCCCTTGGGTGCGATAGCCACAAAGGACTGTGTTGCACATGCATGAATGATGACGTCGGCTTGGCCAAGGGCTGCTGCTGCCAGGGCACACAGGCTGAAGCAAGGGCTATGCAAGGAGACAACTTCTCACCTTCTGGGAACTCCCAACAGCGAAAGGATCCTACCACCCAGTGCCCAGCCTTGTCACCAAGTGCTGGAAGGGATGCTGTGTATGCAGCATCCGTACAAGCCCACGCTGAGTCGTGCTCCTGCATTGGATGCTTTTACAGCTCTTATATAAAGTGTGCCTATAATAGAGGTAACGGTTTCACTCTCCCTCTCTGCAAAAGCCAACATTAGATACACCATTCCACATCCACACAACCACAGCAGATGCCTGCATCAGGTGCCCATCGGCAAAACGCAAGTGGCTTGCTTAGAATTGACAGGATTTCAGGTTTGTTGCTTTTCTTCTACACTTTTTTTTTTTTTTTTAAAAACACATTATTTAAAGAAGGAACAAAACCAATCGTTGAAAGAGAAGAACTTTTGGCCCAGAAACTAAAAATATAGTAACCCTCATGTAAACATTAGTTCACTGTGTACCACAGAAAATTACATCCTTGAGGTCTTGGAAGGCAGAGTTCTCCCCGTTTTGCATATATATTGGGCATTACTTGGGGAGCTGGGTAGGGAGAAGGGCTGTCTTGTACATGTTTGTTCTGGCTATTGTTTATGCAGGTCTGGCTGAACGCGGGAACAGTGGGTATCATTTCAATTTCTGATGTCAACATCAAATTACTTATTTAATTTCATGCCTGGCGAAGCATTGTATAGCTACACGCAGAATCATTTCACTTCATTTGTTATGCTGTGTTTTCTTGGCGATTGGCTTGCCTTCCAACTGACAGCTTTAATTACGACATGAATTTGATTGCACTGCCGAGGAATTAACATAATGCAACAAAGCATTTAAGCATCCAACCTTAGATACGCGCACACTGTCGCGCGCACAACGGGCTCGTTGTGCGTGCGGGGCTTCACTGGGGCCCTCCCTCGTCAGAGCCGGCTGCAGAGTGCACGGATGCTCAGCAGCAGCAGCAGCAGCACTCGGGGTCTGGGTACCACAGGCCTGCATCTCAATGCATCTTTCGCTGGGCTGAGCGCCCAGGTGGGAGGAAGAGGAGGCGGAGGATGGCCGGCCGCCGGGCGCTCCCAGGGCCACCACCGCAGCCAGGCTGCCAGCAGGGATGACCCATTTCACCGCGAGTAGCAGGGAGTCTGCAGCTGAACAGGTGCCTAAACCCTGTGACACCGTGGGAGCTCCGGGTCAGTGAAACATTGGGAACTCAGGAATGTGCACTGAATAAATCAGAGGTGTTTTTTGTTTGTTTGTTTTCTGGAACCAAACACCTGAATGTTCAGTGCTCTTCACCATCCAGGTTTGCTTTTCCCTCAAGTAATCTCGTCAGCTTTAGTCATCAGGGCTAACAGCTACCTCCTATCTCCAAGATGGGAAGGCTCCCTTAAAAATAAATGCACAGCCAAAGTGAAGGGAAAGGCGTTGACTGAGCTGCAAGCTCCCATTAAAGGCTCAGTAAAATGAATCTGACTACTGGCAAGATTTTGATGAGATCAAACTGACTTCAGCACCATACATATACTGGAGGAGCATCTCTCCCATTCCTCTTTTAAGCCCCCGGAGCTACCTCTTTGTTTAGAGAAAAGAAGTTGTCGATACCCAAATATCTGTGAGGGGCGAAAAACAGGGAAATGGATTTACCGAGGTCACAGGGGGAGATTTATCAACCCCTTGCAACAGAGCTTCTGGGTGACCGTCGCCCCTAACCTCTCTGCTGATTATATTTCCTTGCAGGGGCTGCAGGCCAAGGAAGCCAAGGGAGCTGCTGGAATTCTGCCTCACCGTGTCGCACCTGCCTCCAACGCCGGCCTTTCCCCTTCCCCTCACCTGCTGCTATTTCAAGCCTCATTACGAGAAAAGCCTCCCATTTAACGCTGCTGTTCCAGTGTGTTCTCCTCCTCTTCGTTTTTGACCCACTCTCTTGCAAACACTGCAAATTACCTGCTTGGATCGCCTGAGGTGGGAAGGAGCCACCTCGTGTAGCGTGATGGAGGAGCGGGCCGAGCTGAGGGACGCCTGACAGCAGAGAGGACAATGCCATCGACACACCCGCTCGCACCTGGACGTTCCTGACGTGTCTGCCTTGCTCTGCGCCTGTCACTGAGCCACCACCTCGGCCCTGTGCCTGGGACGCTAACAGCCCTGTTCCAGCAGGTTGCTTACAACCAGGGATCAGAAAATGGATCATCCACCAGGAGCCTCGGCGCATCATTCGTTATCCATGTTCCTGTGCAGGAGACACATGGAATCCCCCAGCGCTGACGGGCTACGTCGGCTGAGCTTCATTAGCCTTCGAGTCCATGGCTTGCTGCTTTGACCTCAGAGCCAAAGTGCCTGGGATATTTTACATTTTTGTTCAAGCTTCTGGACTAAAATAACCATATTCAGAAAGAACTTAGGTCTCTTAGCTCTATTTTTACTTCTGGCCAGGAACTGCCAGGGACCAGTGCACACCTCACTCCTTCACGATATATTATTTAGAATGACCTCGTTAGGGTTTGGGTGCTTTCATCGTGCAGGGCCAGGATGAAGGGAAGGCACTGGCCGAATATGAAGAACAACCTCCGGAGCGGGGTTGGGGAAGCAGGACCCTGCCCATGGTGCTGGGTCTCGCACCGACGTGCTGGCGAGGTCAGCGTCACCTCGGAGCGGTGCCAGGGAAGAAGAAGGCTGCAGCACAGCATGTCTGCAAGGAGCTGAGACTTTCTGCTGCCAGGTGACAGTGAAGTTGGTGCCGGCAACCTCCTCGCTGCCGCAGGGCGCAGCGAGTGACAGCAGAGGCACTGAAGGCAGCGGTCAGTGCCAGCCTCCATGCACAGCGTTTCCTCGCTTCCTGCTCCCACGTCGCTCCCCCGTCACGGACGAGCTCTTACAGCCGTGGGGGAGCGTCTAACCGACGGTGTCTCGAAGCATTGTCCTGGGGTGGGAAAGGACCTCTAAAATAATGTGACAACAGGGTGAGAAGAGAGGGAGGGACAGATTTCGCACCTCCAAAGAAAATCACATCCCTCTGCTATTCCAGGGATAGGCTCAATCCAGCAGAAATAGCTGGCAGCGTGCCTGTGGACTCCACATATACACACACAAAACTGTATCCTTTTCCAAGCATTATTTGTAATATCTGCTCGATTCAGTTTTATTGGCTTGGTCTCTGGAGGACCAAACCTACGCGACCATGCCAGGGAGAGGAACTCTTCTTTTCGAAACAGGGGTTAGTCAGAAGGAGGCCCAGGTTGCCACCTGATGCTAACGCTCTGAAGGATGTAGCCACGCTTCTACCAACATAGGATCCGACCCACAAAATTCCCATTTCAGATTCTCTTTTGGGACAGGAGCCATCTTTATCCTACACATGGTATAGCGTGTAGCAGAGAGGACCCAGAGCCATGAGTAAAACACTCAAGGAGTGTGCTGGTACACAAACAAATAATGATTTCATTGCAGCCACAGGAAAATTGTTCTTTTTATGCATATGTGGGCAAAACGCACGTGGCCTTCAGGGCACGGGCAGGGCTCCTCGAGCTGCCATTGCAGACCCTTCTGCAGCACCTTGAGGCAGAGCAAGAAGAGCAGAGCTCGGGCGATTGCTGGCCACGTTATAGCCACCTGTTAGAGATTCTTTGCGTCTCCCTAGACTCCCTAACACTTTGCATCAAAACGGCATTTACCCCAAAGCGAGGCATTCTTTTCCTACCCCGCACGGGGTAGAAAGAAGTCATTGCACTTCCCAGCTAGGCGGGACACTGTAACGTCACCAAATGGTCTTCAACCCTTTCCAGCCGGGAGATTTTTCAGACTTGTGGCAAACCTGAAGACATGAAGTACCCAGGACAGGGGCACTGTGTCATCCCTTCCCCTCCCAGCCCCCCTTCCCCACCCAGCCGCCCCTGCGCTGCTCCAACCCGCATCCCGTCAACACCGACCCCGGGGGGATCAAAGCGCTATTCGAGCCCAGGAGTTTGACTTACGTCGCTGAGTCTTTCCCGAGAGCTACTTCGGTGGAAACCTTTCGATTCCCCGCTGGCGCTTTCACTGTCGCTGTCTCGGCAACTGTTTTGACCTGGTTTGAGCTGCAGGAGAGAAGAAATGCAGAGAAAGCACAAGGTTAGGCTGGTGATTTAGTTCCCTCATCTTCTGGCTCCCTGCAAGGCCCTGCGGGGAGGCAGCAACCTTCGCTCGGGGCCAACTCGCCCCACGTAGCGACCGCACAGGCTAACCTCAACATCCACAAAAGGACAACACCTATTTGCTGGATAACAGCCTCCTTCTGCCTTTCAAACCAGGCTTAATGAACTTTGCAGGTGGAGTAGTAAAGCAAAACATACGTAGCCCATATTTTCAACATGTTCAGTAATACACCCAGCCTTTTCTTAAGCTGTGGACTATACAGGTCAACATATTAAGATGGCAATATATTGAAATGGAAAGCTAAAATGTATAGACATCACATACAAACACACATATACATGCAGCAGAAGAAAGATCTGAGCTAGATCTCCTGGAATGCAGAAAACATTTGTATTTGTTTTAAAGCATCTTTTTTATGCTTGCCCAAACGCATTACAATTTGTTTCAGCATGGTTGATGTCTCTTTTGAAACAATCTGCGGAGATTAGTCCTGAGGTAAACATGGCAAAATATCCGTTTCAAGACCATACTTTTTTTCAGAAATTCAGTGTTAAAGTCCCATGCCCAATCACAGGCAGCAGAGGCCAAAGCAGAGGAAACACCAGGCGAGGGGCCTAACGAGGGACCTCACGGAGCACCGGCCACACTCACTGACCTGCGCACAACAAACGCAACCTGCTCCTCCCCAATCGCTCTAACAAACTTGTAATAATTTATACTTAGACTGCACAGAAATTATCGCTCTCGTGTTGGCTTGAGGATGGGTGCGTATTCAAAGCATGGGCAAGGTGGGCACTGAAGACCAGCCATGAGCAGGAAAATCACATCAGCTCCTGAGAGAACATCAGAGAAGCTGCAGGAAAGTTGGCCCACGCCACGGGAAAACCTCCCCTCCTGCTCCTCCTGCGGGAGGGAGAGGATCCGCCGCACGGCTGGCCCTTCAGCTGGCTGAGACGAGGCAGTTGAGGTTGCTCTTCGCCAGCCAAACAGGAGCGGAGAGGGGCTCGTCCACGCGAGCGAGACGCAGTCCCGGGCAGGGCTGTGCAGACGGCGCAGGTGCCCTCCTGGCTCCAAGGAAACGCAGCAAGACCTCAAGCTGCTTGCCAACCGCTTACAGTAAAACAAACAAACTAAACACACCCCAGCTCAGCCAGAAAATCTTAAGCAAAAACATTTTTATTTCACATGCAATGGCTTATCAATTACATCTAACAAGCTAGGTAGGAACTTGTGGAGGCGGCGGGGGAAAATCTAATTCAAGAAGTCTGATACTTCATATAAACCCCACAGATCTTATCTAGGACCACTATGTACTGTAATTTTATGGCCCCATGTTTAAAACTTAACCACGCAAAGGAAAATAGCTCAAGTTTCACTGACTCAGGCTTATGTCAACAACTGCTCAACGATGGAGAAACTCTTACAGTAACTGGGGCCTGAAGGACTTTTTGCTGCCTCAAATCCTTTCTTTTTCTGGAATCTCTATTTATTTTTGTACACAACTTTCAAGTATTAATTAGTGACACTGCTTGTTTTACTGCTTCTTCTGCACTGTGAATTCCAGCTATTTACTGGGAAGCGAAGAGCAACCCTGCAACTGTCATTTTGCTAGAGACAATATACAGTAAGTAAATGAATACAACGAAAATATCCAAGCCCAACACTCCGGAGGGACAAAGTGAATCGTTATAGGCCAGACAGCAAACTCAGAAGTCAGTCCAAGTTAAGATTTATAAGCTTTCCATATTTTCCTTTCTTTTTTTCAAGCTGTTTTTCTCCATGTGCCAAACCGTTGAGGGTTTCCATTCTATTCCAAAACCCATCAATCTGGGCTGAATTAAAAAATAAAGCATGGAAACGTGCCCTTGTCTTCTCTAAAGAGTCTGTAGTTCCACACACGCACACACGAGAGTACTTCACGTGGAAAGGCAACGGTTCATTTCCATGTACGCGTGCAGAAGCAGTCGCTTAGAACTAAAGCGGCATGAAATAACGTAGTGTTGGCAAAGGATCTGCAAGGAGGAGCTCTCTGCTCTCTCTGCACGGCCTGCTCCGCCGCACCCAGGAGCGCCGAGGCTGAAGCCTCTCCCCAGGGAAACAGCAGCTCTCCTGTGGGGAGGACCCTCAAGCTGCTACCAGGTTCATTGCTGCCAAAGAAAGCAAAGCCAACGTGGAGGTTCCGTAACACCCACCCAAGAGTCTCACTGAGGCTGGTCACAAATCAGCAGAGCCTGCAGACTCTTCCACCCGCCTCAGCAAAGGGCCAAGGAAGGGTCTGCAGAAAGAAAATCTGACTCCTTGCTCTGGGAGCAAAGAAACCTCAATAACTATGTTCTCCCACTGAAGGAAAAGAACATAAAAGGAAACTCAAAAACATTAGAAAGAAGGTTGCTGCCTAAGGGGCTGCAATGGAATCAGCAGTGGGTTTTGCTGCTTTCTTGAACATATCCAATTCCCTCCAGAAAGCACGAACAATGACAGCTCTTCTCAGTTCTCCAAAGCTGGTCTGTTCAGATGTGACAAGTGCAGAGCAGGCAGTGCGCAATGGAACCAACCACATTCGTTGCTCCTGGCACATCAGCAACATCCCTAGTGACAGGGCAGCTCCCTGCAGAAGCAGATTCACACCAAAATCCGAAAGTGTTCACTCACCTGGGTTTTCCTTCTTCAGTTTTCTTCCAAAAAGGACTCAGCAACATTTAGCAAACTTAGGAAGCCTGCAGGTTGCTCAAACCCACTGAGCCAAAAAAAGGGTGTCACACTGAGCTACCCTGCCAACTAACGCAGGATAGATACAGAGCTGGAAGCACCAAGAGGTACACGAGGAGTTACTGGGACACTGAGTTAGCACTTGGGGGTAGAGGAAGAGCCACAAAGATGCGCAGTGCTAACAGTCACCACGTGACGAAGCAAAAACAGAGAGGCTAGCACACACCTAAACATCACCCCAAAATGGGCCGTGCTAAGGTTATGAATTGCTAAGGTTACGAATAAACCAAAATAAATGCAGAAACACAAAATGAAGCTGCTGCAAGTCATAAAATAACGACGAGTAACAGTCATCTTTGCAGGACATGGAGTCAGGCCAAGTTACGCTTCCTACTGGTGTATTCTGGGTTACAGCAGAAAGTGAGACCTAAACACAGCGGCTTCGGCCTGAGACAGGTCAACAACGGTGCTGTTGCTATTATATTAGTCCAACATTTCTATGAAATGATGGGCGACATAAGCTTTACAGCACTCCTCAGGATAAGCCACAGCACCATGTCTCTCTCTGCGTTGCATTTCGTCTCGGAAAGCAGAAGAGTGAAGAATAGAGACAGTCGATCGCGTTAAGCAGCGTGAGGGGAGAGGCAAGGGCAGTGGAGCCCACCAGAACAGGGAGCACCATCCTCTCACGGCACCCTGCTCTTGTGACATCCCTAGGCCACTTCAGATAGATAGTACCACAGTAGCCGTGCCTAGTTAGCATGTGACAAAACGCCAAATAAATCAATCTATGGAGAATTTTGTAAAAAGCCTTTTTCACAGAGCTTACATATTGTGTCAAAAACACCCTAATGCTGCACTTCAGAGCTTTTTCTCTTTTACCCTGTTTAAAACCCCACACCATTTGGCAGCAGTAAATCCCAGCTATGGTATAGCTTAGAGGCGCCTGAGTGTTCCACACCATATGGAATTAAAGGATTATTTCACTACGTTATACTTTAAAGTTATGAATACTAACACTCCTTGCTACTCCCGCGCAGGCAGCAAGCTAAGCCTCTCCCCAGCACAGCGAAAGGGACCCCGGCTTCCTGGGGGACAGAGTAACCCCACGTCCGGGAGGGGAATTAAGCTTCGGCTCTGCCCCTCCTCCTTGATGTACGCAGCTTCTGCGAGGAGCAGGAGGCCAAAACTGCCTCAGCCCAACCCCTACGCAGGTCCCGTCCTCCCAAGCTCAGCGCCCGCCAGCTGTGGCAGACCCCGGCGGTCTCCATCTCCAGCGCTCCTCAACTCCAGAAAGTCCCTAGCGGCCCAGGTGGCTGCTGACCGCCCCACACGCAGTTGAGCGACACATGTGGGGTGACGAGGACGTGGGCCGGAGGGGATGGGGAAAGCAGGGACCTCTGCTCCCCATCCCCTCATCAGGAGCAGGACCCAGTGCTGAATTAAAACACATGTTGTCTGTCTTAGTATTTTGTATTTCAGTTAAACACTTTTCCCACTTCCAGCCCTCATAACTGGCTCCTCTGAAATTAGGACAACGTGTGTTGAAGCTTAATCGATTCTAATCAACGAAACAACTGATTACGAACATTACAACAGCGGTGACGAACAGCTGATGAGATAAACATTGTTCAGTTAGAGAGTGCCACTTCTTAAATTATTCCTAGAAAAAAGCAGAAACAGCCTTAACAACTGTGGCTCCTACAGCTCCCCGCGCGGTGCTGGGCTGTGGCTTTGCCCGTGGCCACCGCTGTCCACGCTGCACGTGCGGCCCTCGCACCGGCCCGCAACCTGCACGGGGCTCCAGGAGCCGGGAAAGGGCAAGAGCAAACCGAACGCGGGGCTGTACATCTGGCTGACGAGAAAATGCGGTTTATCAGCGACTGAGAGCAAGTCTGCCCATACGAAAACAAATAAAAGTAGAGGGGCATAACAAAAACACCACGCAATTTAAATCAAGGCTCATTACTGTGATTAAATCACGATTAGCACTTGTCATTTAGAAGCTTTCATTTAAATCTATCTCGCTACTGACACAAGCTGGACAACTACTGCTCACGCAGCACGCGCGAGGGCGTCCATGCTGGTCGTCCCCAGCAGCCAGGGCCAGGCACAGACCCCACACGGAGCCTCTGCCAAAGCCGCGGCCTCCACACATGCAGTGTCTGAGCAACACTGACATGTAGCCACTTGTGGGCTCTAGGGGAAAACAATGCATTACCTCAGAAATATTATTACACGGCACAACATTTGGAAAGGCTCTTTGTGTAATATCTCCATGTTTAAGCTGACAACAACTAATGTACACTTAGAGGAGTGGCAGGCGCTGAGGATCGCAGC
>NW_010577575.1:93130-104211 GCF_000705375.1 Tinamus guttatus | reverse complement strand
GGGAAATAAAGCCTTTGGAGCAGCATCTGCCAAAGCAGTCGCGCACTCACCTGAGCTGCTGCTAGGGGAGCGCTGCCTTCGCGGCATCACAAAGCGCCAGGAGACCGGGAAAAGGCGCAGATGCAAGAGGCCACCGTGCCCATGCCCCGGGAAGGACCAACCACCCCCGCATCGCTGGTGAAACAGACCGTCTAACCCAGTCTAACCCACTGCTGGAGGGACCCAGCGTCCCCTTTGACTGCTGCAGGCAGATTACCGCAGGCCCGCGCTGCTCTACCCTCCTCCGGAAAGTCTCCTCAGTGTCCGCACCGCAGCTCCGACCTGCGGCGTAACCCCACGGCTCCTCGTCCTCGCCGCCAGGGACGGGCAGAACAGATTTTCCCCTCCTATTTGCAGCTATCTTCTTGTGTTTGGAGACCATTATCAGCAACTCCACTCCATTTTCCATTTTGAACACTAAAATTGCCCCAATTCCTTCAAGTCTATCTTGAAGGCCAGGCTTTTTGGACTTTTTCTATGTATTCCACATATTTATCTCACTGGTTCCTCTTCTGACGGAGTGAGCCTCTGCTATACCATTAGAAATTATACAACCATACAGATCACACTGGGATGAAAAACTTATTAAATAAAATACCTAAGTGCAAAGTATGCACTAAAATTTGTGGTCTGCATTTAGACAATTGACTGACGTGGGCAGGTTTACATCCGGTGCCAATCTTGAGATACCTGGACGCATCCAAAATGCTGCAGCATAAATCCTTTGCACGCAAGACGGTCTGTCCCTTGCGGAACAGCTCTCAACTCATTGTGTAAATAGTATTAGAGCTATAAAAGCCACTTGCTAAACAAAAGGGCAACAGCTACAAGGAGAGATAAGCTGCTCGCAGAAAGGCGCTGGCGAGGCTGGGCCGAGCTCACTGCCACTTGTTGGAGACCTCTCCATGCTCAAGCTGTCCCCGAAGCAGGTCTTCTGCTAAGTGCAGGACTCCTCCAAAGAAACTGCATTTGCAAACAGTTCTTTTTTCTGTGAGGACAAAGCGAAACTCTTCACAGTGCTTCCAGCTTGAAGTCACTTGGTGTCAGAAGCTGGGTTCAAGTTAACCCGAGCAACGCTCCTCCAATCCATTTCTGCAGCTTGCAGAGGTGTCTCCAAGGTGCCTGGCCGCCGTTTGCCCTGCCGGTGCCTCCTTCCCCCATATGGCTTTTACTACGGAAACACGGGGATAAAGGAAACTTGGCCTCCAGCGTCCTGGCCAGGCAAGCTGGACCCCAGAGGCATGGGCAGGTTTTTGGTATTCATGACCCACTGGTACCCAGCTGGAAGAGGAACGACAGAGGCGACGCTTGCGCCTGGGCCAGGCTAAAGCCCAGCTGTAAAAGCCCAGCTCTGCCAAACGGATGGCAGAGCTCGCCTGGGGGAAAGCTGCCGTTCCTGCAGCATTCCCAAGGCCATGAAACGCCCTGGTATCCCCAGCAAACCATGGCGACAGCTGCTCGGCTCCGCAGCCATAAACCGAAACAATTTAATAGCTTTTATTGTTGTGCTGCGGTGTTTGAGCGCAACCACTTCTTTCCTCCCAGGACTCCTGAGCCCGCAAGGGCAGCAATGAGAGAAGAGCTCATTTACCTAAAAGCGCTTATAAATTTTTAATTTGCTTTAACAAGTAAATTAACAAGTCCCTCATTCAGGCAAGTTTTATGGCCTCTTGCCACTTGGGGAGGACCATAAAAGTTTTATAGATAATCCAGAGCTACTGAGATTGCTCATAATAAATTGTCTGTTTCCTGTTATTTTATCAAACCACTGGGCTTCTAATGACTTAAAGTCACAGTTTCCTTATATCTGCACTTTTTATGGGCCCATATTTATAAACTGTAAAGAATATCTTAAATTATACAGGGCCCCTGCTAATCGTTACAGGGCCAGCCATTTTGTTGGAGCCAACCCTGCGGCTCACGCCCAGCTAATAAATACTGAGGGATTTAAGGGCAAAACCTCTCTTTCAAGGCAGCGCGCCGATTCCACACACACGCAGCCCTTGCTACAGTCAAAGCTTCACTAGGGACCACGTGGAAGCGCCTGGAAGTCCAGGCCGGCATTTCCAATGGTGCCTGTGAAAGATGCCTGGCCACGGACGTCGAGGGCAGCGTGGGCCAGGCCGGCGCGCGAGCCACGTCCCCTGCCAAGGAGCCAGCTCCTCCGGCAGCCCCGGGCAGCCAGCGCCATGGGGACCCTGCATGGGAGCTGGTGTCCCTACCCGCAGGCACGGGAATCACAGGGCTGCTCTGGGCAAAGGTCCTGGAGGAGATTCAGCTTGCAGCCACAGCAGGCCCGGGAACGCCCTGCGGTTGATATTGCTGTGCCTGGGAACTGGGATCATGCGTTACGGAACATACTGATTCTCCTCACCTGGAAGCACAGGGTGGTATGAAACTCAGACTCCTTCAAGGAAATCAGAGAAGCAGACAGGAATGAGCTGAAGAGTTCCTAGCTATGCTCCTGGGAAAAGGATGAACAAGAGTTTTTGGAACCACAAACTTCATTCATGTTTAAATGGAAAAACGTTGCAAGAAGGGAGTAGTGGTCGCTGGTGAGTATTGATCTCCTTCTGAACAGCACTGGGACAGGCAAGGGAAAGCCCAGGAAGCCCAGGACGCTGCTTCTAGGAGAGGCCAGCACAGGTGCTGAATCCCAGAATATGCCCATTGCCTCAAGGACTGAGAGTACTTCCAGTTTTATTTATTGATTTTTTTTTTCAGCTGGAAAGTGGCATAGATTTCTATCCAGCAATTCCAGCCTGGATTAGGATCCATTGTGGAATTATGCCGGTGCTTGCATATCCTCATTCCTTGGCGTTACAGTCACTAAAGACAGGCCGTTAAGGTGGATGAACCTGCTGTCCAGGCATCACTGCACATCAAATAGCAACTTTTTCAACTGATTTTTGCAATAACTCGAAGTACAATGGAACAAAAATACAGGAAAACAACCACAATCACTTCAGACAGTTTTTACGTTTGGCTTCCTTGCACACGTGTACAGGCCAACATCGCCATGGGACCAGTGTCTGCCAGGCACTGGCTGTGGGGTCAGCTCCTAGAGGTTCAGGAGTTCCTGAGGTGGAAGAGGAACAACTCTAGAGCACCCCAGAGATCACAGTTCTGCAAGTCTCTGAAGCCCCGCTGGGCGGCCAAAAGCTTAATCGATGCCATCTAACTTAGTGAGAAAGCTAAACCTGTGACCTAACTCTCCGCGTGTAACTATACCACCACCCACTGCAGAAAAGGAAACGTCCCACCCTTCTTTTGCAGCTTGCGGTAGGCGGCGAACAAGAGGAAACCAGTTGTAGCCAGCAACAGAAAATACTGAGAGTCGCTACGAGCGGAGCCAGGCCCCTGGCAGCCCCTCACATCCACAGAGCAGGGATGAGAGACCTGCCCCTGGCTTCGATCCTGACGGCACTGGCCTGGGGAACGGGACGTCTGTGCCCAAAGCGGACCTGCGCTGGATGTAAACCACAGGTTTACACGGAAAAGCCCCCAACTGCCAGGATGTTTAAATTCATAGGGAAAGGTTACAACACAGAAACCCCTGCTGACAAGGAGCTATGGATATTGTCTTCATGTGGTAAAGTTCACAGCTTAAAGGACAGGCTTTCCCTCCATCGCCTTTCTACATTCTTTCAGACGTGATGGGCTGTCCTCTCTTAAAAACAAACAAACAAACAAACAAACAAAAAAACCTAACGGATATAAATGGAAGCAGGAGTGAGAAAATACACAGATAAAGGTACCAGAAGCATTTTTTCCAGAAATTCCTGGAAGCAAAGACAACAGGATACGGCTTTCAGACCTGCTTTGACAAGGAGGTCTCCAAAAGGCAAGACTCCGTGACTCCAAGAAGTGCCCAAACTGCCAGCAAGTTGCACTGGGTCCCCTGCCCCAAGCCCTGGCCGTGGCTCTTGCTGTGATGTGCACTTGCTCATCGCTTTGCTAACCAAACCCTGGTGAAAAAAAGAGAAGCGGCACCCACCTTGGCTGCCTGGCACAGGGGCTCTCCACGGGAGCAGGTGAGCTTGCCGCCCGGCGCAGCACCTACGTCTTGCAGAGCTCCTCACTCCCGGTTCGCACTTCAGGGTGTTTTCCTCTCCTAAATGACAGGACATCCTCTCTGCCCGTCTCCCCGCGGACTCTGCACTTGTAACACCAAACAGAACACAAACCAGCACACCCCTCCTGCAGCCCTCACTGCAGCCAGGGCAGAGCTTAGCACTGGCTCCAGAGCCCTCGCGCTGCTGGAAAGCGGCCACCACTTCCCCAAGCTGCTGCCGCAGCTCATTTCTCTAAAGAACTCATAATAAGATGGGCAAAGCTCCAGAATGAAAATAAAAGACGGAACCTGAACAACTGAGCTAACTGTGCATTCCCCCTTCTCCCCCCGTTACTTTTAGTTGCTGGCAAATGCTACAGCCACAAGGCTCCCAGGCAATTTCAGCAGTGACCCTCCTCAAGAAATCAGATATTAAAATGTAGAGTCACATAAATTAGGCTGGAAAGGGGAGAGTAGGGCAAATATCTGCTGCTAAAGATAACAGCGTATCTCGCTGTATATTAAACATTCAAGAAGCTTGGGAAGAAGCTGGAGGAAAGCCCGTGTGGAGGCCATGCTCCAAGCAGCAAAGTCCTCCTGGAGGCCACACTCCAAGCTGCCCCAATCCAAACGAGGTTGCTGTTTATTTATTCACTGAGTAACGAGATATGGAGCCGTTATTCACCAGGACAGAGGCCCACATGATGCCCATAAGGGATCGGCACCCAGGTCTAGGCGTCCAAGGCTCCATAAATGAGCGTTTGCAAAGTGCAACACTAACTTCAAGGGGAAGCTGTTTGAGGTGAAACTCAGATAAATGAGAGGTGGGTAACATGACAACATGCTTCAAAACCAAGGGTGTCTCTGCAGCTTTGCTACGTTTTTAAAAGCTGTTTTGATTTTGACAGGTTTTATCAGCCATTTCCACATTTTCTTTCCCTTCGCATCTGCTTTGGCAGACCGTTCACTGGGCCCAGGCCTAGAGAACAGGAGAGGGGTCTCCTCCCTGGTGAGCAAATCCTCAGGAACGCGTCCCCGGAGAGCCAGTGGCGCCTTTGCCCCTGGCTCGTCCCAGCCAGACGCAATCTCGGCGCTGCAGGGACATTTCCCCGTGCTGCTGCTCCCCGTTTGGGCCCGGGTCACCCCAAGCTGGGTGTGCTGCTGAGCTGGTCACTGCGCTGGGCACTGCGCTGGGCACCATGCTGGGCACCGCGCTGCTGCGCTGGGCCCCATGCTGGGCACCACGCTGGGCACTGCACTGCTGAGGTGGACACCGTGCTGGGCACCATGCTGGGTACCACGCTGTTGAGCTGGACCCCATTTTGGGCCGCATGTGGGGCATCGCGCGGGGCACCGTGCTGCTGAGCTGGACACCGCGCTGGGCACCACGTGGCTCCAGCGCCTCCCGCAACTCCCCCCCTGCCCCTGCAGCCGGCGACGAGCCGCAGCCCAGAGCAGCCCCCGGTCTGACACAGGTATTTATGGCTGGGTTAGTAGGTTTGGCCAAGCTGCGACATCCAGGCGACTGGAAACGGAGCCCGGCTCAGTGAGGAAATGGCCAGAGAGCGCTTACAGCCACGAGTAATTGATCTGTCTGAAAACAGGGGTCGGGAATCATTGGATTAATGCTCCGCTTCCAGCTGCGCTGTGTTGCTTGCTGCCCTCTCGCCTCCCAACACCACAGACAGGCTCTTCCTCTGGAGAGCAGGGGAGTTTTATTAGAAATCTTCATACAACTGTTGCAGTAGAGGCCCTGCTAAAAGCATCATTGGAAAAAAATGCAGGATTCATAAAGAAACCATCCTACAATTTCCATTCGATCTGGCATTCATTTCAAAGCGGCTACCATGGCCAAGGAGCACGCACTGGCTCCTGTCCCTGCAGTGGGATAGGAGGGACAGGATGACAGGGTGGCTGGTGGGCACAGGCGCGTGGACACATGCGCTCAGCGGGGACAGAGAGAAAGTGGCACTAGAAAACTGAGGGGGAAAAAAAACAAACGAACGGGAACATTTCCAAAACTGCAGCTGTGCTGGCCCATTAAAAAGCTGAAACTCATTCTACTGTTCGACCTCATGCTTATCACCACATAACTATTCATCAAAGAAATTTCGGTGCAATTAATTAAATTATTCCCCTGCCTGCACCACAGAGCCATTACTCCAATATCAGCTTTCACTCGCACTCTCAAGCTCGTGTCTCAGTGCCAAGCAACATCTCCAGGGTTGTCCGGTCTCAATAAAGCTCTGCTCCTCACCACTCACAGAGCCTATCATTTCTCTCTTTTATTGCCATTTATTTTCCACTAGGATTTTGCTGCCAGTATATTGGCAGGACTTCCAGTATAAGGATGTAATGAAATCTACCACAGACACTTAACATCGGGTCAGGCTCGAGCTCAGCTCATGTGAAGCTGAAATATGATAAACAAATGCTTCCAGGAGGAGGATTTATCCGCTCCAAAGCGGAACACGGGCTCCTCTGGTACCCAGACAAGAACTAGTAGGGAGCCATTTGAAAATCCTTATGATAATTAGGTTTATGGTTAAAATGTGCTTAACACGAGAAACTCGAGTTGCAGCATAAATTCCTCCTCATCTGTGAAGACCAACTTCTCCTAAGAAGGACACAGTGACCTCTTCGCACCTTCCTCTTTCCTTAACGGCAGCATTAATGCAGTCACACTGGCTGGGCACACAGGGATGATCGCGGAGCTGCCTTCAGGACACCAACACCAAAATGTCAACGTCCCGATGTTAAATGGTCACCTCTTCTGCAAACCCTCATGGCTCTGAACACAGTCTGTCTGTCCTGCACCACCACAAAACAACGTGGTGCTCCCCAAATTTCGAGTTCTGCTTGGGACCATTGCCAGAAGGAGCAGCCTCTCACAATAAGAATTACCCAAGGTACTTAAGCCATGTCCCAAGCACCTCGACGGGAGCTGTGGTTTGAGATGAGGAGGACTACCCGTGTGCACACGGATCCACCACCCAAGTCAACACGGCCTTGGGCAACCTGCTCTACTGCCTTGCGCAAGGGGGTTGGACTAGGCCATCTCCAGAGGTGCTTGCCAACCTCCATGATTCTGAGAAGAAAAGAATCAAAAGGAAAATGAAATGTACTTTTTCAAAGGGAGAGGAGAAATCAGACTTTAGAACAGCTTGTTTCTGGTCCTGGTAAGTCTGCTACGTGGCAGACTTGAAAGCAAAATGGAGCCTTTCTAACAGGGGGGCTTTATTTCAAATGCGAGTTGCATTTGTACAAAAGGACAAAAAAAAAATCTCTATAACCCATGAATGCAAAACATCAGACTGAATGAGCAGAGTTACTTTTAGTGAAAAAGAAAGCCCTTTCTTGTCTACATTAACTCCTCTCAGCAGGCAGAAATTTTGCTGTTCTTCATGGGAGAAGAGTCCATCAGGTGTCCGTACCTGCGACTAGCGCAATTACTCGTCTGCTCCCAACTGATGCCCTAGTTGCTCCAATTTGCAGCATCTGTTTCAAGGCAGCATAACTTAAGTGCTGCAAGTTAATTATGAGGAACCTAGAACGATTACGGCAAAGCATACGGAGATTTTGCTTGCGTAGAGCCTAGCTTTAACATCTGCTTGAACATTTTGATTTTTATCCTCCTTGTAAGGCATACGCTTCCCCAACTTGCTCCGAGAAAAGGCAAATAAAACCTCCGCTGCTGTTAAAACCAAGGCCTGAATGAAACCTCGTGCACTCTACCTCACAGCAATCTACAGATGCGTAACCAACAGATGACTTTTGAGTAATCTAAGTTTTTCCAAAAGCACTCCCTTAAAAAACCAAAAGCAGAAAAACCCACCCAGTTCCAAGACTGTCAGTGAGACCTCCGCATATTTCACTTGAAATGCAACCATCTAAAGCTGCGTTTTACAGATGCTTCATCCCTATGTCCCCTATGACTCTGGCCTTGAGTGCCTACACGCTCGACAGGTCAGGCCACAGCAAGCTCCTGAAATGGTGTCTCACCGATATCCAAGCTGATATGAGGATTTAAGGAGATAAATACAAGAAATACTGAACATATCTCTCATGTAGTTACATAAGACTGCGGCAGTCAATTCCAAGGACGATGAAAACACAGCTAGGCTATAACAGCGCTTCAGAAAGCAGGTGCTTTCAGAAAGCAGGCACCCCAGGTCATCTAAAGGCAGCGGCTCCCAGCCCATCCCAAGTTGCCTGGAATGGCATCAATAGTTCAACAGGATAATATGCAATATGACAAGGAGCCACTTGGAATGCAGGTGCATGAAGTTACAGTTGATATGACAGTCTACATACCAGCTATCCAAAGAGAGGAAACTTGACACAGCAGTGTGGAAAATCAATAGTCCAACCCAGCATGAACCTTTGATGCCTCTCTTGTGGCTACTGTCAACGACTTGCTCCAATAGCAGACACTGTTTTGCACGTTCATGTCCATAAGCGGGAGGACAGACTTCACGGTCACCAGAGCAGGCACTGGGAAGAGCCACAGCGGAGGACCAGCGGCACGAGGAAGGTCTGCAACGCCCCGGCATGCCTCTGGCACCGCACCGTTCGTGCGACGGCTGCTCCTCCCTGTAACCACAGGGTCCAGACAGCTCTTACTCCCTATTACCCGTCTCACCACAGAAGAGCAAGGTGGGAGGGAAGCAGAGACTGAGGGACATTGTCCCACTGGCAGCACATGGCAGCGGAGGAGCCACCGCGCCGGCACCCAAGCTCCTCATGCAGAGCTCCCCAGGGGCGGTCGTTGGAGCTGGCACTCAAAGCACTGAGTGCAGCCCAACGCTCAGAGGCCGACAAAAGGGGTTTTGTCACGCAGTCAAGTCAGATCCAGATGTGGCCCTCAGGCCTACACTGCTACTCCACAGCGAATGCGACTAATGTGTGGGGCTGACGTTCTCTTGCGTACGGCCACCACAACACTGCCGCTCTTCAAACGCAACCGAACGCTGCTGCCCTGACACCGAGGCCCGTGACTCCGCACACCACCACGTCAAGAATCTGCTCTGGTCTAAACCAGGAGGCCTCATGAACAACCGACACGAGCAGCCACCAAGGCAGAGTGGCATGGCGTCGACCCCGGGCCCGTATAAACAGTTCAGTTGTAAATACCTACCAGCTACTCCATTTGAAAAAGAAAACACGAAAAAAAGGAGGATCACATTTCAATTGTCACAGATACTAAAGAAATTTGAATGGCACTTCACAAAATCATAAAAGATATGGTTTATCTCCAGCCTCTCTTAATTTTTGAGACATTTAATTCCTTTACAAAACCTATTAATACATTTTCTTACGTCTTAGAGCCTTTTACTTTCATGTTCATAATCCACTCTCATTTGAATATGGTAAATGGACTATATTTATTCAGCGCATAACAGTCTGGTCTAGAATTAGCCTACGGCCTTTGCTGCCAAACAACGAGTTTTGAGTATTTTAATAAAAGAAGTAACCGTATGATAGAATAGATAATTCTTACCTTCTGTGCAACAACCTTGTCTGCTTGAGGTGAATGCAATTTTTACATTTTATCTTACTTGCTAATGGAGAAAGTAGAAAGTCAGCGCCTCACGCCAGGGCGCTCCGCGACCCCTGCACCAGAGCCCGTGCTCATCCCTGCTGCGTGACCCCAGCCTAAGACGGCAGCAGGTTCTTCCCAGACAGACTCGCGTGGATGGAGGGCAGCCCTCGGGATGCTCCTCGTGGCACATGCAACCCTGGGGACAGTGGACCTGTGGCCACATTAACTGCCCACCAGCATTAAGACCCCTGTGCTAACTGAAACATTTCACGAGCAAACATGGCTTTTCAACGCTCTCTGCCTAACACCTGGAACAAAACCATGGTGCCGTACAGGAGTGATGCCACAGCCAGGCAGCACCAGTGGCACTCATCCCTCCTTTAGCGTGAGGCAGGACACAGGGCACAACGGGGAAGCATCTTGCTGTAGATCAAGCACCAAGGAGCCCACATCTAGGCCCTGCAGACTCACACCAAAGGCTTCTCCAGACAGCCAGGCTGCCAGAGAGGCTGGCCAAATAGCAGCTAAGTGATGCGGTAGAAGTAGTTAAGCAGAATGGTAAAAGCAGCTATGCGATATGGTAAATGCAGCTGAGTGATACGGTAGCCACATTGACTCTTCAATAGTCAATGGCAACCAGAACGACAAGGCTTGGACCACCCATGGCACGTAAAGAGCTGGACGGGCAGACAGACCCTAGATTATGCACCATAGGAATGGAAAGCCCCAGTGGGAAAGCAGCCCAAGAAAAAGACCAGGAGAGAAAACGCCCACTCCTGCTGCCGCGTGCAGCCCAAAGAGCCCGTAACACATTCGGTTGACAAACAATTCTGCCAAGTGGTTCTCTTATATGTTGCTCATGTCAACAAAATTAATGTGACATTTACAACTATTTTGAGGATAAAATGAAGTTGCTTAAATTATTCTGTGGAAGCAGCATGAGACAGAATTATTCAGTTGACAAAATCTAATTAGGTGTAAATTATTTCAGGTTATATGAATTATAAAACCTTTCACAGATAATTCAAACTCAAGGCTCAACGCGATATGGTGAATTAATATGCCGGGCATCTGTTTTCCAGAGCTAGGTTTCAATTGGGACAAAGTCACACAGGTAATTAATTTTTTCCTTTCCACAAGCCAGCTTTGGCTTGCACTCGCAGGGATGCACGTCACACATCATTGTAGATTTTTACCAAGGTTGAAAGGCTCTTTTTGAGGATATGAGAGAAAAGGTATTCAAGAACTAGTCACTGGATGCAGGAAAGAAACTCTTATTTTAAATCCTGAGACATGGTGATGGCAGGAAGGGAAAGACTGGCCGCAAGCTCTCCTGGAGAGCTGCTGTCCAGCTTGAGCCTGCTTCCAAGCAGGGAAGCAACTCCCCATGTTTAACGTTAATATACGCACCAGCTGAGGCCAGCCTAACTCGCTCAGAGTTTATTC
>NW_010577575.1:75553-93115 GCF_000705375.1 Tinamus guttatus | reverse complement strand
CTGCTGCCCCCCAAAAATGCAGTCATCAACTTCTACAAACCTAAATAAGGCATCGTTGAAACCAAATGGTCAGTGTTTTGGAAATCTGGAAAGCACTAAGAGGTCTCGAGCATGTCCTGGTAGACCTCGTAAGAGCTCAACCTACCAAATCCTTCACAAGCCTTGCTAACGCTTTGAGCAAACACTCTCAGAGATGCGGATTATTTACCATGTTTCCACACGCTTAGTCTGAGTGCTAAAGACATGCTACATCTGATCAGAAACTCCGACAGAGGAGGCAAGCAAAACCCCCAACCCCTCCTTGTCTCTTTGGAGGGTTTCAGCCCTAAGTGCCAGTTGGGAGCATGAAAAGACCAACAAGAGTTATTTATTTTAAATGTTACTTCAAACAAGACATCAACACGTCAATTAAAAAGAAAAAAAAACCTCAGCCTGTCACAGTGGAAGCTCTAATGAGCGAAGAGCAATTAACCCTGTACTCAGGTGACCAGACACCTTGCCCAGCGCTCAGCATCCAGCTCAGCTCTGAGAACCCCTGGCAACCCTGAGAGGGACGAGTCAGCAACGTTAGCCAACAGCCCGGAAGTCTGCCCCCGGAAGTCTGAGGAAAATGGCACCTAACAGCAAGAACACCCACACATATCTAATCTAGACATCAGCTACTCACAAGCACCGAGTCACTTTGCCCTTCGCTTTCTGGAAGAGATTTGGGAAACGAAGCTGGATTCTGCTTTGTGCAGCTACTTCAACGTAGCGTGCTGATTCCGTACCATGGAAGAAGACGTGAGCATTGCAGAGCGTGGTGCCGCACAGAGCTCACGTCAACGCATCCAGCTGTCCTTCTGGGGTCTTCTGAGGTGCCAACATCACCAATTTTCTCCTTTTTAGCTACAAAAGTCCAGAAATGTCAAGGATCGTCATAGACATGCCTATGTGTGCGCACAGTGCCCAGTATCTCTACTGGTGCAAAAGAGCAGCATGTTCAGGACTCTTTTCTCCTCCTCCCCATATATATATGTGTGTGTGTGTGTGTATATATATATATATTTAATAATCAAGTTCTAGTCCTACACTGAGATGACAGGGAAGATAAACTCAAGGCAAGATAAATCCACCACACTGTGTTTCTATCTTCGTAACAAGACCTGGTGGCAGGGACTGAATTCTGCGGATAAACACCAGTCTGCTCTGGTTCACTAACCTCCACCCACTGTGATTGATATCTGTATTTTTAAATGGCTGCAGGCATCAGGCTCAGCTTTGGGCTCCTTAGCTCTCACTTTTCATCCCCCTGTTCAAAAAGACGATGCAAAATGCAGCACCTACTGGACTGATGGATCAGGTGGCTTCGTCCCTGCGAGAGCTAACGTCCCTGTAAGGTGAAAGTCTCCAGCACAGACCTCGGTGGAAGTAGCGTGGCTGACGAGGGCAATAAGAACATAAATAAATTAAACCGCAAGCAAAGTGGGGAGCGAGAGGGGCCCTGGTAAGCGCAAGAGGCTCCCCGGCTCCTGCCGCATTCACTCCTGGCTCTGAGGAGCGCCGGTAACGGGCTCTGCCGCGCGTTCTCTGGGGCCGCGGCCGCTCACCCCGCTGTTGGAGGCCTGACGCACTCTGTCAATGCAATCCACTGAGTGCGGCTGACACAATCCACTGACACACAATCAATAACCCCCGCTCTCCTGGGTCACCACAGGTGACAGGGGCCTAAGTAATAAAACAGCCCTGGCCGCCGCCTCTAACTTAAATGCTTCCCCAGCCACAATATTTCTTTTTTTTTTTTTCATCTAAGCGCCTCTAGCTAAATTTCCCACAGATCAAACCATCCAATGGGGCCGAGTCTGGGAGGAACTGCAGCGTGTCTGGACTGATGCCAGCGGGGAGAGCTCGGCAGTCAGGGAAGCAGGTTCGCATAAACGGAAAACGACTCGTTACCGAGTTGTAAACTGCCAACCCCAGCCCCGAGAGCAACGCGGCGACGGGGGAAACACACGGCGGCTGCGAGCGGCGGCTCCTGGCTTTGTATCCGTTTGGAAGTATCTCCCTGCTTCTCTCCTTTCCTTCGGCAAGCGGCTCGAGGAAGGACTGGGGGCATCTCTCCAGCTGCGTGGTGGAGCTAAGGACGGGCGGCCCCCTGTCCCTGGAGACATGAAGGAAATCCAGATGGGACGGACGCTGCCGGGGCTGCCGGTCCGGCAATGGGGAACGCCGGCCGCCCGGCACTTGGGAGGCTGGAGAAGCTCTCTGCCTGCTCATGCACGCTGTGTGCTAAGGAAACATGCAGGTTTAATGGCAATGAGCTGCTCCAGGTGCCCACTCCTACCCTGCACAGCTCCTCTGCTGGAAGCTGTCCCACACTAACCGCAGTGGAGGCAGGAACGTAGCCCCTGCCCACCACGAAGCTACTTTATCCTAAGAGCTCAGACAGGTTCAAAGCAGTGACTGCAGCTGAGCACCCAAATCTAATTGAAAGCTGAGGAGAAAAGCATATTTTGTTGCCTTTGGTGACAAATCCCATTATGATTCCTGCGAGACAGGCCAGCAACACACACCAATTTATTGGTGAGAAAACCAAAATGCAAAGCAGAGCCAGAAGCGCAACTGGACACAAAGCCCGGCGGACGTGTAATTTCCCACTTTAAACTCTGAATATCAAATAGGCCCTAAAAAAAGGGTCTTTCGCAGGGGATGACTGTCAGCTATAAAATTCTGTTTAAACAGGTGGCGCAAGGACCATGTGCTGTTTGCAAATAATTGGAGCGCTGTTTATCCACTACTCTCGGGAATCTCAGCCAGGAAAAAAATAGACTCCAGAGCTGTATTCTTGCACATTTTGAACCTCTGCCACTAATAAATAAATAATTACATAAAACAAGCCTTACCACCTAATCCTCCTTAGAAAACGGATGCATCCGGTCAGCTATTGGTAACGATGACCAAACTTTTCTAAGCACAAAAGGAGCAACTCAATCCTCTTGCACAAGGACACTTCCCCAGAAAGTGGCTGAGAGCTGAAACAACGCTGGCACATTTTTAGTTACGCACAGGGCATTTCATCTAGAAACAAGGGCTTACAACAGCAACAAAAGCCAATACTTCTGATTGCATCCAAATCCTCGAGGCGCTACCAACTAAACTTTCTGCTGTGCAGGAGCAGCTGGGATCTGCTCCTGGGGAAGGGCAGTGCAGGGAGATGGGAGACGCGGGGCAGTGCCCTGCCAGGCGGGCAGGGGCGCCTCTGGCTACGCCAAAGCTGCCGAGGGAACGCGTGGCCCAT
This sequence comes from Tinamus guttatus, assembly GCF_000705375.1. The sequence goes on along the minus strand of NW_010577575.1, from coordinate 89,838 downwards.
CCTGACACTGCCCCAACTCAAGGGCTGGGAGCAGAGGTCTCCCAAAAAACGTGATCAAAGCCTCTAACGCAGGATTTGGTTCACCCACAGAACCGACTGTTGGCCAACTAAACCAGCTAGAGAAGCAACGGAGAACAGCACGGGGGAAGGAGGTATTTCAGACTAATCTTTCTAGTCATTAAATACAGCCGATTTTCTAACTGATTAAATGAGGGCTTGGCTGTTCCCCTATGGATGCCGAGGAGAGGCCACAGGACAGGAGCTGGGCAAGATACAGGCTAACAGCTACACACAGAGATAGCCTGGAGACAGTCTGTGCCATTTAGGAGGGCAACAGGAATGAGCAGTTGCTCTGATGGAAAAGCGACAGGGTTGAAACACAACAACGAACCCAAGAGCCTGTGGCCAGCACGGCTCTGGTTGGGGACAGGTTGGCTATGAGAGAATTGTGCCAGTTACAGAGGGAACCGCCACGTTCTACTGCATCCCCAGCCTCCCTCATCCTTCGTGAAATGCCTCTTTGGCTCTGCACACTCTAAGTTTCTCTGCCCAACTCTACGTTGTACTTCAGTGTTTGGGAAAAAGTTCTTCATCCTGCTTGAGTTTAGGGGCAGATATAATACCTAAAAATAGGGTGAGAGACTAAAAAAATGTGAAGCTTTATTTCTCCTCTCTACAAGTTTATTATTATTCTCTACCAGTCTGCTACCCAATTTTTTCCCTCTGTCCTCTAAGGAAGCCTTTTGACTCTCCCAAGATATGGCTCCGGATTTGTTTAAAAATAGAAAATGAAAACACCAGGGCTAGAATGATCTAACAGCATCACATACAGATCTTAACAACCTAATTTATTACTGATAATGTAGGCATTGATGTACCGTGAGCATGCACTATACACTCCTGTTGTTTAATGGAGAAGTAACTAGGGAGGCTCATGCAACTTGCTTCAGAAAGTTGAACCCCCAGAGACTTGCATGTCATCTACCCTTAGATTTATCCAAGGCTGAGGGAGATATTTTAAAACATATCTTCCTGTTCTTCCTTTAAAAAGAGAGTTCCCTTGATGCTGAGCCTTGAAAGTTTAGCAGATCTTATTACTGCAGATGAACTAAACTAAAGCAATTGCTATAATGGTTGTTCCTCGATGGGTACAACTTGCTGCCATGTTCTCTTCCCATCCGCTTTTATCTCAAATGTTTATAGGAGCATGAAAAGTTACCCTTATTTTTCTGCTCATCAGCAAGAGGAGAAGAGCTGTGGCAAAAGGAGAGTGGGGAAAGCAAAGGGAAGGACCCTGTGGAACAAAGTACCAGAGACAGCGGCCCAGAGCGCGCAGGACTTCCTGCGGCGCGCGAGGGAGGACGCGGCAAAAACAGATGGACCAAGAGGCTGGAGTGGCAAATGTCATCGCAGGAGCGATGCCCCACTGCGCCTCCACGCACAGCAGAGGTGTGCCGTCACCTTGGGAAAGCAGCCACCGCTGGGAAAGGGAAAGCAATGGATATGTAAACTTGAAAAACCGTCTGAGTGGAAGTGCTGCTTTCAGGCATCATGCTGATAAATCAACCTTCCCTGCTCCAGATGTGCCTTGTCGTACCCGGGAAGCACTGTTCAAAACAGCCCATTAGGGGAGAAGCAACATGGATTATCCAGATCTGACGTTCGCTTCTGTGGCTAAGCATGGTGCTTAAAGACCATCAGACAGAGGCAGGACAGAGGAGGACAACACTTCCATCCTCCCTCCTGTTAAGGATCATTCTCCATCACTAACACTCACTGAAGTCATCATCACCCCGCTCCAGCAGGTTGTTTCTATCTGTCTGTTCACGCTTTACAGAAGGCCTCTCGTTGACGTCCAGGAGGGACGGCTGCAGTGCGAGGTTTGTCCACATCTCCACTACTGTCCCATTCCAAAGGATTTAAATATTCAAATCTAAAGACGCAAAAACAGCAAAGTTTTAACCTCTGTAGGTTAAAACTTAGCCTATGAGCTAAGATCCCCTACCTCCTTCTGTGCAAAGCAAACTTCTTATTAATTTAATCTATCAGTCCACAGTCCAATTTCCTTTTTTAAAGACACGACTCACCTGACTCTTTTTAAAGAAAAGTGACAGGAAGATATTTTCCGTGTAGGAGTTTGGACACAATAACCACGGAGCCAGAAGACACTTTGGGCTTGGGGCTCCTTATCCTTGCTGGTGCCGTGGTGCTGCCGAGCGCACCCTCGTGCCGCAGTCCTACCGCGGGTGCCGCAAGGGCCGTTCAGCCTGCAGCGCTTTGCTTTGCCCAGCCGGAGCGCTGTGCTGAAAGGAGATAGCAGCGTGTGAGCACGGTGTTTGTGATCTAGCTCACCTGCAGCCCCGCTCAGCGCGAGCGTGGCGAGGCCGGGACAGGCCAGGCCGTGGCGAGGTGGAGAGAGAGCTCCTGCAGAGCCAAACGCTGGCGACAATAAATCCCCGGGCCAAGTAGCAGTGGCTGCGCCCAAGGTGCTGAAGAGCTCCGGCTGCCCCGGGCCAGCGCCGGCCGTGGTGGGCACCTTGCCCAGAGCACAGACGCCACCGCCGCCCTCACCCGTGCTACGAGAGCTGCTTCAGGAGCTCACTGCCCCGGCACACGAGGCGGGTGGGAAGGGCTTTCGCAGGCGGCGGGAGTGACGCAGAGCACGGGCGGCTTCCCGGGGCCCTTGCGCACAGCGTGTACCTGAGCCGACAGCGTCTGCCCTCCCATTCAGACCGCCGCAGCAAGGGGGCAACGAGGGTAGCGGCCTCATGAGGCACGAGCAGCACGGACGCTCCGCGTGCTTCGGCCTTCCAGCTAAGGACGCTCAACCCCAGCCCAGCCCGTGGTGACGCTCTGTGCAATAGAACAGCAACAGCAAAATTGCTGCTGTTTTCTCCATGGTAAGAGACATTTGAGGAGGGTGTCCTGAGCCTGGAGTGTAGCATCACCCCAAACCCAACCATCCTTCTCCCTAACCACTCATGGAAAAATGATACTTCTAGGGAAAAGAGTGAAGCAGAACGTAGACCTGAACATATTTAGCATTTAACCAGCACTCAGCAAACCGGTTCGATGTGAAAGTGTCAGAGCAAACAGACAAACAAAATAGCAACAAAACATTATCTGCCTTGTAGAGCTTGCTGACCTTTTCTGAAGGCACTGAAAAAGCTGCTGCAACATAACTCACCACAAACTCTGCACTAAATGTGGTGGGCAGTAGAACACAGATTTGTAGATGCACAGAGAGGCAAAAAATAATCATATTCAGCATTTATTTATTGAACTACTCATCGCTGTGCGCTCTGGGGTCAGCTCAGGCGCTGCTGAACTCGAGGGTACCCATGCTGGGAAGGAAAGTGGCAGGTCAGGGCTGTCGCACACATGTGAGCATCTCCAATGGGGGCATCTCGACCACGGCGAAGGGAGGTTACACCCCATCACAGCCAAAACCAGAAACAGCACCATGAACACGAGCACTGGAAGCCCCGCGGCTAGGTACCTGGGCACGGCGCACGGCACACAGCACGTCTCGCCACAGTGCGCAGCGCGTGCCACCCACCACACCAGCGCCCCTCGTCGCGCCGTGCTGCTGTCACTTGGCACCGCTTGAGATCAGCGTGTTCAGAGCAGCTGGGTCCGACAGGGATACGGGAGGTGCCACCGCCCGGCTGCCCTCACCCCCACCCGCACTCCCTCCGACACGCGATCCCGGCACACGGGAACACTTAGGAGCGGGTACTGTGCCTGGGTCCCTTCCAACGCACCAACCCACTCACCAGGGTAACTTTTAAGCACACTCACTTCCATGTAGCAAATCCAGCATGTAATTCCGGGATTAGTCCGGAAACTAAGCAGCTTTTTGCTTTCAGCAAAGTTAGTTTCCATTTCAAAGTTTAGTTAAATCAACTGATGTTAATCAAAACATACAATTTTGAGGTTTCACATGTGGGTATAATTATTATAAGCAGGCAGATCAACAAAATAAACTGCATACAAGGCTTAATGCTGAGAGAGGATTCTTTATTGTTTCCTCTTACTCCCAGGAATGAAGAAAAGGCAGCAGAAGGCGGGAGGCAGCAGAGGAATCTGCGCCCTTCGCTAACCTCTCACAGAATCACAGAATGGTTGAGGTTGGAAGGAACCTCTAGAGATCATCTAGTCCAACCCCCCTGCTCCAGCCAGGACACCTACAACACGTGGCACAGGGCGGCATCCAGGCAGGTCTGGAAGATCTACAGAGAAGGAGACTCCACAGCCTCTCTGGGCAGCCTGTGCCAGGGCTCTGTCACCCTCTCAGCAAAGAAGTTCTTCCTCACATGGAGGTGGAACTGCCTGTGTTGCAACTTACACCCGTTACCCCTCGTCCCGTCACTGGCCACCACAGAGAATAGCCTGGCCCTATCCTCCCTACAATCCCCCCTCAGGTACTCGAACATGTTGATCAGATCTCTCTCAGCCTTCTCTTCTCCAAACTGAACAAGACCTCGCCTGAACCACCTCTCCTCCAAACTATGGTGCTTTCTGAGCGACGTCAGGCTCGGGAGGCGCCGGCCGCATTGGCAAACGGGGAGCCGCTCCTCACCTGCACAGCACCACACAGAGCAGGGCTCCAGCAGGATCCTGCAGGACACCAGCTCACCTGGGTTCCTCAAGCTTGCAGAAAGGACAAGTGAGAGCTCCAAAACTGGATTTATGGACATGCACTCGACATGCACTAAGAAATGTCACAGTCTTTCAAAATAATGTCTGTTGAAAGACATTTTTAAATGCCTGTTTTAAACAAAACCTGAGTAAAAACAACCCTTGAGACCATTTTTCCCCAATAGCCAATGTAACCATAAATTTTATACAACCAACAGAAATCCATAACCATAGAAATCCTTAGCAATGAGGACTCTCCAAATGCCCTCCCTGGACTTCATCTGGAAAATAAACCACACTCCCTTTTCCACAGCATACCTGCTCCATGGGCTCGAGCAACGCGGGCTGGTGGGAAGGGTCCCGCGTGGCTCTCCCAGCGGCGAGGACACATTTATTGCACATCCCCAGCTCCTGCAAGCAGCCGGGATGCTCCTCCTTGGGCTATTGGAAGCTGTGGCAGACAAAGACTGGAGATGGCTTCTCCCACGGACAGACTTCACTGCTCCTTACGCTGCTAAATTGCTCGCATATTTTTAAACATCCTGCCTTAAACAGCGGTAATTATAACCAAAGCAAGTGAAGTGATAAAAAAAAAAAGAAAAAGTGGGAGAAAGGAGCATCTCCTCATGAGTCACTGCTTGATGCTGCGTACATGAATTCCGTGGTGGGATCGGCACCCAGGAGAACACAGAGGTTTGGATTCAAAACTCACCTAGGGAACTCCGCTGGCCCCAACTCCCCAAAGGGGCCGAGCAGGCAGGGAAGGGAGCCGAGCGCTGCCAGGCGCCGAGTCCTCCACATGCCGGGATTAGCCTTCCGCAGCCTGCATACTCCCGGGAAGGGCACAGCCAGCCTCGCTCGTGTTCAGTCGCACATGCTGTGAGTGCTTTGGAAAGGGCCTTTCCGAGCCAGCGCCATGGTCTCCAGGGTACCCTATGCCTCTTCACCCATAAACATTTTCCACGTTAGAACGACCACTTCCCGAGAAGCTTGAGTCCTTAAGGCAGGTTACGCAGGGTTACTTAAGGATTTTTAAAGCTTCCTCCATCTGTCTTTAGGCTGCAGAATAAAGGCCCTTGGCCTGAAGCAAGACTGGTTCCTCTAACTTTCAATCCCGCTCGGCACAGGAGTTCCGTGCAGGGCTGCCCGCCTCTGAAATCAAAGGTAGGAACGCGCACTGCGCAGGCTGGCTTCCATTAGTGCCATTAATTCCTACTTTCAGCATAATCCTTCATCTGGGAGTTATTCCAAAACATAGGAGTTAATGACACTAATATAAACCATCCCAATGTAGCATGTGTTTCTTTAGCTTTTATTCCCATGACTAAATGTCTTTTTAATGCACTTTTATTTACCATGATGGAAAGAGTTTTTCCCACTTTAGCAGGAGTCAGAATCTGTCACATTAACCCTTTTCTGGTCAGAAGCTCGAGAGTCGTATTTCCCATCCCGACCCCAAAACACAGTTGCTCACAGGGAGAAAGGGCCCTTTGAGGTGCTGAAGGCCCCAACGGGAACCCTGCAGACCAACAACGCGCAATGCCCGCCTGGGTTAGGGAGCCTCCTGGTGACACGAGGCACAAGGCTCAGCCGGCCCGGGGGACGAAAGCCTGGGCTGTCACTGCGTCGGCAGTGGAGGAGGCAGAGGGAGCCCTGGAGGAGCTCTGTCCTGGTGGTGAGGAACAGCCCTTGGTGAATCCCTCAATGACCCTTCACCAGAACCTGCAGAAAATTCCCTATTATCAGTGAAAAGATGAATTTTGGAGAGAGAGCAGGTATAATAAACCCACAGTAAGAGTGAGCAAAGTAAAGTCTGAGAGCAAACAAGGAGGAGGAAGAAGAAGATGCTAAAGTAAATCCCGTTCTTCCAGTGAACTGCGCTTAACTAGAGAAGCCCATGATAAAGAACACGCACTTTACCTGGGCGCTTCTCTCACCCGCTACAGTGGCAAACACGTGGAGCGCCCAACCTCCTCCAGAACGGCATGTTACCAACATACACATGCATCTGGCTTCAGCAAAGCCCCTTCATTTGCACTGAACTCGGGAGCTTCCAGGGCTCTTCCTCACTCAAGCTGCAAGCGGCAGAGGCGCGAGGCAGTAAAGAACACGCACTTTACCTGGGCGCTTCTCTCACCCGCTACAGTGGCAAACACGTGGAGCGCCCAACCTCCTCCAGAACGGCATGTTACCAACATACACATGCATCTGGCTTCAGCAAAGCCCCTTCATTTGCACTGAACTCGGGAGCTTCCAGGGCTCTTCCTCACTCAAGCTGCAAGCGGCAGAGGCGCGAGGCAGCAGCTGCCGGCCCTCACCACCAATGTCTACAGGAGGAATCACTGCGGCGCCGCGCGGAGCTGCTCCGCGCCTGCCTCGCAGCCCTCATCCCGCTGCGGCCCTCACCCTGCCGCTCCAGCAGCTCCAGCTACTGACTGACTCGTGCAGCCGGCTGCTCTCCTGACGCGTCCGTATCTCTGCCTGGCAAAAAGACAAACCCGAGCGACTTCTAGAGCTGCCGGCACGTGAAGACGGGAGACAGCCTGCAAGTAGCCAGGCTATTTTTCTTCAAAGTTATTTTAAGACCATGAAAATGAGAGGGAGGATACGAAACCACCGTGAAGTTCTGGTTTATTTTAAATTGGGATTGCGATAACGCTTGGGTTGTTGGTGTTCCAGAAACACAGACAGAGATCTCCCTGTTTTTTGGCATGAAGAAAACGAATTTCTGGCTTCTCCTGACACATGAGTTGTTCTGGCTTGCTCTTGATGTTGCATTTTGATAATCTGCAATGCTTCCTTTCCAAGAACTCTTTTTGGAAAAAAGGAATGGTGATGTTCACTGGAAGGAAGACACAATCTGGGAGCAGAGGTCCCACTTGCTTTCAGTGGGGACGGGGGCTCACAAGCCTCTGCGGGACATGGGACAGTAACAGAATCACGGAGTGGTTGAGGCTGGGGAGACCTCTGGAGAGCATGTGGTCCAGCGTCCTGCGCCAGCGGTGTCACCTACAGCACAGTGCCCAGGGCCACTACAATCTGCAAGGACTCTTGTGAGCGGAGAGGACAACCACGGGGCGAAGTTTCCCCAGGCTGTGGGGACCACAGCTCGGGGCCATCCAGAAGGAAAAGACTCAGGAAGGACAGAGGGAAAGCTGAAATACGTGCCAGCATGCACAGGGGATCCGCACAGCCCAGTCTGCACACGCCGCTGACAACCAGAAATCATTTGCAATAGGGAAGAAACGAACTATTAACTTGTTAGAATATCACATGCTAGGGATAACAAACGTCCTTCACGTTTTACACACGTGAGGGTATTTTGAATGGAGTTTTTTCAGGAACTACTTCCAGGTTCCCACATAAGTAGGGATTCCTAAAGTGACCAGAAAAACTGGCATTTATGCGTGCATTACTACTTCAAATAGCACATCTAGTCCTTGATCAGACGATACACATTTGTGCTTGAAGAACGAGCATCTTGGCTCCATTATCTTCCCAGGTACAACTCCGCGCTGGGGACAGCTACCTACACAGCTCTGCATCTCTGAAGCCCTCTCATCACCTGCCGCTCTCTTTGTACCTTCTTCTAAGTCACACTGGCCTTGGAAGCAGAGCACGGAGTAGCCTTGGATGGCACAGGATGCAAACTGTTCCTTTTTTCCTCACTGTTGTTGTTTCTGTTGCTGCTTTGTGATGGCACTCGCAATGGGACGCTCGTTTGCAGACGTTGAAGGCAGCACTGGGGCCTTATAACCAAGTGACAGACAGGCGTCTAGGTAAAAGAAATGAAAAAGTTGGGAAAGAGACAACAGTGGTAGAAAGGAAGCCAGTTGTTGGCTTCTCCCTATTGTCACTAACACCCCTTTATAGCTAAGATAAAAAGGAGCCAGCGAAAAGCTCTGCTATTCATTTTCATTGGTCCTGAGATCACAAGAAACCTGTTTTTTTTTTCTAAAGTATACCAGTAATATCAAAAAAAAAAAAAAAGAAAAGGAGAGAGAGAAAGAGAGAGGAGATAAGATTGCTTCAGGCTTCTCAAGGATTTCCTGCAGGAAACAGGTTTGAAAGTCATGGCAATGACATGGATATTTGTATTTTACACACTACACATTCTGAAAGTAATTGATAAACTTAAAAAGAAAAATAATTGACCAAAAACTCCTGTAGCTTCCTCTAACAGGAAGAAGTAAACACTCTTTCTTAAGTAAGTGCTATATAATCCAATATCAATTTGTGCACTTTCCTGTTTTTCCTTAAAGCAATGCAGAGAAACAGGACACTGTCAATCCGGCTCTGCATTCTAAGTTTGCAGAAAGTTTGTCTTAAACTTTCTGAGTTTAAGACAAAATGAAGACAAGTCAAGAGATGCTGCTAAAGGCAGGAAAAGCATCCACCGAGATTCAGGAAGGCTGAGACAGCCAGAAGGGCAAAGGCCCAGACTGGGCATCCAAAGGGGCAAGATCCAGAGAAGGAGCAGCCAAAGCGGGAGGCAGCTGCTCCCGAGAAAATGCAGGGCACTCTGGTCCCCCCAGGGCCACTCGGCTCTGCCAGGAGCTCTGCCCGCTGCTGCAGAGCCGCCTTCGCCCTGCTCACTCGCAGCCTCGGCACCTCTACCCACACACGGCAAACCCGGCGCTGCCAAAGCGCGTTCCAAGGAGCTGCCCATCGCGGAGGTGATGCTGCACGCTGCTTGGCACAGATGAACCCTCAGCCATCCAGAGCCGAGCGCTGAGAGAGCTAGAACAGCACTGGAGTTTGCACCACTGCTTAGCACAATTTACACCTTCTCTAAAAGCGGAACTAAAACACAGCAAACAACTCTCAAATAACAGAAAATACCAACAACGTATCCATGTGTTCTTACGGGACCAAAACACATCTCCACCCAAGAATTTGCAATGTTAATCACTAATAAGCGCAGTAACAGCCCGAGCTTTGGCGCAGAAGCTACCCGACACCCAATCCAGACTTGCACGGGGCCGCAAGCTGCAGGCTCTCGCAGGGCACACCTTGCCGGACAACTGCATTAAAAAGAAGCAAACAAAAACTTATGCTGAATTCCACTTTCAATTTACGTATGACCCAATATCCCTTATTAGATTTTCAGACCGGCTTCTTCTAATTATTGCTGCTATCTTTAGCTCCCATTATGTACACAAAAGAAGTCTTTACAACTTTCCTTATAGGTCTTTGCAGGTTTAAATCCATTAATAGTGCAAGGATTATGCTCACCTGGAGGGCAAGAACTGTACTCTCCTCCACAGAGCGAACCTGCATGTAATTAAAAAATACCTATTTCAGGCTTGCCTAACATAGCTGCGCCAGGCATCAGATAAACAAGCATTAGTACGCGGCAGTAATTGATAGAGCTATTGAAAAATGCCATTTGGCACAGGGAAATGAAGCCATACAACACAATTAGACTTATTAATGATATTCCCTACAAGGATGCCAACTGTGCTGACGCTCAGGAGTGCCCCGTCCTCGGGAACGCACCTCCTTCGGCGAGCGTGAGCGACGGCTCTGTGCCCACGCGTAGAGCTGCTTCCCAGGCTCCGAGCTTCCATTTCCACCGTAGCAACGATCTGGGGGCCCTTCCTGTGCTAATTCCACTGTCAGAACAAAGCTGTCCCAGGGGCTGCCACCTCAGGGCAGCATCGCTGTTGGCCGCATCCTTCCCAACACAGCCTGGAGGCAGCTCCTAGCTCAGTTCCAAACTCTCCGTCAGGTTTCTCCACGTGCCACACACATGGGCACCAAGAGGTGTCTGTGGCACGACCTGCTGCCGGATGAGGCACTAAGAGACACGGCTTAGCAGGCAAGGTGTGGAAGGGCTTGCGGCTGGACTCCACTGTCTTGAAGGTCTTTTCTGACCTCCCCTGGAAGCAGCCTGGCCACGTCACCAGAGCAGCCAGCTGCCGAAAAGAGACGGCAACATCCATGGGTGATCGGTGTCGCGACAACGCTGGGCAAACTGGAGCGACTCCCCGTGCTCCTCCCAGCGGTACCTTGGAAATCCCATCAGGGCATTTTCACACAATGACCCTGGCCATAATGAAGACACCGTGAAAGGACCCTGCGGCAGGAACTGTGCCAAATTTTGCAACGGAGATGTGACCTTAAACGTAGTATTAGCAAGGAAAACCAACCTGACCTTTCTCTTAAGCCGTGCTCAAAACACACCCTTCTGCAAAGCGAGCTGGTCCAGCTACGGGAAGGCTGTCCTTGCTGGAAGCTGGCAGAAAGGGAGGCTCAGAGGCGGAGACGCTGCGCGGCTGCAGTGAAAGATGACAAACACAGGACTCCTCTTCCACTATCTCCGACGGCTTAACAGAAGGGGCAGGGAGCAACGTGCATTTTTAAGCCAGGACACAGACACACAATTTCCCACACTATGACTTGGGACCCATAGATCATTTTAAACTACAGATTGCTTCCTAAAGCCTGTGAGATCTCAAAACTTTGGCATCATTAAAAGTCACTCCATTTCCTTCACCTCTACTACTGTTCAGCTCAAAAGAAACCTCTGTGCACAGTTTATTTAGTGTGGCCTACGCACGGGGCAGAAGCGCATCCTTCCAGGGAAGTCTAGGGAACCCCAAACTCCACCACACACGGGGTGAGAGCAGTTGTACCCGTAACATCGTACACGGTGAGAGTAATCCAGGCTGCTTCAACGAAAACACTCCAAGAGCTCTGTGCTTCTGGCAGCCAGGCTGCCTCCTGGGCATGAATCCTCCCTTCCTGCAGCTTTTCTGCACGATCTCCACTTGGAGGAGTCCAGTGCCAGGGAAGGGGTAGGTACCGGCAACGGGGACAACGCAGATGGGACCGTTCACGCGCCCGCAGACGGGATCGTTCACGTGGAGAGGACCATTCACGTGCCCACTGCCGGGACCATTCACGCGCCCATGGACGCTACGAGGGGCAGTGGTGGCTCCTCTGTCCCCAGGGCTGCCTGCGCGCCCCGTCCCTGCCTGGTGCAGCTCCCGAACCCTCCGCCCCCGGCGCTGCGCATCCACTCGCTGTATTCATCACACTTGTAGTTCACAGGGCAACGGTTTAAATTTCACTCAATAACCTCCATCTGGGAGCGCTTTTCAAACACTCCCACAAGCACATTTCTCCCTCTCACCCGCACCCCCGCAGCGCTCAGCCATCTGTATGCTGGAAACAAATCCTAAAAAATTATTCTAAATTAAAAACTCATTTTAAAAGAAAAGTAGTATTAAGCTGTTTTATAAACATAATAAACCGCAGTAAGCCTTGGTTGCAATAAATATCCAACTCTTGCCTACAGCTATTAGAATCCACAAGCGTATTTTTAAGTTTGCTAGCAAACAGTATATTTATTCTGACCATGATTTGTCTTCTGTGGTTTAATGCTCGCTCATGTTTCTTTCATATGTTTACAGAGGAGGGGGAGAGAGGAGGGCGCGAGTGCAGCATGTCCTGACGTGCTGCGGATTCCTGCAGCCCCAGTGGCTCTGAGGGGCTCCACCTGTGCAGAGCATGGGCTGCCTGCGCCTCAGGACACCAGCATCAAATGGACACGTCCTTTCGTTCCTCCCTAATTCCCTTCACTATCGATTAAGCTTGGATGAATTAGTTGAGAAAACAGGAAGAGGAAGAAAAATTGCACTCCCTACCTACCAGAAAGGTCTATTTGCAGTATTCTATTGCAGGGGTATTGCTAACATTGAGCAACTGGTGATACATGAAGGAGGGGTGATGTAGCAGAGAACAGCAAGGTGATAACATCAATGAGCCACTCCATCAACGCAAAGAAATCCAAGTTAATTCCTTACTCCTTTGTTTGCACAAAAAAAAAATCCCAATTTTAACACCCCAAAGGAGACAATGTACCGCACCAGTGTTGATTTGGTGGTCAATTCGGATGATGGCTAGGGACATCATCCCTTTCCCTCACAGCCTGCTGCGCGGCTCTGCTCTCAGGAGGGTCTCGCAGGCGCCCATGGCAGCAGGGCCGGTGGCAGAGTGCCGGGACAATAGCCCCCTTCCTCCCTCCAGCCTCCGCTTCAGGCATTTTTATTGTGGCTCCAGCACCTGATATCAGAAAACTCTGCATATGGCTATACTAGGATTAAAATGAAATAAAAAAGCACAACAGTTGATTTGTATCAGATGTGTTCAGCTGCAGCTTTCTAAACACACGCGAACACGCGCCAGCCAACGCCATCGAAAGTCCTGTCAACGTCTACTTTTTAACCAGATGTAAAAAAACATCTGCACGCAAAAGCTTGTGCAGAAACAGAGCCTTACGCTGGGAACGCACGCAGGCCTTGCCAGTCTCCCGCACGGCTCCGGGCGCTCACAGCGAGCCTCGCGCCACCCGGGAACTAGGCATTTTCACTCTGTTGTGATGTGACCAGGACGGAGCTGGTCATCCGAGAGGAAGGGCCCATTTACTGCAACCCCCCAGAGGGCTTTGTTTGATTATATACTTCAAAGGCTTCCTTGGGCACATTAAAAAGAAAAATCAATGCAGTAAGGTTAACTAAAAAGCTATTCCTTCCCCCTTTAAAGACAATTACATCTTGCAAAGGGTGAGTAACCAAGAGAAGTTTGATTTCCATCTCCTGGAGTTTATTAATGCAGTCAAGCGTTACCCGGAGGCGAGGAGAAGGGGAGTGACGGGAGACAAAGGTGTCATAACGAAAGCCTGAGCTGAAGAATTTACAAGGAAGAACAACAAACATCCTCCCTGGGAGTTAGTGAGTAACGCAGCAAAGAATTACAGTGCATAAACTAAGGTTGCATCAACAGCCCCACAAAATCCCACCACCGGCTCGTGGAGGACAGGCACCCTGCAGCACCCTTCTGCGGGCGCAGAGGAGCAAAACCAGCGGAGCTTCCCCTGCAAGCACAGGCACAGCACTTGGCTGGCAGGAAAAGCAGAGCTCTACGCGGTCCTGCAGCCCCTCCGCCGTCCTTAGCAGAGACTGCAGCCAAGTCTTTATTGACACTCGCTCCCTCGGTCCCCATGGGCGTCCATGACCACGGTGGCCATGATGGAGGAGAAGCCTCAGTGCTGTCCATTGTGAGGTCACGGTCAGCATCCCCTCAGGAGGCAGGAACAGGAGGTGGCACAAGGAGAACACTCACCCTCCACAGAGACCCTGCCGCTTCGCGGCGCGACACCAGGGGCACCACCCCCGGCACCACGGCCCCTCACTCCAGTTCTTTCACTTGGCCATCTCTGCTTTTCTCCCCTCCGCAACGCGAAAAAGCTCCCAAAGCAGCAGCTGTGCCTGTCTGGTCTCCATCACTGCTCTGAATGCCTGCAAATAACCAAGAGAAGCGCCACGATGGCGCTCGCACACAAGCAGCAGGGCCGCGCGGCCAAAACGAGGGCACTCCAGGAGCGCGGGAACTCCGCTGATTTTGGCATCCAGGAACGCAGAGGATGAACTGGGCACCCAGGCGGCCTCGCGGGAAGGCCGGGATCATCGGCCCTGTCGGCAGGGCTCACTGAGCCTCTCCACACGCTGGGGCCCGCACGAAGCCCCGGAGCAGAGCGCCAGGCAGCCGCTTGAACGGACTCTCCCAGAGAAGCTTCCAGAAGGAGAGGGCTCCGAACAGAACTAAAGAGTGCCATCTGCTGCAGGAAGCAGGAAGCC